>OZ020268.1:39763398-40321203 GCA_963971225.1 Melieria omissa | reverse complement strand
GCACGCCTCCGTATCGTGGGACCAGGCCAAACAGTTGCGGCAGTAGCCGTGTGCGTATACGACGTCGTCGCGTTGGCCGGGGTTCATGGCAATGAACCCGCGGCAAAACCTCAAGGCATGAGGGCGATGGCAGATTTGGCAACGATGCATATCTTCGATGGTAGAGCTATGGAGAAACAATAGAAAAACTGGACTTTAGTGGTTTAGAATGAAAAATGGGCAGCGATGCCCGCGAAAAATTATAAAGGAATTTATAATAAAGAGAAAAGGGGGTTCTACGCGGTGGGTAGAACGCATAATTTCACAATCGGATATTGATTTGACTCCTCTGGAAATTGGTGCAGTCCCCCACCTTCCTTGCATCCAGAGACACATCTTCTAGGCATTGCGCTGCAAAAATATGGAAATAAATTAGAAAAATCGGTATAAATTAATAAAAATATTTCGTACTTACAAAATTTTGTCGGATGCAGCCAACGTTTGTTCAAAAATATAAACGATGAATTTGAAATTGCAACTGACAAAGACTTGTGGTGAATATTTTTTGCCGGGCAGAGTTGCTTTTGCAAAACATTGGAAATTAATTAAAATTGTTTCATAATTCTATTTGGAAGGCAATAAATTGTTTAGATAAATATTTAATTTTTTCCCCCTACTCATGCCACCATAAAAACTCCGTGTCCGAAATATAAAATCGTTTTAAACTACACTTAACAAATTCATGACTTCTACAGTTTTACAGGGATTGTCAAGTGCACGTAACCCAGAAAGTTAAGTTATTCACCACAGTGACCGTTTTACACGTGAACAACAATTTGACAGGAGCCTTCAGAAAAAATCGACGCCCGGTTGTCAAAGAGTGTCGCTACTTAGGATTTACTTTGATGTTTATATAAAAGGAACTAAATCAAAATTTGTGTGAAGAATTTACGCTTGCGCACACGAAATAAAATGAACGAATTTTTTGACAATCAGCTGACGCAAGGGTTTTGCAAGACATCGAGAATAACTACGTCATTATGTTGGAAACATGTGCTTGATTTCAACGTTCAACATTTGTTATTGTATGTCGGTGAGTGAAAAAATATTGGCAAGTACCTAAATAAACAAATTATTTTCAGTAGAAAAATGTCTTCAAGAGAACAACAATTGATTGAATTCAACGTTGTGACGCTGTAGGACTATGCGCCAAATTACTGCGAGAACTATCCACGGACGATCCGATCCTGTTTTCGAATTTTCTCAGAATGTTGACTGAGAGCTTCAATCGAATTAATTTATTTATTTATTAATTAATACCAAAAAGTAATGAGTTGCCGAATATTATGTTTAACATGTTTGATTCCGATTGCAATGTGATGACAATAGTCGAGATTTGAAGAAACTTCATCTTTTGATAAAAACGCCAAGTCACCTTGACGTTAGCACTGCGAGTGAATTGGACACGAAGGGCCTTTCACTTTTTTTTGCAAACGTCTACGCTTAACGCAAACCGATAGCTTATTTCCGCATGACTTGTGCTCAGGGCTGGAAACGTCCCTAAGGGACGTGTTTGTGGTGTTTCCCACCACAGAAATAAGCTCGGATTGGCATCCATCGCTCCAATCAAACAATTCGACCGTAACTCGTTGACTCTCGCTTAAGTCGGGGAGGATTTCCTCATTACAAATATTTGCCATTAACATTTTGCGACGCGAAATTGAAAAAAATTTCTAACACTCAAAACGGAATTTCCGGGCAACTTGAAATGTCTCCCTTGAGTGTTTCCATTGACAGCGGAAGCACGGAAACATATAGAAACTTGAGAAAATGTTTCCCTCATGATGTTTTCAAGTATCCTAGCAAACCAAACGGTATATAAACGATATCGTTAATGCGAGAATTTTTCTCGTTCTCGAGTATTGCTAAAGTGTCTAAAATGATATCGAGAACGAGAAAATCTCGACGTGTTACCATATTGAAATTTTCTTATCCGAGATATCGTAACGATGTCGAAAAGTTTCGATATCGTTTCTACAGCGCCATTCTTCTTGTTCTCAATAAAATTTTCGATACTATAACGAAAACTTATTCTCTATCTGAAAATTTAGTTTAGTGCTGTCGCATGGCCAGTCCATTATTCAAATCAAATAACGATTATATGTTAAGTAAAACATAACAATGCACATATGACAACAAATTACAATATATAAGTAAAGATCGATTGAGTAAAATATTTATATTATTTATATTTATATTATTTAGTTCAGGAAGCTGCTCCTTTGTTCTTTTTTATATTCTTTGGGGATTTGGCTCTTAATTTGAAATAGTAGCCCATCCAAACTTCTCATATCCATCTGATGTACTCAAGTTAATCAAGGTCCTTCAGGAAGAAGTTGACCATGTTTCACCAGCAAAGTCAACATCATCGTTTTCAATAAATTCAATATCTTCAATATCTTCGTCTTTCTGTAAAGCAATTGTTTGCTGATTACATGGTCTGTTTGTCATGTAGGGTTCCAAAATTGGGAAACTGCTGGTGTTACCACTGTTAATTATCAAGTTACAGATTCTTTATTTGAATTACATATGTAAATATTTGGCAATAAATTATGGATACTTACCTTGTCTTGCAATAAATATCACAATTCACAAACTCGGTTTTGAATGTGCGCACGTTCACGTAATCAACATTTTTCGTTTGACAAAAAAATTGTTCATTTCATTTGAAAATTTTCAAAGAGCCTGTTTAGACGAGGGCTTTTCCCCTCTGCGTTAAAAGTCATGCGTGACGAGTTTGTAGGCGAAAAGTGATGAGAAGTCAGTGGGGTAGGCAAACAAGTACGGTCAGACCATGGCACAATAAACAAGGTAGTGGCAGGAAGGAGCGAATTTTATTTTTTTCTCGTCAGAGTTCGGTAGGTTGTCAGAAATGTTTGTCTGTTTTGTTTACATTCGGCGAACAGCATTGCCAGTCAACTCTTTTTCTGTGAAATTTTAAGCATTTTTGCAATGACGAAAGAATATTATTTTTCCAATTTTCGTTTATGAATTAACGCAAAATCGGCGAACTATGGACTTAGCACTTTTGCCCCTAATTGTAAAACAACAGATTAAAACATAGAAGCTATGTACTTTTGCTGTTAATTGGTGTATTTTTACGTTTTCGAATAGACCAAGTGGTCTATTCGATGCTGGCAATACTGTTGGCAAGAGAACCGTCCGCCCGATTTGACAATGAACCGAACAAAAACACTAACAAAATACACGTGAATTTTTTCGCTCCTTCCTGCCACTACCTTGTTTATTGTGCCATTAGTCAGACAATTCCAGGGGTTTTTTTTGACATTTTGCTTTGCCGGCCGGACGTTTTATTTTTTATTGTTAAAATAAAATGTTTACAAGGGAGTTGGTGGAGCTTCTCTTCATAAAATATCAAGAGAACGAAAACTTGTTCAATGTTAAGCATTCGGACTGTATGGATCGCGTGAAAAGGGCAAATTCACTGTTCAAAATATATGAAGAATTAAAACAAATAAACAGCAACGTTACAGTGGATGCCATAAAAAAACAGTGCATACTTTGAGAAGCCAATATATTAAAGAATTGCGCGAAGTGTCTAGCAGCAAAAAAGGCGGTGTTGGAACTGACGACGTTTACGTACTTCGATCAGCTGGCATTTTTGAAAATTCATTGCGCGATAAGAAATTCAACATCGAACATTTCCAGCGTAAGTTGTGATATTTTTTAAACAAACTTCTTTTGAATGCATTGTTTTGAACGTTAGTGAAAAAGCCAATGTTTTGAACGTTAGTGAAAAAGCTTCCGATGCGGGTGGTGGAACGTTGAACAATAAAAATTTTTCATTATATTTTTTCATTTTAAATATTGACAATTGATTTTTCACAATTTGATTATAATGTATTAAAAAAACAAAGTAGAAAAAAGGTAAAGTAGATATTTGATTGTAAAGGATGTAGGTGGTGCGGTGATGGTGAGCAACGACGTGAACATCCTGGGGCCGGATGCACTCGTGCATTTAAACGACCCCCCTCAACTCCGTCAGGGACTTAATAGCCTGCGTCAGCAACGTCTGAGCCTTTCGTCCTCGCAACTGGCTCGTAGATATACCCTGTCTGGCGTGGTCGGCTAAACGATGTTGGCGACGCGATGGTACGCTGGCGACGCTGGTGGACGCCTGACGCATGGGCGCGGTCCGCACCCTGGAACGGACCGATCTCTGCTGGTTACGCGACGACCGTTCCCTAGGAGGAGGGGAGCGTGGACGTTGGCGCGAGGATTGCGCTGTTGTGTGTAGTTCGCGGCGTCTTTGGCCTTGTGACCGGTTAATAGACTGCATCGCCAATTGGGCGCCTCGTCTGCGTTGTCCGGAATGGGCTGTCTGCTGCGGAGTGGCGTTGAAGGGAGGCGTCGCCAGTTGGGCACCTCGTCGTTGTGGCCAGTAATGTGCCATCTGCTGTAGGGTGTCAATTGGATGCAACATCGTGTGATGTGCTAACCCACACTCCTTGCAACTGTTTGGCGAGTCGCACGCCTCCGTATCGTGGGACCAGGCCAAACAGTTGCGGCAGTAGCCGTGTGCGTATACGACGTCGTCGCGTTGGCCGGGGTTCATGGCAATGAACCCGCGGCAAAACCTCAAGGCATGAGGGCGATGGCAGATTTGGCAACGATGCATATCTTCGATGGTAGAGCTATGGAGAAACAATAGAAAAACTGGACTTTAGTGGTTTAGAATGAAAAATGGGCAGCGATGCCCGCGAAAAATTATAAAGGAATTTATAATAAAGAGAAAAGGGGGTTCTACGCGGTGGGTAGAACGCATAATTTCACAATCGGATATTGATTTGACTCCTCTGGAAATTGGTGCAGTCCCCCACCTTCCTTGCATCCAGAGACACATCTTCTAGGCATTGCGCTGCAAAAATATGGAAATAAATTAGAAAAATCGGTATAAATTAATAAAAATATTTCGTACTTACAAAATTTTGTCGGATGCAGCCAACGTTTGTTCAAAAATATAAACGATGAATTTGAAATTGCAACTGACAAAGACTTGTGGTGAATATTTTTTGCCGGGCAGAGTTGCTTTTGCAAAACATTGGAAATTAATTAAAATTGTTTCATAATTCTATTTGGAAGGCAATAAATTGTTTAGATAAATATTTAATTTTTTTCCCCCTACTCATGCCACCATAAAAACTCCGTGTCCGAAATATAAAATCGTTTTAAACTACACTTAACAAATTCATGACTTCTACAGTTTTACAGGGATTGTCAAGTGCACGTAACCCAGAAAGTTAAGTTATTCACCACAGTGACCGTTTTACACGTGAACAACAATTTGACAGGAGCCTTCAGAAAAAATCGACGCCCGGTTGTCAAAGAGTGTCGCTACTTAGGATTTACTTTGATGTTTATATAAAAGGAACTAAATCAAAATTTGTGTGAAGAATTTACGCTTGCGCACACGAAATAAAATGAACGAATTTTTTGACAATCAGCTGACGCAAGGGTTTTGCAAGACATCGAGAATAACTACGTCATTATGTTGGAAACATGTGCTTGATTTCAACGTTCAACATTTGTTATTGTATGTCGGTGAGTGAAAAAATATTGGCAAGTACCTAAATAAACAAATTATTTTCAGTAGAAAAATGTCTTCAAGAGAACAACAATTGATTGAATTCAACGTTGTGACGCTGTAGGACTATGCGCCAAATTACTGCGAGAACTATCCACGGACGATCCGATCCTGTTTTCGAATTTTCTCAGAATGTTGACTGAGAGCTTCAATCGAATTAATTTATTTATTTATTAATTAATACCAAAAAGTAATGAGTTGCCGAATATTATGTTTAACATGTTTGATTCCGATTGCAATGTGATGACAATAGTCGAGATTTGAAGAAACTTCATCTTTTGATAAAAACGCCAAGTCACCTTGACGTTAGCACTGCGAGTGAATTGGACACGAAGGGCCTTTCACTTTTTTTTGCAAACGTCTACGCTTAACGCAAACCGATAGCTTATTTCCGCATGACTTGTGCTCAGGGCTGGAAACGTCCCTAAGGGACGTGTTTGTGGTGTTTCCCACCACAGAAATAAGCTCGGATTGGCATCCATCGCTCCAATCAAACAATTCGACCGTAACTCGTTGACTCTCGCTTAAGTCGGGGAGGATTTCCTCATTACAAATATTTGCCATTAACATTTTGCGACGCGAAATTGAAAAAAATTTCTAACACTCAAAACGGAATTTCCGGGCAACTTGAAATGTCTCCCTTGAGTGTTTCCATTGACAGCGGAAGCACGGAAACATATAGAAACTTGAGAAAATGTTTCCCTCATGATGTTTTCAAGTATCCTAGCAAACCAAACGGTATATAAACGATATCGTTAATGCGAGAATTTTTCTCGTTCTCGAGTATTGCTAAAGTGTCTAAAATGATATCGAGAACGAGAAAATCTCGACGTGTTACCATATTGAAATTTTCTTATCCGAGATATCGTAACGATGTCGAAAAGTTTCGATATCGTTTCTACAGCGCCATTCTTCTTGTTCTCAATAAAATTTTCGATACTATAACGAAAACTTATTCTCTATCTGAAAATTTAGTTTAGTGCTGTCGCATGGCCAGTCCATTATTCAAATCAAATAACGATTATATGTTAAGTAAAACATAACAATGCACATATGACAACAAATTACAATATATAAGTAAAGATCGATTGAGTAAAATATTTATATTATTTATATTTATATTATTTAGTTCAGGAAGCTGCTCCTTTGTTCTTTTTTATATTCTTTGGGGATTTGGCTCTTAATTTGAAATAGTAGCCCATCCAAACTTCTCATATCCATCTGATGTACTCAAGTTAATCAAGGTCCTTCAGGAAGAAGTTGACCATGTTTCACCAGCAAAGTCAACATCATCGTTTTCAATAAATTCAATATCTTCAATATCTTCGTCTTTCTGTAAAGCAATTGTTTGCTGATTACATGGTCTGTTTGTCATGTAGGGTTCCAAAATTGGGAAACTGCTGGTGTTACCACTGTTAATTATCAAGTTACAGATTCTTTATTTGAATTACATATGTAAATATTTGGCAATAAATTATGGATACTTACCTTGTCTTGCAATAAATATCACAATTCACAAACTCGGTTTTGAATGTGCGCACGTTCACGTAATCAACATTTTTCGTTTGACAAAAAAATTGTTCATTTCATTTGAAAATTTTCAAAGAGCCTGTTTAGACGAGGGCTTTTCCCCTCTGCGTTAAAAGTCATGCGTGACGAGTTTGTAGGCGAAAAGTGATGAGAAGTCAGTGGGGTAGGCAAACAAGTACGGTCAGACCATGGCACAATAAACAAGGTAGTGGCAGGAAGGAGCGAATTTTATTTTTTTCTCGTCAGAGTTCGGTAGGTTGTCAGAAATGTTTGTCTGTTTTGTTTACATTCGGCGAACAGCATTGCCAGTCAACTCTTTTTCTGTGAAATTTTAAGCATTTTTGCAATGACGAAAGAATATTATTTTTCCAATTTTCGTTTATGAATTAACGCAAAATCGGCGAACTATGGACTTAGCACTTTTGCCCCTAATTGTAAAACAACAGATTAAAACATAGAAGCTATGTACTTTTGCTGTTAATTGGTGTATTTTTACGTTTTCGAATAGACCAAGTGGTCTATTCGATGCTGGCAATACTGTTGGCAAGAGAACCGTCCGCCCGATTTGACAATGAACCGAACAAAAACACTAACAAAATACACGTGAATTTTTTCGCTCCTTCCTGCCACTACCTTGTTTATTGTGCCATTAGTCAGACAATTCCAGGGGTTTTTTTTGACATTTTGCTTTGCCGGCCGGACGTTTTATTTTTTATTGTTAAAATAAAATGTTTACAAGGGAGTTGGTGGAGCTTCTCTTCATAAAATATCAAGAGAACGAAAACTTGTTCAATGTTAAGCATTCGGACTGTATGGATCGCGTGAAAAGGGCAAATTCACTGTTCAAAATATATGAAGAATTAAAACAAATAAACAGCAACGTTACAGTGGATGCCATAAAAAAACAGTGCATACTTTGAGAAGCCAATATATTAAAGAATTGCGCGAAGTGTCTAGCAGCAAAAAAGGCGGTGTTGGAACTGACGACGTTTACGTACTTCGATCAGCTGGCATTTTTGAAAATTCATTGCGCGATAAGAAATTCAACATCGAACATTTCCAGCGTAAGTTGTGATATTTTTTAAACAAACTTCTTTTGAATGCATTGTTTTGAACGTTAGTGAAAAAGCCAATGTTTTGAACGTTAGTGAAAAAGCTTCCGATGCGGGTGGTGGAACGTTGAACAATAAAAATTTTTCATTATATTTTTTCATTTTAAATATTGACAATTGATTTTTCACAATTTGATTATAATGTATTAAAAAAACAA
Source organism: Melieria omissa (assembly GCA_963971225.1). Lineage (NCBI taxonomy): Eukaryota > Metazoa > Arthropoda > Insecta > Diptera > Ulidiidae > Melieria > Melieria omissa. Next base: position 40,312,759 of record OZ020268.1, on the reverse strand, counting down.
AGTAGAAAAAAGGTAAAGTAGATATTTGATTGTAAAGGATGTAGGTGGTGCGGTGATGGTGAGCAACGACGTGAACATCCTGGGGCCGGATGCACTCGTGCATTTAAACGACCCCCCTCAACTCCGTCAGGGACTTAATAGCCTGCGTCAGCAACGTCTGAGCCTTTCGTCCTCGCAACTGGCTCGTAGATATACCCTGTCTGGCGTGGTCGGCTAAACGATGTTGGCGACGCGATGGTACGCTGGCGACGCTGGTGGACGCCTGACGCATGGGCGCGGTCCGCACCCTGGAACGGACCGATCTCTGCTGGTTACGCGACGACCGTTCCCTAGGAGGAGGGGAGCGTGGACGTTGGCGCGAGGATTGCGCTGTTGTGTGTAGTTCGCGGCGTCTTTGGCCTTGTGACCGGTTAATAGACTGCATCGCCAATTGGGCGCCTCGTCTGCGTTGTCCGGAATGGGCTGTCTGCTGCGGAGTGGCGTTGAAGGGAGGCGTCGCCAGTTGGGCACCTCGTCGTTGTGGCCAGTAATGTGCCATCTGCTGTAGGGTGTCAATTGGATGCAACATCGTGTGATGTGCTAACCCACACTCCTTGCAACTGTTTGGCGAGTCGCACGCCTCCGTATCGTGGGACCAGGCCAAACAGTTGCGGCAGTAGCCGTGTGCGTATACGACGTCGTCGCGTTGGCCGGGGTTCATGGCAATGAACCCGCGGCAAAACCTCAAGGCATGAGGGCGATGGCAGATTTGGCAACGATGCATATCTTCGATGGTAGAGCTATGGAGAAACAATAGAAAAACTGGACTTTAGTGGTTTAGAATGAAAAATGGGCAGCGATGCCCGCGAAAAATTATAAAGGAATTTATAATAAAGAGAAAAGGGGGTTCTACGCGGTGGGTAGAACGCATAATTTCACAATCGGATATTGATTTGACTCCTCTGGAAATTGGTGCAGTCCCCCACCTTCCTTGCATCCAGAGACACATCTTCTAGGCATTGCGCTGCAAAAATATGGAAATAAATTAGAAAAATCGGTATAAATTAATAAAAATATTTCGTACTTACAAAATTTTGTCGGATGCAGCCAACGTTTGTTCAAAAATATAAACGATGAATTTGAAATTGCAACTGACAAAGACTTGTGGTGAATATTTTTTGCCGGGCAGAGTTGCTTTTGCAAAACATTGGAAATTAATTAAAATTGTTTCATAATTCTATTTGGAAGGCAATAAATTGTTTAGATAAATATTTAATTTTTTTCCCCCTACTCATGCCACCATAAAAACTCCGTGTCCGAAATATAAAATCGTTTTAAACTACACTTAACAAATTCATGACTTCTACAGTTTTACAGGGATTGTCAAGTGCACGTAACCCAGAAAGTTAAGTTATTCACCACAGTGACCGTTTTACACGTGAACAACAATTTGACAGGAGCCTTCAGAAAAAATCGACGCCCGGTTGTCAAAGAGTGTCGCTACTTAGGATTTACTTTGATGTTTATATAAAAGGAACTAAATCAAAATTTGTGTGAAGAATTTACGCTTGCGCACACGAAATAAAATGAACGAATTTTTTGACAATCAGCTGACGCAAGGGTTTTGCAAGACATCGAGAATAACTACGTCATTATGTTGGAAACATGTGCTTGATTTCAACGTTCAACATTTGTTATTGTATGTCGGTGAGTGAAAAAATATTGGCAAGTACCTAAATAAACAAATTATTTTCAGTAGAAAAATGTCTTCAAGAGAACAACAATTGATTGAATTCAACGTTGTGACGCTGTAGGACTATGCGCCAAATTACTGCGAGAACTATCCACGGACGATCCGATCCTGTTTTCGAATTTTCTCAGAATGTTGACTGAGAGCTTCAATCGAATTAATTTATTTATTTATTAATTAATACCAAAAAGTAATGAGTTGCCGAATATTATGTTTAACATGTTTGATTCCGATTGCAATGTGATGACAATAGTCGAGATTTGAAGAAACTTCATCTTTTGATAAAAACGCCAAGTCACCTTGACGTTAGCACTGCGAGTGAATTGGACACGAAGGGCCTTTCACTTTTTTTTGCAAACGTCTACGCTTAACGCAAACCGATAGCTTATTTCCGCATGACTTGTGCTCAGGGCTGGAAACGTCCCTAAGGGACGTGTTTGTGGTGTTTCCCACCACAGAAATAAGCTCGGATTGGCATCCATCGCTCCAATCAAACAATTCGACCGTAACTCGTTGACTCTCGCTTAAGTCGGGGAGGATTTCCTCATTACAAATATTTGCCATTAACATTTTGCGACGCGAAATTGAAAAAAATTTCTAACACTCAAAACGGAATTTCCGGGCAACTTGAAATGTCTCCCTTGAGTGTTTCCATTGACAGCGGAAGCACGGAAACATATAGAAACTTGAGAAAATGTTTCCCTCATGATGTTTTCAAGTATCCTAGCAAACCAAACGGTATATAAACGATATCGTTAATGCGAGAATTTTTCTCGTTCTCGAGTATTGCTAAAGTGTCTAAAATGATATCGAGAACGAGAAAATCTCGACGTGTTACCATATTGAAATTTTCTTATCCGAGATATCGTAACGATGTCGAAAAGTTTCGATATCGTTTCTACAGCGCCATTCTTCTTGTTCTCAATAAAATTTTCGATACTATAACGAAAACTTATTCTCTATCTGAAAATTTAGTTTAGTGCTGTCGCATGGCCAGTCCATTATTCAAATCAAATAACGATTATATGTTAAGTAAAACATAACAATGCACATATGACAACAAATTACAATATATAAGTAAAGATCGATTGAGTAAAATATTTATATTATTTATATTTATATTATTTAGTTCAGGAAGCTGCTCCTTTGTTCTTTTTTATATTCTTTGGGGATTTGGCTCTTAATTTGAAATAGTAGCCCATCCAAACTTCTCATATCCATCTGATGTACTCAAGTTAATCAAGGTCCTTCAGGAAGAAGTTGACCATGTTTCACCAGCAAAGTCAACATCATCGTTTTCAATAAATTCAATATCTTCAATATCTTCGTCTTTCTGTAAAGCAATTGTTTGCTGATTACATGGTCTGTTTGTCATGTAGGGTTCCAAAATTGGGAAACTGCTGGTGTTACCACTGTTAATTATCAAGTTACAGATTCTTTATTTGAATTACATATGTAAATATTTGGCAATAAATTATGGATACTTACCTTGTCTTGCAATAAATATCACAATTCACAAACTCGGTTTTGAATGTGCGCACGTTCACGTAATCAACATTTTTCGTTTGACAAAAAAATTGTTCATTTCATTTGAAAATTTTCAAAGAGCCTGTTTAGACGAGGGCTTTTCCCCTCTGCGTTAAAAGTCATGCGTGACGAGTTTGTAGGCGAAAAGTGATGAGAAGTCAGTGGGGTAGGCAAACAAGTACGGTCAGACCATGGCACAATAAACAAGGTAGTGGCAGGAAGGAGCGAATTTTATTTTTTTCTCGTCAGAGTTCGGTAGGTTGTCAGAAATGTTTGTCTGTTTTGTTTACATTCGGCGAACAGCATTGCCAGTCAACTCTTTTTCTGTGAAATTTTAAGCATTTTTGCAATGACGAAAGAATATTATTTTTCCAATTTTCGTTTATGAATTAACGCAAAATCGGCGAACTATGGACTTAGCACTTTTGCCCCTAATTGTAAAACAACAGATTAAAACATAGAAGCTATGTACTTTTGCTGTTAATTGGTGTATTTTTACGTTTTCGAATAGACCAAGTGGTCTATTCGATGCTGGCAATACTGTTGGCAAGAGAACCGTCCGCCCGATTTGACAATGAACCGAACAAAAACACTAACAAAATACACGTGAATTTTTTCGCTCCTTCCTGCCACTACCTTGTTTATTGTGCCATTAGTCAGACAATTCCAGGGGTTTTTTTTGACATTTTGCTTTGCCGGCCGGACGTTTTATTTTTTATTGTTAAAATAAAATGTTTACAAGGGAGTTGGTGGAGCTTCTCTTCATAAAATATCAAGAGAACGAAAACTTGTTCAATGTTAAGCATTCGGACTGTATGGATCGCGTGAAAAGGGCAAATTCACTGTTCAAAATATATGAAGAATTAAAACAAATAAACAGCAACGTTACAGTGGATGCCATAAAAAAACAGTGCATACTTTGAGAAGCCAATATATTAAAGAATTGCGCGAAGTGTCTAGCAGCAAAAAAGGCGGTGTTGGAACTGACGACGTTTACGTACTTCGATCAGCTGGCATTTTTGAAAATTCATTGCGCGATAAGAAATTCAACATCGAACATTTCCAGCGTAAGTTGTGATATTTTTTAAACAAACTTCTTTTGAATGCATTGTTTTGAACGTTAGTGAAAAAGCCAATGTTTTGAACGTTAGTGAAAAAGCTTCCGATGCGGGTGGTGGAACGTTGAACAATAAAAATTTTTCATTATATTTTTTCATTTTAAATATTGACAATTGATTTTTCACAATTTGATTATAATGTATTAAAAAAACAAAGTAGAAAAAAGGTAAAGTAGATATTTGATTGTAAAGGATGTAGGTGGTGCGGTGATGGTGAGCAACGACGTGAACATCCTGGGGCCGGATGCACTCGTGCATTTAAACGACCCCCCTCAACTCCGTCAGGGACTTAATAGCCTGCGTCAGCAACGTCTGAGCCTTTCGTCCTCGCAACTGGCTCGTAGATATACCCTGTCTGGCGTGGTCGGCTAAACGATGTTGGCGACGCGATGGTACGCTGGCGACGCTGGTGGACGCCTGACGCATGGGCGCGGTCCGCACCCTGGAACGGACCGATTTCTGCTGGTTACGCGACGACCGTTCCCTAGGAGGAGGGGAGCGTGGACGTTGGCGCGAGGATTGCGCTGTTGTGTGTAGTTCGCGGCGTCTTTGGCCTTGTGACCGGTTAATAGACTGCATCGCCAATTGGGCGCCTCGTCTGCGTTGTCCGGAATGGGCTGTCTGCTGCGGAGTGGCGTTGAAGGGAGGCGTCGCCAGTTGGGCACCTCGTCGTTGTGGCCAGTAATGTGCCATCTGCTGTAGGGTGTCAATTGGATGCAACATCGTGTGATGTGCTAACCCACACTCCTTGCAACTGTTTGGCGAGTCGCACGCCTCCGTATCGTGGGACCAGGCCAAACAGTTGCGGCAGTAGCCGTGTGCGTATACGACGTCGTCGCGTTGGCCGGGGTTCATGGCAATGAACCCGCGGCAAAACCTCAAGGCATGAGGGCGATGGCAGATTTGGCAACGATGCATATCTTCGATGGTAGAGCTATGGAGAAACAATAGAAAAACTGGACTTTAGTGGTTTAGAATGAAAAATGGGCAGCGATGCCCGCGAAAAATTATAAAGGAATTTATAATAAAGAGAAAAGGGGGTTCTACGCGGTGGGTAGAACGCATAATTTCACAATCGGATATTGATTTGACTCCTCTGGAAATTGGTGCAGTCCCCCACCTTCCTTGCATCCAGAGACACATCTTCTAGGCATTGCGCTGCAAAAATATGGAAATAAATTAGAAAAATCGGTATAAATTAATAAAAATATTTCGTACTTACAAAATTTTGTCGGATGCAGCCAACGTTTGTTCAAAAATATAAACGATGAATTTGAAATTGCAACTGACAAAGACTTGTGGTGAATATTTTTTGCCGGGCAGAGTTGCTTTTGCAAAACATTGGAAATTAATTAAAATTGTTTCATAATTCTATTTGGAAGGCAATAAATTGTTTAGATAAATATTTAATTTTTTTCCCCCTACTCATGCCACCATAAAAACTCCGTGTCCGAAATATAAAATCGTTTTAAACTACACTTAACAAATTCATGACTTCTACAGTTTTACAGGGATTGTCAAGTGCACGTAACCCAGAAAGTTAAGTTATTCACCACAGTGACCGTTTTACACGTGAACAACAATTTGACAGGAGCCTTCAGAAAAAATCGACGCCCGGTTGTCAAAGAGTGTCGCTACTTAGGATTTACTTTGATGTTTATATAAAAGGAACTAAATCAAAATTTGTGTGAAGAATTTACGCTTGCGCACACGAAATAAAATGAACGAATTTTTTGACAATCAGCTGACGCAAGGGTTTTGCAAGACATCGAGAATAACTACGTCATTATGTTGGAAACATGTGCTTGATTTCAACGTTCAACATTTGTTATTGTATGTCGGTGAGTGAAAAAATATTGGCAAGTACCTAAATAAACAAATTATTTTCAGTAGAAAAATGTCTTCAAGAGAACAACAATTGATTGAATTCAACGTTGTGACGCTGAAGGACTATGCGCCAAATTACTGCGAGAACTATCCACGGACGATCCGATCCTGTTTTCGAATTTTCTCAGAATGTTGACTGAGAGCTTCAATCGAATTAATTTATTTATTTATTAATTAATACCAAAAAGTAATGAGTTGCCGAATATTATGTTTAACATGTTTGATTCCGATTGCAATGTGATGACAATAGTCGAGATTTGAAGAAACTTCATCTTTTGATAAAAACGCCAAGTCACCTTGACGTTAGCACTGCGAGTGAATTGGACACGAAGGGCCTTTCACTTTTTTTTGCAAACGTCTACGCTTAACGCAAACCGATAGCTTATTTCCGCATGACTTGTGCTCAGGGCTGGAAACGTCCCTAAGGGACGTGTTTGTGGTGTTTCCCACCACAGAAATAAGCTCGGATTGGCATCCATCGCTCCAATCAAACAATTCGACCGTAACTCGTTGACTCTCGCTTAAGTCGGGGAGGATTTCCTCATTACAAATATTTGCCATTAACATTTTGCGACGCGAAATTGAAAAAAATTTCTAACACTCAAAACGGAATTTCCGGGCAACTTGAAATGTCTCCCTTGAGTGTTTCCATTGACAGCGGAAGCACGGAAACATATAGAAACTTGAGAAAATGTTTCCCTCATGATGTTTTCAAGTATCCTAGCAAACCAAACGGTATATAAACGATATCGTTAATGCGAGAATTTTTCTCGTTCTCGAGTATTGCTAAAGTGTCTAAAATGATATCGAGAACGAGAAAATCTCGACGTGTTACCATATTGAAATTTTCTTATCCGAGATATCGTAACGATGTCGAAAAGTTTCGATATCGTTTCTACAGCGCCATTCTTCTTGTTCTCAATAAAATTTTCGATACTATAACGAAAACTTATTCTCTATCTGAAAATTTAGTTTAGTGCTGTCGCATGGCCAGTCCATTATTCAAATCAAATAACGATTATATGTTAAGTAAAACATAACAATGCACATATGACAACAAATTACAATATATAAGTAAAGATCGATTGAGTAAAATATTTATATTATTTATATTTATATTATTTAGTTCAGGAAGCTGCTCCTTTGTTCTTTTTTATATTCTTTGGGGATTTGGCTCTTAATTTGAAATAGTAGCCCATCCAAACTTCTCATATCCATCTGATGTACTCAAGTTAATCAAGGTCCTTCAGGAAGAAGTTGACCATGTTTCACCAGCAAAGTCAACATCATCGTTTTCAATAAATTCAATATCTTCAATATCTTCGTCTTTCTGTAAAGCAATTGTTTGCTGATTACATGGTCTGTTTGTCATGTAGGGTTCCAAAATTGGGAAACTGCTGGTGTTACCACTGTTAATTATCAAGTTACAGATTCTTTATTTGAATTACATATGTAAATATTTGGCAATAAATTATGGATACTTACCTTGTCTTGCAATAAATATCACAATTCACAAACTCGGTTTTGAATGTGCGCACGTTCACGTAATCAACATTTTTCGTTTGACAAAAAAATTTGTCATTTCATTTGAAAATTTTCAAAGAGCCTGTTTAGACGAGGGCTTTTCCCCTCTGCGTTAAAAGTCATGCGTGACGAGTTTGTAGGCGAAAAGTGATGAGAAGTCAGTGGGGTAGGCAAACAAGTACGGTCAGACCATGGCACAATAAACAAGGTAGTGGCAGGAAGGAGCGAATTTTATTTTTTTCTCGTCAGAGTTCGGTAGGTTGTCAGAAATGTTTGTCTGTTTTGTTTACATTCGGCGAACAGCATTGCCAGTCAACTCTTTTTCTGTGAAATTTTAAGCATTTTTGCAATGACGAAAGAATATTATTTTTCCAATTTTCGTTTATGAATTAACGCAAAATCGGCGAACTATGGACTTAGCACTTTTGCCCCTAATTGTAAAACAACAGATTAAAACATAGAAGCTATGTACTTTTGCTGTTAATTGGTGTATTTTTACGTTTTCGAATAGACCAAGTGGTCTATTCGATGCTGGCAATACTGTTGGCAAGAGAACCGTCCGCCCGATTTGACAATGAACCGAACAAAAACACTAACAAAATACACGTGAATTTTTTCGCTCCTTCCTGCCACTACCTTGTTTATTGTGCCATTAGTCAGACAATTCCAGGGGTTTTTTTGACATTTTGCTTTGCCGGCCGGACGTTTTATTTTTTATTGTTAAAATAAAATGTTTACAAGGGAGTTGGTGGAGCTTCTCTTCATAAAATATCAAGAGAACGAAAACTTGTTCAATGTTAAGCATTCGGACTGTATGGATCGCGTGAAAAGGGCAAATTCACTGTTCAAAATATATGAAGAATTAAAACAAATAAACAGCAACGTTACAGTGGATGCCATAAAAAAACAGTGCATACTTTGAGAAGCCAATATATTAAAGAATTGCGCGAAGTGTCTAGCAGCAAAAAAGGCGGTGTTGGAACTGACGACGTTTACGTACTTCGATCAGCTGGCATTTTTGAAAATTCATTGCGCGATAAGAAATTCAACATCGAACATTTCCAGCGTAAGTTGTGATATTTTTTAAACAAACTTCTTTTGAATGCATTGTTTTGAACGTTAGTGAAAAAGCCAATGTTTTGAACGTTAGTGAAAAAGCTTCCGATGCGGGTGGTGGAACGTTGAACAATAAAAATTTTTCATTATATTTTTTCATTTTAAATATTGACAATTGATTTTTCACAATTTGATTATAATGTATTAAAAAAACAAAGTAGAAAAAAGGTAAAGTAGATATTTGATTGTAAAGGATGTAGGTGGTGCGGTGATGGTGAGCAACGACGTGAACATCCTGGGGCCGGATGCACTCGTGCATTTAAACGACCCCCCTCAACTCCGTCAGGGACTTAATAGCCTGCGTCAGCAACGTCTGAGCCTTTCGTCCTCGCAACTGGCTCGTAGATATACCCTGTCTGGCGTGGTCGGCTAAACGATGTTGGCGACGCGATGGTACGCTGGCGACGCTGGTGGACGCCTGACGCATGGGCGCGGTCCGCACCCTGGAACGGACCGATTTCTGCTGGTTACGCGACGACCGTTCCCTAGGAGGAGGGGAGCGTGGACGTTGGCGCGAGGATTGCGCTGTTGTGTGTAGTTCGCGGCGTCTTTGGCCTTGTGACCGGTTAATAGACTGCATCGCCAATTGGGCGCCTCGTCTGCGTTGTCCGGAATGGGCTGTCTGCTGCGGAGTGGCGTTGAAGGGAGGCGTCGCCAGTTGGGCACCTCGTCGTTGTGGCCAGTAATGTGCCATCTGCTGTAGGGTGTCAATTGGATGCAACATCGTGTGATGTGCTAACCCACACTCCTTGCAACTGTTTGGCGAGTCGCACGCCTCCGTATCGTGGGACCAGGCCAAACAGTTGCGGCAGTAGCCGTGTGCGTATACGACGTCGTCGCGTTGGCCGGGGTTCATGGCAATGAACCCGCGGCAAAACCTCAAGGCATGAGGGCGATGGCAGATTTGGCAACGATGCATATCTTCGATGGTAGAGCTATGGAGAAACAATAGAAAAACTGGACTTTAGTGGTTTAGAATGAAAAATGGGCAGCGATGCCCGCGAAAAATTATAAAGGAATTTATAATAAAGAGAAAAGGGGGTTCTACGCGGTGGGTAGAACGCATAATTTCACAATCGGGCGTGTGAGTATGCCAGATTGTGTGCGGACATCGGCCACTCGGACGTGGCCGTCGGGTCCTCGATGTAGGGCGATGACCCGTCCTAATCTCCATTGGGTGGGGGGCAGCAGCTCGTCCTTGATGACGACTAACTCGTTCAGTTCTATCTCCTGTTGGGGATGGTGCCACTTGTGCCTCTTGTGGAGCTCATGGAGATACTCAGCTTTCCATCTCCGGCTGAACTCATGGTGAAGAGCCTTCAGCTTCTCCCATCGGTTGACTAACGATAGATCTTCCGAGTTGGGTTCGGGAGGTGACAGGAGAGGGGCGCCTCGCAGGAAGTGACCTGGAGTCAGCGCTAACAGATCAGCTGGATCTTGAGACAGTGGAGACAAAGGTCGGGAATTTAATACGGCTTCAGTTCGAACTAGTAGAGTGGTAAATTCTTCAAAATTGAATTTATGATGGCCGGCAGTTTTCTTAAGATGAATCTTGAAACTTTTAACTGCCGATTCCCATAATCCGCCCATATGAGGCGCACTGGGGGGGATGAAAACCCAATCGATTCCTTGTAAAGAATACTTTCTAAGGATGTCGTGGGATACCTCTTTAGAGAATTTGAGGAATTCACGGTTCAGGGCTCTTTGGGTTCCAATAAAGGTTGTGCCATTGTCTGACATGATTTTGTTCGGGAGGCCTCGTCTTCCAACGAATCTGGCAAATGCAGCGCGGAATGCTTCAGTGGTGAGGTTAGAGCATAATTCCAAGTGTATGGCCTTAGTGGAAAAGCACACGAACACTGCAACATAACATTTGATAAAGGTTGCCGTTCGAAGTTGAGAGGCTTTGATCTGGAACGGGCCAGCAAAATCAACACCTGTTGTCGAGAAAGGAATTGACAATGTGCAACGTTCTGGCGGGAGAGCTGCCATAATCTGTGATTGTACCTTTTGTCTTTGTATCGTGCAAATCTTACACATATGAATGCATTTTTTGATCTGCGGTTTCAGACGGGGAATGTAAAACTCTTGACGAGCCATTCTAAACATAAGTCGAAGTTCTGCGTGTAGGAGAAGATTATGGAGGAATTCAAGATATAACTTGCAGAATCGGGAAGCATCGGGTAAGATTATCGGGTGTCGTTCATTGTAAGTGAGCGCAGCCTGAGCTAATCTACCATTAACCCTAAGTAAGCCGTCCTTGTCGAGGAAAGGATTGAGAGTTAATATCTTGCTTTTTCTGGGGATGGGGATCTTGTTGGACAATAATGCGATTTCTGTGTGGTGAAAACGTGTTTGAGCTAACGTTATGAGCCTCGTTTTGACGAAATGAATCTCATTCTGGGACACGAATGGATTTAGGTCTAGAGGAGAGTTTCTCCTTTTAGCGAATCCGTTATGGAAGAAGCGGAACACGTACGCCAGGACACGTAGGACTCGGGGATAGGAGGAAAATCGATCGAGTATATCTGGTGGATCTTCTATTGCGAGATAAACTTGGACTTTCCGTTGCTCAGGTAGAACAGCAGTGGCGGTAGTTGATTTCGGCCAGACTTCTTCAGGGAATTGAAGCCATTTGGGACCATGCCACCAAAGTGGGTTTTTAGAAAGTTCTTGAGGCTTACACCCGCGAGTGCCCAAGTCGGCGGGATTGTCATTGCTGATGACATGCCGCCATGTGGCGTTACCGACATTTTTTAAAATTTGGGTGATACGGTTGGCAACATATGTCTTCCAAGTGCTTGGAGGTTTCTCTAACCAAGCGAGGACTATTTGTGAGTCCGACCAGAAGAAGGTGTCTTCGGGATTTAATTCGAGAGTTTCGGTAATGTATTTAGAGAGTTGGGAAAGTAGAACGGCGCCACACAGTTCTAAACGCGGAAGGCTAACTGTTTGCAAAGGTGCAACCTTCCCTTTCGCTACGAGCAAATTACAGGAGATATTGCCATCGCTGTCAGTGGTGCGCAGATATAAAGTTGCGCAGTATGCCTTCTCTGAAGCGTCGCAGAATCCATGAAGTTGGATTTTCTTTAGAGGTGAGAACCGCACCCATCGGGGGATTTCGATCTCATTGATGGACGACAAATTTTTGATAAATTGGTTCCATTTTATGAGGGAACCGGGCTTTACACATTCATCCCAGTCTGTGCCTTCCAACCAGAGCTGTTGAAGGAGTAACTTGGCTTGAATTATTATGGGTGAGAGCCATCCTGCGGGGTCAAAAAGTTTCGCTACCGCAGAAAGAATCTGTCGCTTTGTCGCAGAACTTTTTTCTGAGATGGGAACGACTGAATACGAGAAAGTATCCGATAGAGCATTCCATTTCATGCCAAGTGTTTTTGTTGAACTTGTGCTTTCAAATTTAAGGAAGTCTGAGTTAAGAAGCGCCGAAGTGGGGATGTTTTCCAGGATCTTCGTATGATTAGAAGTAATCTTTCTGAGGGGGAATCCTGCGGACTTTAATGCATTAATCACTTGGGTGAGTGATTCAGCTGCTTCGGATAAGGTGTGGCCACCCGACAGAATGTCGTCAACGTATGTTTCCTTGAAGAGGATCGGTTCCGCTAATGGGAATTCGTCCTTAGAATCGTTAGCCAATTGTCGAAGGGTTCGAATGGCTAAAAACGGAGCGCAATTCACTCCAAACGTAACTGTTTTTAGTCTGAAATCTCGAATGGGGGAATTCCGAGACTCGCGAAAAAGTATTCGTTGAAATTCTTGATCGTCTTGATGGACAAGAATTTGTCTGTACATTTTTTCCACATCACCATTGAACACAAATTGGTATAGCCGCCATCTAAGAATCAGTGTCATGATGTCGGGCTGTAATGTTGGACCAATGTGAAGGACATCATTCAGTGAATATCCTGAGCTTGTTGTTTTAGAGGCGTTGAAGACAACACGGACCTTGGAAGTGGTTCTTTCCGGCTTCACTATAGCATGATGAGGCAGATAAAATGAAAAATATTTGCCATCAGAGATGATTTCTAGGGATTGAGTTGGTTCCATATGATCTAGTGTGAGATACTCTTTGAGCACTTCGTTATATGTGGTTTGGAGATCGCCTTTATTTTTCAATGTTCGTTCCATGCTGAGATATTGTGCGTAGGCTGTTGAACGAGAATGACCTAAAGATATTTGAGTAAGAAAACTCGATTTGAAGGGTAGTCTAACGATGTATCTACCGTCTGGCCGCCGAGATGTTGTCTTCTGGTAGAGATCTTCGCAGAACTGATCCTCTTCGGAGATGAGAGATATTTGTGGAATCTCTTCTTGTTCCCAGAAGCGTTTGAGTTGGGAACTAAAACATTCATTTGAGATTTCTTCCACTTGTGTCGAGAACGTTGACACTTTCTGAGGAAGTGGGCCACTTATGATCCAACCAAATATAGTGTTTTGGGCAAGGAGACTGCCACACATATTCCGGTGGATTCCATCGAGAAGGATCTGAGGAAGTAAATCACTTCCGATGACCAAGTCAATCTGGGCCTGTTTAAAGCAGTTGGGATCTGCTAGATCTAGCATAGTAACGTGTTTCCACTCTTTCGTGCTTACGTTGAAAGTAGGAAGAAGTTTTGTTAATTGTTGAAGAACAATTGCTTGAGTCGTGAGTTTGGTACTAGTTTTAGGAGCGACTAATGTGATTGTGCAGATCTGATTTGAGTTTTGGATAGTTTTTCCACCCATTCCAGATATTTCGATCTGAGTTCTCTGAGTAGGAATCCTCAATCGATTCTGCACCTTGGACGAGATAAATGTCCGTTGCGAACCTTGATCGATAAGTGCTCGAATCATGTGGCGTTCGCCGAGATGCTCTAAGGAAACAAGAGCAGTAGGGAGAAGAATTTTTTCTTCGACCGTTGTGCTAAGAGACTGCACAGGCCGATTTTTTGATGTTTGGGATGAGTTGGACTGCTCATCAGAACTTGACTCATCCCGTGAGCTCGGGGACTCTCTCGCGGGTGAGGTTCGGGTTTGTGGATCGTGAGAATTAGTCATAGAGACTTGTGCAACTACGTTTCGTTGTCGGTGCTGGTTGTTGTCAGTTGGAATATGAAGCATGGAATGGTGTTTTTTCTGACAATGCAAACATGTGAATTTACTCGTACAGTCCTTTTTCAAGTGAGTATATGAAAGGCAGTTTTCGCACAAGTTGTGTGTTCGTGCTGCCTTCACTCGGTCTCGTACAGACAACTTTTTGAAGGTAGCGCAGAATTTTATTGCATGAGAAGCGTTACAAATCGGACAGGAAAAAGTCCGTTCGCTTTCTACCAAAAAGTTCTGAATTCTGTTGAAACCCCTATTCGGTGGTAAACCTGACTTGACTGGTTTGACGGTATTGAGTCTTTCCACAACCTCATACCTCATGGTGAGGAAAACGTCCATTTGCTCCCAAGTGGGGAGATCTTTACGGGAACTAAGAGATTGTTCCCATAGTGATAAAGTTTCCTCTGGAAGTTTTGAGGAACAAATATACACCAGAATTGGATCCCAACTCTCTGTCGAGACGCCTTGAGATCGTAAGACGGACAACGAATTGTTTATTGTGGATTGAAGCTTTTGGAGCGCTTCACTGTTTTCATTTGCTACTTGAGGGAGGGCCAAGAGCGTTTTGATTTGTTTATCAACTAGGATGCGCCGATTTTCAAATCGGGTTCTTAGTGCATTCCATGCCAGTTCGAAATTCGCATCGTTTAGAGCATACTGTTTGACTATCGCACCAGCTTTTCCGGCTGTCTTATATCTGAGGTGATACAGTTTCTGGGCAGAGGTGAGTTTAGGGTGGTTTATGTACACCGCTGTAAACATGTCACGGAATGACGGCCACTCTTCGTACCCACCGGAAAAGATTTCTGTGTCGCATGGTGGCACATTCAGACAAATAGAATTATTTGCCTGCGCAGATGCTGAATTTGTAGAAATTTCAGCTGGACGTGCTGTTTCAGCGGGGGGAGGTTGCTGAACGTCCATCAAATCTGAGATCTGGGCGATTGTCTGGTATGCTCGTTCTCGGCATAGCTCCAACTTGCTTCGAGCAAGAAGCTTGAAATTGCTTGGCAGGTCGTCATCAGGGGTGACACCGACTTTTCTATACGCTGCCTTTACATCTTCATAATAGCCGTTCAAATCGGCTAGAGCTGCCTTCAGCATGGGCACCGTAGAGTCTTCGATTGCACGCGAGGAGAATTGTGTGCAAAAATGAACTAAGTTGTCTGCTTCGAAAATGAAAGCACTCATGGAGGGATCATGAGCCACTTCCTTTTGAGATTTTCGAATCTCTACTGTTTGTGCCCTTGTGATGCGTTTTTTAGGGATTGCACCCAATAAATCTGAAGCAGGGCCTTCCGTTTCGGTGTCAGGCGTCCTAACGAATTTTGTTGACGGCTCTGACGGTACCGAGGGGGGATCCGACTCAGCTTGATTGCTGGTGGATCTGTCGGGCGACCTGTTCACTGGCATGTCGTTTCGTTATTATGAAAAAAATAAAAACCGATAGTTGATCTAAAAATCACAGTCCACTTGATAAAAGTAAATATCTCGATGTTCGAAAGGCGAAATTTATCGAACGAGATGCACGAAAATTGACCACGCGATTTTGTCCAACACGAGAAAAGGAAATTTCAGAAATTTGGAAAAGCACGTAAACCAATGAGTAAGGAAAACTCGCAATAGATAAATGAAAAGAAAAAAGGGAGCCGCAATGGATATTTACGACGAAATTCGAAATAGGGACCAACGAAACAATGTGGATATTTATTTATTGTATTCAATTAATTTATTTATTATGATATATATTATTTAATTTTATAAATAATTATAAATAAAAACCTTCCAAAGAACTCGGAATCAATTTGTGTAGTGTATTTATGGGTTCTAAATACACCAGCAGCCTTTATGTTTTTCTGCAGGGTACTATAAATCGGATATATAGTACCTCTATATGTGTTGTTGGGCTGGGCACTAGCACCGGTTGCCTAGGTACATAAGTGATATGTACATGCAAACCGCTATATAAGTATGACGGGTTGGCTCTGTATATAGATGATATACAGAGAAACAAATTTTTCCAACCGTCTTTTTTAATATAGATTATAAGAAAATCGGAACGACTCACGCAATTGCCTAGGGGGTAGGCAATATGTTATGGTGCTCCCGCGTAGTGCCCGCTGCTGCAATGCTGCTGCCGTTTGCGTCAATATATGCGCCGCTTGCGGTGTGGTTGATTGTATTGTCGCCTTATGTACACGCTGGGCCTGATCTTTGCTGATGTTGATCCTGTTTTTTCGATTTTTTTTTCTCACTTTTTAAAATTTTTGTAAAATGCCGTTGGATCCGGCTCGAAGGACCAATGTTTTGAACGTTAGTGAAAAAGCCAATGTTTTGAACGTTAGTGAAAAAGCTTCCGATGCGGGTGGTGGAACGTTGAACAATAAAAATTTTTCATTATATTTTTTCATTTTAAATATTGACAATTGATTTTTCACAATTTGATTATAATGTATTAAAAAAACAAAGTAGAAAAAAGGTAAAGTAGATATTTGATTGTGAAGGATGTAGGTGGTGCGGTGATGGTGAGCAACGACGTGAACAGCATATTTACAGAGTGATGAATATATTGAAAATGTTGCGAACACGGACTCAATTGACGGCAGCACTGGAAACTCTGGCCCCTCTTCATTATTTATAGTTTAGAATCCTGCCAATCAAGTTTGCCTTCTTGGTTGAAGTACTCTTCAAATCCTTGCCTCACATTCTGTCCAGCGCCTTTTGCATGAAATATATGTGATAAATAAAGTATTATTACAAACATTGAAAAATTCATCTTTGAAATTATTCCATATTGCTTGGCAAACCTCTGGAATAGCACCACAAAGGAATGGACCCGACAAACGAGTCTGAAAACCTGTGCTTTTGAATGATTCGCCTGTAGTAAGGTATCGAAGAGTGGCAGCCAACTTTTCTGTTGGCGATATCGATTCCCTCATTGCAGTATACTGTTTTTTTTCTGTCCTTTTCAATTGACAAAAGAATATATGTAGTTAAAAGTTTCTTCATCCATGCGAAAAATTAGGACTTGTCAATAATTTCTTTTTTGTTCAAAACCATTTTTCTATAATCAGAATATTTAAAAACTAGGCAAAAGATTGAAGAAGATTGGCAGTTTAACGTAAAAAAAAGTCAAGCAAAGTTGCTGTAAAAGTCTTCATGTAAATGCATGAAGATTTACGCAGCAACTTCAAAAGAGAATTGAAAAAAAAAACCCAGGGGGAAAAGCCCTCGTGTAAATGGGCTCAAATTCTTCAAGGCAAAAAATTCAAACATTATCGAGATTATTTCGAGAAACTGTCGCTAAAAATTTATATCGAGAAATTGTTTGCAGGGATTGAACACAAACATTTTAAAATTTTCGTTGCCTAGAAACAAGGAAACAATGCCGAAAACTTTTTCGTTTTTCACAGAAACAAGTTTTCATCATGGTTTCCATGACGTTATAAACTAGGGAAACGTGTTTCTAGTCTGTTTCCGACATACATTTTTCCTTGTGAAATAATTTCTAGTGTACACGCATGATGCAATTATTAAAGGTGACAGCTGAGTTTTGACACTCCCTTAGCTCAATGTTGTATTTCAGAAGCAGGGGAAATGGGGAATAAATTGAGGCCTTTTCATGAAAAGGTATTTAAAAACTGCCTAAATGTAAGACAGTCAATTGTTCGAATTTAACATATAGGAAAAATCTTAACCTTTAAATTCCAGAAGATACTGATTTTGATACACACAAAAAAATGCGTGATGTGTGGAAAGATGAAATATAAAAGAAAGTTATTAAAAAAATTTTACCATTAGTTTGAAAAGAAAAGAAATTCAAATATTTTTGATGATTTTATTTTTCATGCACTTATTTAAATATTTTATCCGAAAGTGCATTCGGCATTTAAAAAATAATTTTTTGACTTCAGTGTTTAAAATTATATCCTCACTTTTTTTTTAACAAGTTATGTATATAACTAGTGCAGCATTTGATGATGTCGCCATTATATGTCGAAAATAGTTCTTCTAATCTTTTAATACTACTTAAAAAATTTGACGATGGTTTTGTCAAAGCGCCCCTTGACACTTCGTCCACCCACGTATATGTTGGCTCCCTCGATACGCACTCGCTTAGTTCCAGTTTACGAATAATGTAACCAGCGACATATTCGAGTGCGTCTTCGTGGAGGCTGTCAAAATGTGTATTGATTGTAGCATTGTCGGGAAATGCGTCGTCTTCTATAACCTCGTCTTCAGTTAAAAAACTGTGCAGTTCTTCAACTGAGTCGAGGTGGAGTCACTCGGTGTCATCAGCTTCCACATTTCCGCGACCTGCAAATGTTTCCGTATTTCGAGCTTGAATAAAAGATAGACCCCCTAATTAATTGTGCCCGGCAGCGTATGTTATAAATGAAGATTTACCTAGCAAGTATTTTCGCAATCTGTATTTAAACTGCATGGGGCTCGGATTGTCGAAAAGTCCGCCTTTTGCCCGCATTGCACCGAAGAAGTGTTCGAGGATGTCCTGGTTTAATCGATATGTCAAGATATACTTAAAGCAGTACTTCTGCTGCACATACCGATATAAACCTCAGAGCGAATTGTTGTTGCTTGCCATGTGCTCGCGTTCGTTACATGCAATTGTCCATCTTGGATATTATGTCCAATTGATGCTCCAACTCCATTCCAAACGGCTTCTTTACGGGGAATGATTGGAATGTTGAGAATTTGGAATTAAAAGCATCAAACCAATCATTCACAGTCTCAAAGAAATTTGCCGTTTCGCAGGCGTTGTATAGTTCGAGTCCTAAACTATAGCAACGTCGGATCGCGCTCGCAGTACTGTGTGAAAACAGCTGCGCAGCTAGCTTCACTTTTTGACGGCCCGCGTGGTGCACTGTAAGGTGGCCCTCTGTGAGTTTTTGCACTATCGAAGCATCAGATACCGACGCGTAAGTTAGCAACTGCGCAATTGTCCGTGTCGTCAATAGGCTGTCTTGGTATACGAGCCCAGAATCTAGGTAATGGTTTCGCAGGAGCTTCAGCAGATGTGGTGTGTCGGCAAACACAACAATGTTTCTATCAATTGCTGGATTTGGAAATCACGTTCGTTCTGATAAAAATATTATATTAAAAGATATAATAGCCAACAATCTGGCGATTGTTACAATCTCACATATCGCTTGACAGATTCAGTTCCTTCCAAAGACTTTGATTGCCGGCACCCATGTCAGACACGATGCCAACAACAATATAGCCCAACTCAATGCGCAACTTGCTTTCGGCATATTGTCAGCCTCAGCGATTTGCAGTAGCTGGAATAGAGAATGGTGGATCTAGGCATCCAGCGAATCAAAGATTTCAACCAACCTTAAAAGCGTCTGAGAGATTGAATGAAGGAGTTGGTTGCTCAAAAATTTGGCAACAAGACAGTAGCGCTTGGGCTTGAGAATTGCAGTTGTTCTGTGTATGTGCAGCTGAATTAGCCGCCAGTTTCAAGGTAGTTGATGGTCGAATTTTTTAAAATACCGAAATTCGCGTGCTTCAAATTCAAATACAACGAGAATAGATTTGAATTTCAAATACCGAAATTCGCGTGCTTGAAATTCAAATATAACGAGAATAGATTTGAATTTCTGAAATTCAAATATAACGAGAATAGATTTGAATTTCAGCGAAAAGAATCAAACAAACAGCGTGAAATTCAACGAAAAGAAGCAAAACAAACAGCGTGAAATGGTTCAGTAATCCCCATTTTTTTTCTTAGAGAATGTTGATATTTGTAAGTACTTTTTTCAAATTTGCTTCTAAATAAAAAAGGACTTTTTCAAAGAAGCATTACTGATTTGCTAAGGGAGCCAACATTGTCAAATTAGAACGAGACGGCGTCCAATGTACATTACCTTTTATTATTGCATCATGGGTTTTCATGACTTTATAAACTAGGGAAACGTGTTTCTAGTCTGTTTTCGACATATTTCCTTGTGAAATAATTCTTAGTGTACACGTAGCTTTAGGCAGCATACTCCCTTTGCTTCGCGTTGCGAACTTATTTATAGATATTTGAAATCAAAGTCCTATAAAAAAAACACAAGAAACCTCAGCCCAACATCTGTAACTGCGGAAGCACATCAATGCCCACAGACAAGTATCCGATTCAAGATGCCGGTGAATGGAATTGCAGATATTTTAATTGGCACCGAAAGAAGGTCAAATTACACTTCATGAAAATCAAGAAAGCTGTGTGTGGCAAACGGTGAACGGAGATCGGCTACCGGCGATCGATTATAGTTTGTTGCATTTCCGATACTGCGTGCAGCTTGCAGCGGCAAACATCCAAAACAAAACAAACAACAATTTGTGTGGCTGCCATCCAGCCATCTTCAGCCAAGGCCATTTAACTTTGCGCAACTCTCATAGACACGTTTTTCGCTTTGAATGCAGCCACAAATTCCATTTCAAATACCTAACAGAATTCTGCAGCTGCCAAAGGTGCGTGGCATTTGTTCAACTTGAAAGCGAAGAAGCAGAAAATCGCCCATGAATAATGCAACGTCAGTGATGGCGGCAATCGGTGCCATGCGGTGCGGCCGCTTGCATGGTTTTTCTTTCTGCGGAACTGGCAATTTCCTTTCTCTTTTCCATGTCGTACCGCGTCCATGGGCATTGCGCGCAGTCTGCCCAACAGCTTTCATTGGCGACCGCCAAACAGTGCCGGCCACTCCTTGGCGCTGCATTCAAGCGTCTTTTTTTCTTGGCCATAATTTGCTGCAACCACTTTGTTTTTGGTCATTAGTCTTAATTTTTTTGCAGTTAATTATTTGTTTGCTACCATCGCCATCTACGACGTTGAACTTGAAGTGGGTGTAACACTGGCAAAAAATGCATAACGAAAACGCACAACAACAATAACTGCAACTGCAGCGAGCACAACATGCAATCTAGCGGCCAGCAGTAGTTTTACAAATCGACGGAGCGCAATTCGCTGTGCCGTTGCTTTAATTGAAGGCGCAGGCGCAGGCGCAGACGCAGCCGCAGCCGCACGCGTAACACGCGCCAATCAACAGTTGAGCCGCTAACAAATTCCAGCCGGCACACGCGGCGCCGCACTGAGTTGAACGGCACATGGCAGATTGTGGAGCGGCGCATTTTCCGGGTAGAGTCCACTGAGGCGTATGTGAAATGCTTTTGCCTTCGTTGCCATTGTTTTTGTTGGTTTTGCTTTGTTGCTTCTATTTTGCTTGCGAGTGTGCGTTCATCGAAGTTTGCTGTAAACTTTAAAACGTCATAAATTGCGGAAGCAAACAACGTAATTGCACGTCACGCACACATAGACGCCGAGTGCAACACGCGCTAAAAACTTGTACAATTAATTAATTTGTAGCGTTAAAACGTTAATTAATATCGAATGAGGGCGTTGAGGCGATCGAGTAATGGACTGACGAGCGCCATTGCCTTGGAATCGATTATGTAAACTGTGGTCGCTCGTTGTGTTGGTCGCTCACTCACTTTGTGTTGCAAAAAACCAAATATTGGCAAAAATTTTGCTCAATCAAAAAAAGGTTTGCAATTGCAACATGTGCAACATGCGCTGAAATAGAAAGTGGCAAATTGGTACGCTGCAACATTTTATCGACGATTTTCAATCAATTCAGATTGACCGCAAGTGGTTCGTTCGATCGCAATTGTGTTGTCACAGCGCACAAGTTGTGTACAGTGGCAACAGTTGCTACAAACAGTGACGCCGAAAGAATCTCTTCAAGTGGATGTCGCAAGAAAGCTGGGATGTCGTATTAGTTTGCGAGTGTGAGGCTAAATGTTAATGTTCACTACAGTATGGTCGACTACTTCTATTATTAAGGTAGGTTAGATTAGAGAGATAATCTTACTTCTATTATTAAGTTAGTTAAGATTATTAGATTTTCGTAAATCCTCTTAGAAGTTTAATCTTAAAGGTCTAAACTTTGAAATTATGAAAGAAAAAAAGTTTTTTTTTCGCATTGCTAGACTAGAATACCCCCTTAAGTAATTTTTTAACTACATTTGTAAAGGAATTATTACTAAAGAAAATACAGATATAAAAAATTAAAAACCTTCAAAATTATCGCAAAGGTCTTTTTAGTGTTAAAAGTTCTGTTTCAAAACAAATTTGTTGGCATTCTTGAAAACAAGGGTCAAGTTGACCCATAAAAATAGGAGCTACAGGGTTAAAATGCTCCACACGCACTTCATGTGGCACATTTCTTCCTTAAAAGTTCTGTTTCAAACGTTGTTTTTTGACATTCTTGTAAACAGAGTCAGATTGACCCATAAAAATTGAAGCTAGCGGGTTAAAATATTCCACAAAAATGTTCCTCGTAGTATTTTATACAAAACTGCTGTACACATAATATGCCAAAAATGTGAGGTTACATGGTTTTCGAATGCCGGTTCGCCATAAGAATGTGCAAAATGGGTGAAGACTTTGACGCCTCTAAAAAATCAGACATAAACTTCTCTACCAGAATACAGAATCAGAATCATTGTTATTTTTTGTTGTTGTACAGTGTCATTAGAATGATGAAGCTGGCCTTTGAGTATTCGAGAGAAAAGTTCTTTGCAAAATCTTTGGTCTTCTACGCGTGAGCGACGACTATGGACTTCAAACTAACGACGAGTTGTTCAAGCTTTACCCCAACATTGACATTAACAGACAGATTCAATTTAGAAATTCAATTCATCCTTTCATCACTCCTTAGTCACCCTGTATGCATTTGATTAAGTGCATGAATAAGCCTTTGTTTGATCGGTCTGTCTCCTCCAGATGCACGCCTCAGTGACTTCGATTCATTGTCCATGCAAAGACGAGCAGCAACTTCAACAAACGCAATAAATTATGCTCGCGCCTGGCGCCAACACACCACTCTGCCTTCAACACTATCTCGCCAAAGTATCGCAAACGTCAAAGCGGTCGACTGTCGCTGCTCGCTGCAAGTGCGCTGCAGTAATTTACGCACACGCAACGTCAATTGCGCTGCACATGTCTTTGACATTTGTGGTAATTTATGAAGTTTCTTGCAGTAGGCAGTTTTTAGTTTGGCTTGCGGCGCGTTTTCGTTGCGAATTTCAGTAAAAATCACATTTTCGCAGACTGAGAAATTCGCAATGCAACAGCAATGAGGCGAGAAATTGCGTCGGCTGGCAACAATTTGCAATGCAGCACGCATTTTCGTCTTTCGTTGCTGTCGCGGCGAAAGAGAAAGCACAACCGCTACGTAATCGGCCACGCATGCGCGCCGCGGCGGCAACAGGCAGCACATACTCGTACTTATATGAGAAGCGGCAAATGATATTAAGTAACGCACTGGCGACGAAAAAATTCAGCCAATATGGAATTGTTGCAGCAAAAATGCATTTTTCCAATTGGTGTTGCTGCGACTCGATGTGTGCTGTGCTTGGTGGCGCATAACTGCTGTGGGCCATTTCATTAAAATATAGTCAACTTATATCGAATTTGATTTAACACTTGAATGCCCGGCCAATCTTTTTTTCGTTAAAGACCAGAAGAAAATATAAAAATGTTTGAAATTAATTTTTGATCACTTAAATTGGATAATCTTTGTTGTTTTATAGCCCAACATATAGCGCAATAAATACAAAAGAGTTACAGCTTAAAATTTTCCAAAATCAACTTTTTCCATTAATAAATTTACCGTACACATTTCTAACTACTTGAAAATTGCATTCTCGTTACTATTTTCTTTAAATGGAAAATTACTGTAGTTCTGGTTTTATGTTAATTGCGTTGCTTCTGCAAGATCAATAGTTCTCTACCTCTCCTAAAATTTGATGATTGTTGAATTGCCATTGTTTTGTATTTAGCGATCTCGTGTACATATCTTTCATGAACAAATATGCATTTTTTATAGATCCCATTGTTGTTTAGAAAAAGCAATGAATGATACATTTTGTTGACGTCCGAAAAATAACCAAATGAAAAACGTTTACTGTCCTGAAAAGTAAAGAATTGAATAGCACTTTCAACAAAGAAAAGATAACAGATCAATCAAAGAACTTAGCAATAATATTTCATTCCACTAAAATTAAAAAATAAACACATCATGTATTCAGTAAATTCGTTTCACCACACCTTACGCTGCTTTACTTTCAAATACTGCAGGGGCACAGCTTTTCGGCGATCATCAAACTTTTTTGCTGGGAGATGAGATCTGAGACAGTTCGATCACCGCCGCCGTTCACATTCACATTCGTCCGAAACACTGCATATGCCACTGAACTTGCCACTCCTGACATGCAACTGATGATCGCACCGAGCCATTTTCGCAGAGCTTTATTGCCACTGGCGCTGCAGCGTTACAGATCGCTCATCTTAATTGTTGGCTTTGTTGCTGAGACATTAAAAACTGACGCTCTATAGCACAACCCACCATAAACATTGCAATCTGTTGTACATAAACACAATAAAAGCAATGCAATACAATGTTTTGCTGTTTAAAATTTAATGACTTATTTCGCTTGGTTTCCACAGTGTTCGATTGAGCATTGTTGTATCGCCAAAACTCGAGTTGCATCTCACCTTGTTCAGTCATAACTTGGCAATTGTTGTGTGGTGCTCCCAATAAAGCGAAGACACTCCATGCATGTACAAAATATTTCATACTTATATATGTAAGTATATATATCTGGACACTTATCTGTTAAAAAACATCGACAATTTTGGGAGATTTTATGTCTGTAGTGAGAAATCAGAGGGGTGTGATATAAGTTTTTAAGCAATTTTAATTTTAATGATTTAAGTTGTCTTTGACAGCACAAATGTGTATGATAACATTAGAGGAAAATATCAACAACTCGGCTACACTTGAAATATATCCATAGAAGTACAGAGTTTTAAATTATTTTCACACTACAAGCCAATCATAGCCGTTTCTTGAACAAGTCCAATGTTGTTAAACATTATATGAGAAATATAAGAAAAAGTTGGTGATTGTACTGCACACTTAACGTAAACAAAAAATAACAACATTACATTTTATTTTACGTTTAGGTACCATGCAAGGGGAAAAAATGTGGAAAAAAATATATGTTACTAGCTGACCCCGCGAACTTTGTCTCGCACGACATTTGTTGTTTTTTTATAATGACATACGCGAGATGGCGAATCTATGGCGATGCAAATTGACGAAGAGAACCAACTGAAGGAAGAGGAGGAGCTACTGATTAACGCAATCGAGGTCCACAAATAAGCAATGTTGCTGTTAAGTTTCAGTAAAGAAATGGACTGCGTTTGAACCGGATTTAAATTATATGGGCGGTGCCATGCCCTGTTATTCAATACCTGCCCCATATTCAATGCCCTCTGTCGTAAGAGAAAATGATAGGTTCGTACTAAGTTTCATTGCTGAGCGACTTATAGTTTAGCAACATGTTTGGTTCGCAAAAAGTGTGCCAGGCCCCTTGTCCAACGCCCATCAAATCTTATCATTAGAAAGACTCATCTATGGGCCGACGGGATACAAAATTTCAGTGTTGTACAACTTACAATTTGGAAGATATTCCATTATTAAGATCTGGCTGATGGATAGATGGTTCCACGCCTCCTCGTCCAATACTTGCCCCATTCCCTCTATCGAAATATATGAATAAATGGTAGGTTCGTACTAAGTTTCATTGCTGAGTGACTTATAGTTCAGCAAAATATTTGGGTCGCACAAAAATAGAATGCGGAACTGATGTATCTCATGAAACTGTTCGGAACTGTACGGCGCCAAATTTTCAATGCAATCATGGTTTTGAAAGAAGACTAATTTTTTGACAGTTTGAAATATAGCTTCATTCCTTTTTTTGTTTTTTACATTGTTTTCGCGTATCAAATAGACATTACTAATAATCCATATTTTAAAAAAATTTCAAAATATTGCAATTTCTGTTATATTTATAAGCTTTTCAAAATAGTTTCTACCTT
This sequence comes from Melieria omissa, assembly GCA_963971225.1. NCBI lineage: Eukaryota > Metazoa > Arthropoda > Insecta > Diptera > Ulidiidae > Melieria > Melieria omissa. Next base: position 40,286,802 of record OZ020268.1, on the reverse strand, counting down.
TTTTAAGTCTGCAAACATTTACTTGACAAACTGTATATACAACAGCCTTCAGAATCCATATTAGCTTCAGTGAACTAAAAGAACAAACTCTTGCTGGAACTAAGACTGTAATTGCTCAGCTCAGTAATAACGTTAGAGCAAAACGGAACTTGGCTCAAATCGGTGATCTGACCAGCCAACCCAGTAAGGTAGACCTAATAAATCTGATCATACTCACAAAAAATAACAAGGTTCTGACAACGGATTCTGGTATAGGGGGCAGAAAAAAATATACGTGTATCGGCGTTTTGAAAGTTCAGGTCTGATTTGTTTTTAGGGGGAGTCAAGGTTTTCTCCTTTTTGCACATTCTTATAGTGAATCGGCGTACGAAAACCATGTAACCTCACATTTTAGGTATATGATGTGTTTAGCAATTTGATGTAAAATACTACTTTGTGGAGCATTTTAACCCTGTAGCTCCTATTTTTATTGGTCAATTTGACCCTTTTTTCTAAAATGCCAAAAATCTCCTATAAAGCAGGACTGTTTTAGGACAAAATGTACCACGAAATTATTTGCCATAAAATTCTACTATAGGTCTCTGAATACATCAAAGCTCAGAAATTAACTTGAACTCCAGAATTAAGCCAAAACTGAAAATGTGTCTAAGTCTTTATTTCGTACTTGTTCAAAATTGGTTCTAAAATGTCCTATTGGAATCACCAATCACAAAATTTAGTTCAAATCGGATCAATAAAACCCAGTTATCAACTTTAGTGCTGTCTAAACAAAATCTGATCCAACTTGTTGATCAAATTTCACCTAAATTTTTTGAATATCACACTAAATTGGCTCAAATCATCACAAACATTAACCCAAATAAGCTGACCGTACTATATGAAGTACACCTGTTTGAAGGTATAAGACCTTCGGCATATCTGGGTTAAACACAACTTTGAATAAGCTTTGGCCAGTCTCATTCATTTTTTCCTAATATTTCTATGAAAAAATACTCATCCTTCGAACTATAAGAGTTATCCTTGGTCTATAAGAGTCCATAGACTAACTTACCTGAACTAGAATCACCACAGAAAATAGCAAAATTGACCTCAAATCGGGTAAAATAAAACTCAAGCCAGTTCTCAACTTTATTTGGAGACCATCAAACCAAACCTGGTCGTAGATCAAATCTCATCTGAGTTCATATCAAACTGAAGTCTGTTACATCAACTCGAATGTGCACATTAATTCTGATATGTTTAATAGAAATAAATATGTTTTGGTCAGTTTCACAGTTGGACAGTCACTTTTGTTATTGAAATGATCGGATATTCAGTCAAGCATTACCTATTTATAAATATTATTTGTATGCCGCGTCTAGCAAACAGCTCACATTTTGAACATTCACCAACTAGTCTTCCAACTCGGCAGTGAAATTCGATGACACACCTCTTTCTGTTTAGCATGTCAAATCTTCAAAGGTTTACAAAATTATCATTTCGAAAATTCCATTGGCCTTGATTTGTGTCACAAATGCCACGAATTCTTCACAGATCACACAGATTTTACGGGCATCAGAGACGCATGCGTAGCTGCGTATGAGGCGAAGTGATTAAAACAATTTGTAGAAGACATAAATCGTTACACGGTAATTAATTGATGTCGCTGTGCATAAATTACACGCAGCGGAACGACCCGCGTTGTGACGCGACACAAAGCGATCGTGATTAATAACAACTGAACGATGGTGAAGGCGATTCAAAGACTCGGCGGCAACCAAATACGGGCGACACCATCAGCCCCAGACATACTTAACGCATATATGAGTACGAGTTGGTACATTATGGTACGATTTGTTGTTGCTTCAGTTGAATAGAATGAAATGAAAAACGAACGAAAATGTGAATGTGAATTTTGAGTGTTTGGCGTGAAGTGAACATAAATGATGTTGGCACTGTTCGCAGCAGCATCGATTGAGTGGCTGGTTGACTGATCGGCTGAGTAGTTAGTTGACGGGTTGGTTGGCCAAGTCGGGTTTCTGGTCGCAGCTGGTTTGGCTGCAAGATGCCACTTATGGCGGCGTATTGGATGTTATACATTCATCGCGACAATTTCATAATAGTTGCGTTAATTAATGATTTGAATTTCAACAACAACCACGACTCAATGGGCGATGAGAATTAATTGGGAATTAACATATGGAAATGTGGCCAATGTGGCAACGCAACACAACACACATATTCCGATCCTCCTAATGATTCACTGGGCGTTGTGTGCTGATGCATGTAGGCGGCATGTGGTCGTGTTTGTGTGCGTTTGTGTCTGTGGCTGTGTCTGTATGTTTCAAACTACTTTCGCTTTCGAAAAGGGAAAGGCCAGACATGACCGGACCGCCGTCAATGAGCACAGCGCCGGCCCCCGATCGATACGATCGCAGCAGAGCAGCCGCTCAACGCGACAGATCTCTGAGATTAAGCGAGTTTTTATGCTGTGCATGTTGGTTGTTGTTGCTGTTGTTTTTGCGGTTGATTTGTGTTTAGCGTTTAGCGATGCTCGCTTCGCTTTAACGTGGCCCCATTCCAAGTCGCCAGTCGGCAGTGTGCGATTTCCATGCACTTCGCTGATCTTCGCCAAAATGCGGCGAACGCTTTTCGACCGTTTGACTGTAGTGGCGAGCTGGTGAATGGCTCGCGACTGTGGCATCGGCGCTATGAAATTATAACAGCCATCATTAACATTGCCGGCGCGGTGCCACCGCCAGTCGACCGAAAGCGAAAGTGAACTTTTTGCGCACCAAACGCGGCCAGGCACTTCAAAGTCATAAAACGAAATATTAAATTACAACTCTCTGGTTGAGCCTTTCTGCTTTTGTTGTTGTTGTTGTTATTATTATTGTTAGAGCAACATTTTGCAGTGGGTTGTTTTTGTGCGGCCACGCTTTTTGTGTGGATTCGTTTTGGCAATTTATGGTTGTTGTTGTTGTTGTTAATTTTTAGTCTGAATTTAGCGCGTTCAAGTTGAAGTTTACTCACATTGCATTGAGCCAGCAACAGCAGCAGCAATAACAGCAGAATATGCAACAACAAACAACAACAAGACAACGAGACAGACAGACAGTCAGAGTGTCAGTCGTTGAGTAAATGTGCGGAGACTGACAGATTAATAGGCAGACAGATTTACAAACTGGCAGCAACTTGGCCGCTTTGCTATTATTTCAGTTGTTGCATTTTTTTTCGTTGCTTCTATTTAATTTTTTTGTATTTTCATTTTCACGTGTATAGCTCTCTGTGGCTGAACTGTTGTTTAAACGGTTACATTGACTTTTAGCCATTCGACGCCATTGTGTTTGCACGAGTGTCTGCGATCATCGGTTGGGTTTTTTAAGGTTAAGTTCATGTTAACATTAACGGCTGTTTTGCGTTGACTTTTGTCAATCTTCCACAATATTTGCACAGCGCGTTGGCGCGACTATCTTAGGTTCGTTGCCGGCTGTCTGTTCGTCTGTTTAATTATTACTTTACTGTAATTACTTCAATTTGGGTCCAACGCAATTCTTCATTGTCGCAAAGCTTGCTGCGTGCCCGGCAATTCGACCTTCTACCATTCCGGCCAATTGGCTTGTTTTCTCGCCATAGATCTCTAAGCGCAAAGAGAGAGAGGGGCTTTTTGCAACAGCGCGTGTCTTTTTGCCAAATTTGACGCCCTTTCGAGGCGACAGTCAGTGCCGTTTGCCGTCGTGTTCAAGGTCGCGTTGCGATGTTCTTCGCCGCTCAACGTGAGTTTCGCGTAAATATTTGAAAATGAAAAACGTTCTTTCAATATTTGAACACATTTGCCGACAGCGCTGCGCATGTGTCGTTCGAGGGTTGACTGCGGCCGAGCGGAAGTCATTACAACGTTAATTAAATTGACACTTGAATTTAGTCCAATGTCACTCACAGCCGCTAAACAATGCGAGCATTTATTTACACAGAAAAACATGCACATTAATTGTATATATGTTCAAATGTTACTGTATTTATGGTGGCCGTTTAAATAAATATGTAACACAATTGTGTAAATTTACACACGCCACTGCGTATTAGCGGAACGTAGCGGATATGCAAATTGTGGTTTGAATTTATCGAGGTTTTTGGGATGTTTAATGCGTTGTGGAAGCTTGGGTTATGTTACCCTACAAGAACACTATCGGTTATATAACCGGTTATATAACTGGTAGTGTATAACTGATATATCTGTTAGCGTCCGGAACAAAGTTTCAGTTAGATTTGTTCAGAGCGTGTGAAAAATCTGACGGAAACTCTTGTGTACATGTGATTTTGTATCACCTTCCAACGCACGCACTTTAAAGCCTGAACAAGCGTATAGCCATCTCGCTCACTTAGTTAGCTATGACGGATATATTGGTTAGTCATAACAGGTAGTCCTAACGTATATATTTGTTAGGACTAACGTACAAATCGGGTACATATAACCGACATATCAGTTAGACATACCAGGTAGCCCTAACGTATATATTTGTTAGGACTAACGTACAAATCGGGTACATATAACCGAAATATCAGTTAGATCTATCGGGTAGTAATAAGAAGAAGAAGACACAATTATATAAAAGTATTGGTTTTTTATTTAATTTTTTTCATTCATTTGCTGTTATTTACTGTCCTCCAGTTTTAACAAACTGGAGGACAGTTTTAACTGTCACTGTTCTTCATGGGCGTTGAACCTTCGTCGTTATATTTTCCGGTCTTGAACGTTTGTTTGTACATTTTAGGATCTGTAAAGAAATAAATGCTAGAAATGATACACAGAGGAGCAGTTAACGTATTACTTACCAGATTTCTCAGGTTTTCTGTTCATTCTTATTATAATTATTATTATTTTTATTTAAACTTGAACTCACAATTCTCGCACGTGATAATCGTAAGTTTGGCGGTCGTGTTTGTTTTATTTGTAGGTTAGGTCTGACATCTGGTGGCACGTGCCATTTGTATATCGCTATCTCATTCTCTCATACAGAAATTATTAATTGCTTGAATCTTCCTTTTCGGTTAGGTCTGGTGGCACGTGCCATGTCTAAATATATCGCTATCTCATTCTTTCATACATAAATTATTAATTGCTTAAATCTTCCTTTTCTCGCTAACGTTTGAACATAGAATAAAATTAATTTTGGAATTTGAAAGAAATGCATATGTATTAGTTGCATTCAATTTTTGCATCAAGGTGTTGGTGTTTCGGTTAGGTCTGTCTGACAGGGTTAGGTTAGGTTAGGTTTGAGTGTGTTTATCTGATTCAAAATGGTGAAAGAAATTGATAAACTTTGAAATCTTTCTGATTTCTCTTGAATTTTTATGTGGATTTCGACCTGGAATACAGAACAAAAGAAACACTCATAGTATATATTCTACTAAATTTGAAAGCAGATGAGGCTCTTTCTTGATCAACGCAGATTCCAAATTATAAAAAATTATAAAAAATAGAATTTCTTACAATTTTTTAATCAAAAGGACCAAATGGATATTGTTTCTATGACTCAAAGTATTTCTTAACACTATAAAGACCATTGCGGTCAATATGATAGTTTTTTATTTTTAAATATCTGTATTTTCTTTAGTATTTCTGTCAACTTTTGCTTTGTAAACCTTAATTTTTTTATTGTGGATGGTAAAAATTAACCAAATCCGTTGTGTACTTTTCAAGATATCAGCGGATATATGTCGTCTTTGTAGGTATGGAAAACTTGCGTTATTTCTAGTGTTAAGCAAACAAAAATTACACTCTATTTTTTCACATTTTCCGAGCTCTTGAAGCTCTTGACTCGTACTCGTGACCTCTCGCACTATTTAAAGCTGCAACAGTTTCATCAATAAGGTCTCCAATCAGCTACGACATCATCTGTGCCAGAACACTAAAAAATTCCAAGCAACTGTAGGACAGTTGAGCTAAGCCGTCAGGATACATGCCACGAAGCAAATTAGGCAGGACTGGACTAATTTTGGTAACATCCTCAGCACTTGTAAAGTGATAATAACAACAAAGTGTTGCGAAATTTTATTTTGCTGGCAATTGCAATTGCGCAATTCGTATCGCTGAATTGTGCCAAAGTAAAACACATTGAAATTCTTAAACGCAGTTCTCTTCTATTGGTCACAATTTTCCAAACCGCTTTACTCTCACTTCACTTTACGTATCCGTGTTACACCTTTGCTTGTCAATACCAAACTGACTGCCGCGCCAGTGTTGCCAGATTGCTGAAATGACTTTCTCCTAAATCTTAAAAAATACTGAATTTGCTTCCAAAAGTTAGATTAGATTAGATTAGATTGGTTGGGGCTAGACATTGGCTGTCTATGGCACTGCGTTCATTTTGAACTATTGTGCCTTACCCAAATTCAGTACTGGAAGAGACTATTTCCTCCTATTTTCTCAAAGAACATTTTGATTCTTGCGAGATCAATTTCAGACAAATGAGTAGTCTGTATTAGTTCCTTGCCTAGTACTTGCTTTCTTGCATGAACTAAGGCCGGGCATTCAGTGATCAGGTGTATGGAAGTCTCGTCATCCTCCATACAAAATCTACATATTTCACTGTCTGTTAGTTTCAGACGGGTCTTATGTTTGTTTAGCAGACAGTGTCCGCTGATTACCCCTGTCATGAGTTTTAGTTCCGCTCTGCTCAAGCGCAAGAGAAATTTTGCATTTCTGCTCGAGTATCGCGGGTAAAAGGCCTTGGTACATTCCATGCCACTTGATTTTGACCATCTTGCATTTGCTTTGATCAAGTATTCTTGCTTAATACAACCTTTGTAATGAGATTTGCTGACACCTAAGATCGGTTCGGGTCCAAATGGTCGCTTTCCAGCTCCCTCCCTTGCCAATCTGTCTGCGTCCTCATTACCGTCATAGCCGCAATGCGCTGGGATCCAGTGTATTATCACCCGATTCCCTGTTGACAGTTGTTGGAGAAGATTAGCTGTCTCCCATACCAACTTAGAAGTAAATGTCGACGCGTGCAATGCTCTTATTGCGGCCTGACTGTCTGACATTATGATGATCCTTTTCCGATGAGGGTGAAGGTTCAAGATTTCTATGGCACACTGATTGATAGCACAGACTTCCGCTTGGAAGACGGTTGCTAAACTACCAAGGCTGACTGACATTTGGGTACTGGAACTGTATATCCCAGATCCTGTGCCTTCTTCAGTCTTGGATCCATCAGTGTACCAGATAATGTCATCACAGGTAAGACTGATTTTTGAATTGTCCCAGTCTACTCTGTTAGGTATATGTGTCTTATATTTCCTGTTAAAGATATGTCGCGGAGGCATTGAGTCAAGAGGCAACCAAAAGCTTCCGTCTCGCCTCCGTTCCTTAACAATGGAGCGGTGACCGCTTGCATGTAGATCCTGTGGTATGAATCCACTATGCATCAGTCTATGTGTACTAATAACCGCAGTCATTTGTACGGTTAGGTCCAACGGCACAACTCCCAATATAACATTGAGAGCAGCTGTTGGTGTTGTTCGAAGGCAGCCAGTGATGCAGGAGTTAATTACTCTTTGCAACCGTTCCAGCCTGTTCGCAGTCGTTTTCTCTGTGGTTTTTTTCCACCATACTATCGCCCCATAGGTAATGATGGGGAGGATGACTAGGGTGTAGATTTTTTGAAGCCATATCGGTTTCGTTCCCCAGTTTTTGCCACAGATTCGTTTACAAGTCCAGAGTGCGTTGCCCGCCTTCTGAAGAGTACGATCTATGTGAGGTTTCCAGTTCAATTTACTGTCTAGAGTTACCCCAAGGTATTTGGCTTCTTTTACGAAGCCTACATCTTTTCCAAAAACCTTTATCGGTCTCAGGTCATATTTTCTTTTGAGTGTGAACGGTACGAAGATCGTCTTATCAGGGTTTACTGATAGACTCTGCTCGGCGCACCAATTTTCTACAATTCTTATTGCACCCTGTAGTAGATCAGAGACGGTCTGCCCGTCTTTGCCTCTAACCGCAATAACTAGGTCATCAGCATAGGCAATAACGTCGTAACCTCGATCCGAAAGGATGCGGATTAATCCGTTTATTACCATGGACCAGAGTAGAGGAGATAGTACGCCCCCCTGGGGGCAGCCCCGGACCGTCCTGGCTAGGATCTTGATGCCATGTAAGCTGGATTCTATTAGCCTGCTTTTGAGCATCATGGAGATCCATCTTGAAAGTGCAGTTGGCACTTGAAATACCTCTAAAGCCGATCCTATAGCTTCATAGGTGGTGTTGTTGAAAGCCCCCTCTATGTCTAGGAAACCTACTAAACAGATTTCTTTCTCGTCAAGGGATTTTTCGATTTTGCTGACCAGGGCAGATAGGGCTGTTTCCGTAGACCTGCCTTTTCGGTAAGCATGTTGGTGTGCACTTAGAGGATTTCGGATAAGGACTTCGTCTCTGAGGTATCTCTCTATTACCTTCTCCATACCCTTAAGTACACATGACATCAGGCTTATAGGTCTGAAGGACTTCGGATCCTTTTTGTTTGACTTACCGGCTTTAGGAAGGTATACAACATTCACTGTTCTCCATACCTCCGGAATGTAGCCGAAAGCCAAACTGCATGTGTATAATTTCGAAAGGATGGGCAACAGACTGTCTAGTCCTCTTTGTAACAGCGCCGGGAAGATTTTATCCTTTCCCGCCGCCTTGTACGGGGAGAACGTTCCTATCGCCCATTCTACAATCGAGCGTTCGCAGATGAGATTGGCCAATCTCCAATCTTGCCTACTGGGACAGTGTGACTGCCAACTACTATGGGTATTATGATCGGGGTCGTCTATTATTTCTGATCCCGGAAAGTGGACTTTAGTGAGCAGCGCTAATGTATCCTGCGCACTCTTTGTGACTTCCCCCTGTTCGTTAGACAGGGATCCAATCGAACAGGGTTTATCGGTTGACAGAATCTTTTGCAGCCTACAGCCTGAGTTCGCGTCGTTCACGTCCTCGCAGAAGCGTCTAAAAGATTCCCTCTTGGCTTTCTTTATTTCCTTATTGTAATTGGTGAGAGCATCGGAGTAGGTCTGCCAGTCGTTATTCCGCTTGGCCCTATTGAATAGTTTCCGTACTCCCTTCCTTAGCGCGCTAAGATGACTGCTCCACCAAGGTGTCTGTCTTTTAAAGGTTTTAGTCTTTAAAGGACAGTTCTCTTCATAGGCGTTCACTACGGCTTCCTGCAGTTTTTTAGAAGCCCCTTCCAGCCTATCTATTGTGTCAACTCTGTTTCCAAGTTGTGTAGTGATGCCGTGCCTTAACTGGTGACAATAGCTGTCCCAGTCAGTCTGTCTTTTTGGCCTAAAGGACACGGCAGTCAGTGACTTGTCACCTAACCTAAACCTTATATGTCTATGGTCAGAACAAGAGGGCTCTTCGGATACTCGCCAATTGCTGACAAGTGATTTCGATAGAGAAGTAGTTAGGGTGAGATCTAGCACCTCTTCCCTGGTTCTAGTTATGAACGTCGGACTATCTCCTACGTTACATATACTTAAGTCTAGTGAGAGTATATAGTCGAATAGTGACTCACCTCTAGCGTTGGTATCCGTGCTTCCCCAGATAGTGTGATGGGCGTTCGCGTCACACCCTAGGACCAGCTCCAGACGATTGTCCCTAGCATAAGCAACAAGCTGTTCTGCTATCGTCGTGGGACATTCAGGTACATCTCCAGGGAAGTATGCTGACGCTATGATCAGTTCTCTGGAGTTGCAACTGATCTTGGCCGCGCACAGATCTGGCGTAACAAAATCTGTCAACGGAAAGAAAGAAGTGCCATTAAACACAATACAGGTTCTAGGCCTATCAGTAGACTGACACCACAGTACATTACCTGACTGCGAGAGGCCCAGGATCTCATTGCTGGTGCTGGTCCACGGTTCCTGCACCAGGGCTATGCTAGGACCGTAGGTGTTGATGGTCCTAGCCAAGACAGCTGACGCTGCCTGTGCCCTATGGAGATTGATCTGAACAATCTCCATATTATTCGTGAGGGGCTTTGGTGTGAGTGCCTGCACGCTTGCCCCCTCTACCCCTTGTCTGCACCCGTTCATTGCTGCTCGGGGTTTTTGCAGACTTATCCAAAAGGCCCAGTTGTTTGGACGGATTATCCTTTCCAGACAATTGAGTCTTCCGGACGGGTTTAGTTGAGGCATGCTTTACAGGTCTCACTGTTGACGGTGTTGGCGTTTTGTCGCCAGTTCGGTTTTCAGTCCTTTTCGCGGTCCGGTCTGTCCGTACCACTAGGGCTGCCTGTCGACTTGTGGATGGTCTTTCGTCATCCACCCTGATTTGGGGAGTCGTGGTTGTCGTCGTCCCACCTTCACTGGTCGTTGACGGTTTTGTCCCTTGCTCACGCCGCACCCTGAACTGAATCCGTCCCAGCTCAAAGAAAGGGAGGTCGTTCAGTTCAGCGAGCAAGCGGGTCGACACATCGTCAATGGCCAGCGTCAGCGCCGATCCTTGTGCCGTAGCAGTTCTGTTCATTACTTTCCAGTTGCCTGTGGGTAATGAGCGGTTCTGCATTCGAAGCATTCGAAGTATTTCGTCGGCCGGGAGGGAGCAACCAGGAAAGAAAGCCGAGGCAATATTGGGTTTGGGAATATCACTTCCCTCCACCAGCTTCAGCTTTTTGTTCCCTGGTTGAATTTTCGGCGTCACCTCTTTTAGCCAGTTCTTCGATGCCTCATCGGCACAGTTCACGGTGATCCATCCCGGTTTGAAGGAGCAGCCTAGAAAGCGGATTTGAGGACCATCAACGGGGAGCTTATGCAGTTCCTCCTTGATGGCCTTCTCGACATCCTTCTGCTCCTCCAGATCGAGATGGACAGTCGGATACTCTTCAGGAAGAATACCCATTCTGATTGCAGCAGCAGCTTCTGCGTAGGATGGACCTACCTTCATCCTTTTGGGAGCGGGTTGTGCCGCTTCCTTCTTGCTACTACTGCCGTCCGTCTTTGTCTCTACGTTGTCCTCTAGGACGACCTTGAGAGCAACATCGTATGGCTTGCCATCCGCCATCAGCTTCCGAAGCCTCTTCTTTTGAGAAGTCGTCAACCGCTTTCTCTTAAGTGAGACGGCTTCGGTAGCTTCCACCAGCGACGGTAATCCGCCCGATATGGCTCCCTCGGCTACCAGAGTGGACACCGTGGTCAGGCTTGATTCTGAACAATCACTGTCCATGTGACCTTGAGACGGTTGGTCTCTCCAACCGCCCTTGGTCTGGTTTTCAGCGTCACGCTGAGTATTGACGTCGGTCTGTCCTCCGTCCTTCCCATCCGAGGCGAGTTTTAAAGTGCTCATCATCATCTGGTTCTTTGGCCACCTACTCCGACGAGGCGTTTCGGTGGCCTATGCTGATATAGGGGAAAGGGAAAGGTCAGCCATGACAGAGCCCCGTATCATGGTAAGTCCTTTATACTATCCGAGGCGGACCGGTATCGGATAGGTTCCGTTAGAATACAGCCGGATACCCCTGGCTGCAAACCATCCAATGGGCACGGATCACTTGACACCCTGGATTAGGGGGGGTAAGGATGTTGGTAAGAGAGGATAATAGCAGGTGGGAGGAATGGAGGGGAGAGCGTGACTAGTTAGCCAGCCACCCGGGAGGAGACATGACCACACCCGGGTGGCTGTTTCCAGCGGCCACCACGAGGAGGTCTAGTCACATTCCACCAGCCCTTTAGCCACCGTTTGCCGTCGGACATCCAACCGCTAGCGGTAGCCAAAGGGTAGGCAGAAGACCGCCCAAAAGTTAAAAAATTTCCTAACATTTCAAGGAATTAAACTTCTCATGAAACAAAAAATATATATACCTACTAAAGTCCTGCATGAATATATTCATTTTGACGGCTACACTACTGTACATACTATACGGGTACTTGGTATTCGAAGAATGCTTACAACGAAACGAATAGAAACGAGAACCAGCGAGCGTCGCTTCTCGTTTCTATTCGTATTCGGTGAGAAGCGAATACTGCAGTGCTCGTATTCGGTAATCGAGAACTTTGCGAAGTATTCGAATATCAACAGTTTCACCGAATATTTTTATGCGCAGTATGTCACTTTTCCATGTGTATACTTGTGCTGCGGTTGAAATGGTTTATTAGTTAATACGCAAAATTAAAATTATTGAAGAAAGTAGCATAAAAAATTAATAAATATTTATATATAACATAAATATTTCTCAATAATCTTAGGAATAATAAAACGAGTATATTCGAATATATTCGAAGCAGTGTGTACTATTATTCGAATGCTTTTGTGCTCGTTTTCCCGCTTCGAGCGAATATGAATAAATAGTGTACGTCCACTCGTTTCTGTTCGGAGCTTACTCGTACTCGAAGAGAAATGTACTCGTATTCATTCGGACCGGTCCGCAGAGATGAAGTGAAGTATTCTATTCAAAAGCATTTGAATTTTTTCGAATAGCAAAAATGCATACTCGTGCAGGACTCTAACACCTACACATACTTTTTTTAATACAGCTTTTTTTATTCATCTTCCGTTTAAAAATAAAAACTTAATAATAATTATAAAAAATGAATTAAACAAAAAGTGCAATTTTTGGTGGGATTTCATTGTGACAGCAATAAGTGGGAACGAGATAGAACGAGCTTACATTTTGTAAGCTTACAAATTTTTAACACAATAGGGTGTTTTGACTATTAAACTATTGAAAAAAGTTTGAACAACTGTTTTTTTAGTTGCCAAAGTATGTTTTGTTGCCAGTGTTCCCAATACATCATACTTCGTTATCCGAAAGTCTCCCAAAAATTCACTAAGGATCGGAAAAATTCCCTAATATAAAATATAAATCTTCTAAACTTTCTCCTAAACAATTCTTCATCCTAAAAATTCTGCTAAAAGGCCTAGAATCTCCTTATTCTGAGAGGAAATCTTCTGATCTGGCAGCACTGTCCCGCGCTGTACCTGTACCTTTTATTTTCGTTTGCCCGGACCGTAACTCGTTCTCGAATGGTCTCTGCAATAATTCCCTTAAAATTACCATTCCCCTAAAAGGATGCCATGATGCTGCCTGCAAATGTCTGTTTAGAGTTGTAATGTTGCCTATGCTAGAGGGAGCTGCATGATCGTCATATATTCAATACTATAAAAACATTGTTAGAGGGGTTCGGCCCAAATTTAACCTTCATCACTGTAAACAATTCATTTCCGTTTTATTGGTAAATATGCAAAAATGACAGGTCTATTTTCAGATGACTTTTGAAAAATTAAAGGGACAAGGAGGAAATGGAGAATGTCCAGCACCTTCGATGTATCTTCATTGTCTACCAAACTTAGGTTTAACCTGATTAAATTTGTTTTGGTACTTTATTACGCTTTCCTTCTTTACCTCAAGCAATGACAGGGTTTCCACCAATAGATGTGTTACTTCCATCGGATGCTTAATTTTCCTCTTTGTCCTCCACAACTTAATTTAAAAAAGTTTGAACAACTCTTTATATAACAAACTACTCTCACAGCTAAGCACCAAGCTTTCGAATTAGTTCATTAGGTTTCCAATATTGGTTGAAAATCATTTCTATTAATTAGATTAAATTGACAAATTGCCAATATCAAAACAAAAAAAACAAACAACAACATTTAGCACAAAGCGCTGACGCCACCAGCAAATAATTACCGCCGATTATGGCACAGTTTAAGTAGCGCGATAGAAATTCGAATTACACATATATATATATAGTGCATGTGTATGTATGTATATATGTATATATTCCATTTGTTGGTGTCATGGCGCACCAGGTATTGATGCAGTTGTGGTCGATGATTGGTGCCAATTTTAATTAAAACTGTAGTTTACTTTGCAAAATCCGTATTTAATCAGCAAATATGGGTGTTTGCACGTTCAGTATTGTCTTCGTGCTCATGAATACCCACAATGCAAGTGTATTGTATGTATGTATGTGTGTATGTATGGCACTTTTCTGTGTCGTCTAACAATGGGTTTTGTGATCAAATCAGTTGCGCGTGAAGGCATCACACTCATCAATATATAATTTTGATGTTTGGATTCAAAGCAATTTTACATATTTATTTGATTAAGAAAAAAAGAAAACAAAAACTTGGAAAGTTTCATTTTGTTGTTTACCGATTGTTTATTATATTCAGTCCAATTTAATTAGCATTCAATGAACACCCTTACACAACGCAATGTCATGCATGAGTTTCAATACTTTACGACCGATGTTAAGTAGGGTAATAGGTTCGGTTGTGGACACCCCTGCGTATCTTTTGATAGAAAGCAGGCTAGGTTTTTCTGAACTTTTTTTTCGCACAATGGTTGTTTTAGATTTAAGACTAAATAAATATTTCTTCGTAGTAAATGTGTACAATTGTGGACATTTTTCTTGCAGATTCTAATGGAATTGAAAACTAAAAAAAAACATTGTACACGATCAAAGTTCCTCCTTTTATTGGCTCATATGTAGTTGAGTGTAATTTTTCATATTCTCTTAACTTTATGCTTCAACTCAACCCGGGTGTGTTCAGCCATTGAACCTTTTCATCAGTCATCGCTATAAATATTTCGAACATAAAAATTTCGCTGTCTTCATTTGGCATACAGCAATGCCCTCGAAGACATTAAACCCATTTCGCACGCCATCTGTTCTAAGCTATTCTCATTTTTGGCGACTTTTTTGTTCACTTTCTTTTGATTCCAGCGCAGACATGTTTCTCGCAATTCGCGCACGATTCTTTGTTGTTGTGGGTTGACGACTGGCCACATGGCGCGTTGGTGCGTACTTTGTTTTAGCGCAGATCCCATTGGACGTGCTCGGACGGTGCTGGACGGTGCCAGTTGAATGAAGCAGTAGACACAAATGGCAAACAAATGAATTTATGTCCAAAAAACTTTACTGCTCGCACGCACCGAAAACAGTGGCCACTCGATGTGCATAAAATTCTCTACGAAATGAATGAAAACAAAATTAAAAATACATAAAGTTGAAATTCAAAACAGCCACTCGGCAAAAATCGACAATAAAAACGCTACTAAACGCCTAATTAAAACGTCATTACCGATGATAATTTTTTTCCGGCGCAACACTCGACTCGACACAACTTCTCGCCACGACCGAAATCTTCATTTATCTTTATGCAAACGCAATTAGCATAAACGCTGCCCCTGTCGGCTTCCCCTTCGACCACAACATCGACTATTTAGTTGTGCTCAGCTCAGATGTGACGAAAGCAAATCAAAATTCGAAAACCATCACACAAATTAATACAAATTAACACGCCAACACTTTTGTGGAAATTTTCAGCTTTTGTCGGTCTTTCCTTTTATTGTATTTGGTTTCTCGCTGGTTTTTTGTTTACTATTTATTTTATTTGATTGTATTTGATTATTTTTCGTCACAGGCCACAAATCGCTTCCGCTTCTTTGCGCATCTTTGTTGTTACAAAAATATTACTACAACTACAACAAATACAACTAATACTTTCTACTTTCACTGCGGTCGCTTTTGTGTCAGCAAATCGCCACATACGAATGTGTTAACTAACTGACACCAACAATAACAACAACAAAAACAACGAAAGCAAACAAGAAACTACAACATTTCAGTGCTAACGTGAAAGTGTTGATTTAATAATTTGTTTCATTATTGTTGTTTCTGTTACTCTTTGCTGCTGGGGTTTTTTAAGGTACACCAAAAAATAATGTATTGAAAAGAAGAAGAAGAATATACATTTAGTATAACCGATGGGGGGCTGAGACGGCCTCATTTAGTTATCCGGGTTACCCTGTACCCTGTATTGAATGCACCCACCCAAAGATAATGTGGCGTCTTGAACTTGGTCCTTCAGCCGAACAACGACCTCCCTCTTCAGTCTTTCGATTTTTATGTGGTTTGTTATGCTTTGAACTGAGTTGCCAGGTCATTTTTATTATGCAATGGAGTTGCTTAGTTGATCATAAAAATCCATCACCGGGTTTTGATCTGTTTCAATACGTTCTTCTAGTTGCTTCTGCATTGGGCGCATTCGATCCATTCGATCACATCAAGTGTCAACCGAGGTTTATCTACTTGTCCCTTGCAGCGGGAACATGAGCTCTTTCGTCGGTTTAGACCACCGACTACTGCAACGAATACTTTTTTGCTGAAACTTTGTCTTCCTAACGATTCTATTTTATCTGGCAGCGATTTTAGCAATTTGAAATTAAGAAAAATGTAGACAACTGTAACTAAAATATTAGTCGGCCTCGATAGTTCAGCGGGTAGCGCGCTGGCTTCTCATAACGAGGCCCTTGGTTCGATTCCTGGTTGGGCTGGTAAAAACGCTCATCTACTTATATCGCTATCCACATGAAGCAGATAAGAATTACAAGAATCGCACAAGTGCGCAGGTAATGGATTCGGCGTTATTTTAGGTCCCCTCCTGCTCCCTTTCCCCATCCGCTTGAAATGTGTACTGTAACATACGTTAGGAAGACAGTATTGCATACACATTTCAAAAACGGGTGAAATATGTGGTATCACAATGGGCCTCCGAGTGTGTCTCTTATAGAGTCAGCCACCATAACCTGACCAACCTAACTAAAATATTTAAAAAACTCTCTTAAATAGTTTAATTTGTTTTTTTCTAAATAAATTCAGTTGCAATTTTTGAATTCGTTTTCAAGTTCCATTAAAAGGACGAATTTATAGGTGAGTAGCGGTGACTTAGAGACTTGAAACATAAATAATATGTTTTCTTTTTGATTCCAGCCAGCATAATCAAAAGTTCTGAGTTCAACAATTATACATTTTTTCAAACTAGCGTAAATAAATTTTGTAATTTTGTAAATTTTTAGCCAAAAACAAAGATTTCAGAAGTACAGGTTTCATGTATTTAATGGTCTTTCAATAAGATTTATTAGAGTGCTTTGCTGCTTTTTCGTCTTTCTTCCACGGTTGCCACTTTTAGTCCAAATTTTATACCACTTGGGCCTTTGGGCCGTTTTTGTGTAATTTGGGCATTTTTTATACAAAAGTAAGTAAGCAAAAAAAAGACGAACTGAGTGAAGGCAATCGGTAAAAAATTCGATATAACAATTACCTATTTTGTAAACATAAAATAGCTCTTTCGTTACCATCTTGGACCTTTTTTAGGAAACATTTGATGCAAACAATTTCAGCTGAGTGGCAACCGTGCTTCCTTCTTTTTCGTTCCAAGTCGCTTCGAATGTCGCCAGGTGCTAAATAAGTAGTCTACGTGGGCAGTCCGATTAGTACTTAGCCCCACCGCCCGATGGTGCCACTTCCTTTTTTAGGAAACATTTGATGCAAACAATTTCAGCTGAGTGGCAACCGTGCTTCCTTCTTTTTCGTTCCAAGTCGCTTCGAATGTCGCCAGGTGCTAAATAAGTAGTCTACGTGGGCAGTCCGATTAGTACTTAGCCCCACCGCCCGATGGTGCCACTATCGTAAGAGAAATTTACTATCGTGTAGTACATCCTCGTAGACGGCCATATTGGATTTGTAGTTTTGTTTTTACCGATGAACCGATGAACGATTTGTAAACGTTGTTCAGGCGTAAGTCTTTCCATGATGAAATGCCAAACAATACTGAACAAAAATAATATGACAGCTTGACACGACTCACGCGTGATCTGTCAAAAAAAGGTTATTGAAAAAAGTACCTCTAGTTGGATCACCCTTTAGTAAGTAATTTTTCATTACAATTTTCTTTGTTAAAAGTGCCCACTACCGATTTGGAAATAGCAATGAGGGTCACATTGAAATTGGGCTGAAAAAAGGGACCAAATATAGTATAGATTTAGCAAATTAGACTGAAATTCTACTACTTTTTTAGTACTTGAATTTAATGAATTACAATGACAATTTTACAATCCATTAGCCGTGTCAAAGGTCTTCGAAGTAACAAATTAAAATCTAACAATGAAAAATGCTGCTACTCTTGTTTGTTGCGCACCAAATAGTAAAGTAAGGTAAATATGCACGTAAAGCAAACTACAAACTACGAACTTCTATAGCTCAGAGCTGCAATCAGTCGAGCAGAAAATCTTGAAATAATTTTTTTCAACTGCGACGCGTGCAAAAGTTCTCAATGAGCGCCGCATTGCAGACCGTTTAGAGCTGTGCAAATCATGCGAGCTGCCTGTTTGTGTACTATTTATGACTATTTTTAATGCCTTAAATTTTATGAAAAAAAAACAACAAATCGACAAGTGCTAATTTGTGTAGCAAATGCGGCGATCATGTGGCAGCATTGACGTTTCGTTTCTGCGTTTTGCTTTTCGATATTTGGTGTCACAATGCAATTAGAGTAGAACGAAGCCAAATCGAGCTAAGCGGCAGTTGTATAAAAATTAATGTACCATACATTCACACGATGTATACTTATATATATGTATATGGAAGAAAACAGTCCATGTGTTAGCAAATCCGAATTTTCGCAGTCGTTGCTGCTGTGCTGCTGACTTTTTAAATCAATGAAAGGGGTACGCGAGTTGGTCTGAAAAGTTTCCGAACAGTTGGGAAGTTTGCGCCACTTTTGAAAGGTATTTATCTAAATTTTAGTAATTTCGAATGTGCAGTTATTGTTTGTGAATGATTTGAGAAAGTGGGTTTTTAAAAATAGTAGTAGAAAATAGTAGTAGTTGTTCAGAATGGTCATTAAGTAGGTTTTTGAAAAATTTCACAATTTAAAGACGAATTGGACACTGTGTACAGGGACTCCACACCATTATTTACCACCGTAACATTGTGGACAGTTGAACTCAAACGTGGCCGTACCAGCTTGGAGGACAATGAACTTTCGGGACGTTCAAAAGCTGCAATCACTAACTATAACATCGCTCAAGTACAACCAAATAGTGCTAGAGAGTCCTTGAATTAAGGTGAGAGAGATAGCAGATGCTATGAGTATGTTCGGAGACCAAGAAGAGCTCTCTATGGGCCGTCCTTCCCTTCCCTTCCTCCTCCCATTCTTGGACAATCAGAAGAGAATGCGAGTTGACGGCAGACTCACCACTGCGGCCCTACCGTTTATCGAAATGAATGGCAAATTCTCAAAAATTAATGGGAACTCGACCATATTTATATAAGCCCATATTTCCCTGGTTGTAACTTAAGCGAACCCCAGAGCTGGACCTACCGCTATATCTCGTTCCCATGTTGCCAGATTCAACCTCATAATTTCCAAGCATCTCATCTCTTTTGGATCGTTGACTGTGAGCCAACCACTGCAGAAGCACTTCCCCAACTGCAGGACTTGGCTGGACGATACCTCCGGATATGTTAGAGCCGCCCAATGGTGCTTCTACCTATTTGCCTGGCTATCTCATTCAATCGCACTCTGCCTCGTTGACTAAATGATTGTTTGGTGTTTTTAGTAATCAGTTGATCGAACTTCTAATCCACTCCTTCCGTACTTATGTACTCCTTAGATCTGCTTCCCGGCCTCGAACGTTCGTGTCGCCCAATGTTTACATTTTTGTATTCCTTGTAACATTTGTTATTCAATCGCCATCGAATAAAAGATCCGAACACAAAATCTGAAAAGATCTGAATTCCCTCTTTAGGCATGAAAAAACCAAAGAAAACCAAAAACGTGTTCGAATAAATATTTCCAATGCTCTGTTAGAGCAGTTTAGGTGCAATTAATCAGAGCTCGGAGAATTGTGTACACTTTCTACAGAAAAATGGAATGAAAGTCGAAAACTTTTTAAGTCGAAAACTTTTCAGACCTCACTCGCATAATGCTTTCTAACAGCTTTCATGGTTTGCATGAGAAACTATTTTACTATTTTGAAGTGTGCTTCTTTTGTGTTTTTTGGCTGAGTTCAATCTTTCAAGACCAATGATTGATCTTCCATCTCTCAATAGTTCTCCTCCCAAGATTTTCGTTCAACAATGAATAACGTTTTTCCACTTTACTTTCCTTTTTCTGCTTCCGTCGGCTCTTTGTTTTCACAGTTCCATCCATGATACAAAAAAATTTTACTGTACCATGGTTCCATCACTCCCAAATATGTTGTTGCTGGCGTTAATGTTTCAAATAAAAAACAGTTGAATTTTTGTTTCAAATGATCGTAAAAAATAAATCAAGTTTTATTTCTTCAGCCATAAAACGTCTCAAAAAATGTTTGAACACGTTTTATGTTCTCGTTAGATTTGTTTTGTTTGTTTCTTTAGTTTGTGTTTAAGTTGTTGTTTTGTTTTGTATTGTTTTTTGTTTTTTCCTAGATTGTTGTTTTTTTTTTTGCATTTAGTTGGCTTACAAAAGTAGCGCAATTAACATTGATTACAATTGACGCTTTATACATAAAATTTTTGTTGTTGTTTTTTTATAACTTTTTTCCTCTAGTATTAATGCAAATTCTTACAAAAAGTATACATACATTTTTTTCATATAAACTAGGAACATTTTTATGTGTGTTTCGTGAGCAGCGCACAGCGAACCAATTTTGCGGGCTGTAGCCTGGTGCCGGTTCTTCTTCAAGCCTATCAAACAAATACACAAGTTCGGGCGAAACAAACAACGATCTATGCCCGCCGCACAGGGCGTGGCAGCTTAATTGATTTTCCATGCATCGCAGCATGTTTTCAGGGTCTTACAAAAGTAGATTAGATTAATTGTGGTGAACTTAGACTAAACTTAGGGTCGTATGAATTGGTGGCGAGATGATACAACTGGAGCATGAACTGTAGAGTTTTGTTTTTGTTTTGATGGTTTTTGTTGTGATTTTTTTACCGTGGTTGATTTTTGATTTGTTGGTTTGCTTTTATGTGGGGGGGAGGGTGCAGGTTGGTGTGGATGCTATGAGCGAGAAGGTGTCAATAAATAAAAACATTTACAAATAAAGTCAATGGTGAAAATTAGTTGGGTGCATGGCGCTTGGACAGTGTTGAAAACAATTATCAACAAAGTGAAACATGGTATTTGGGTGAACAATTGCTACTCGGATGATGGGAGAAATGTAATGAGATGCAATGACAATACATAATATTCGTGTGTTCCTTGTTGTTTTTCCAAACAAAAAATTTCATTTCATTTTCAATTCAATTCGTTTCCCTTTCAGCGGTTCGTTTGTGTTTTGGGCAAAACCGGAGTGAAATTTTACAAAAAATTCTAACAATGACATTTCAAATCTGATTTTTGCAGCGATTTTAGACAAGTTTTGCCACGGTCGTTTACAAAAAAAATTGTTGCCTGCAGGTCTTTCAGGGTGTCCTTTTGATGGTCGAAATTGAGAGAAAAGTTTTATTTGAATAGTCAAAAATTAAATTAAAATAAACAAAAAGCAAAAATGAGAACAGCGCGCAATGTGCAAAAAAATCACAGCAATAAATCAGTACATTTTCTTTATAATTCCGCTCCACTTTTGTGTTGTGTACAACAGTAGCTTTTCAAATAAAGGACTCTCGGTTTTGTTGATTTTCGATTCGTTGCGGTTCTTTCAAATTCTCCCAAAATTGTCTATTGATATGTTGGCAATTCTATAATAGCAAAGCGGAGGGGAAGTGCGGCGAAAGCGCCGGTTTTATTATTTTCATAAATATTAAAAATCAAGTTGCACTCTTGAAGCGCATTTCGGCGCAATTCCCATCAAAATTGACTCAAATTTAAACTTGCAGCAAATAAGAAATGAATCGGAAATTGTACAAATTACAATTATCGTACAGTTACAGTTATTACAATTACAATGCAGTAAAGAAAAGTTACAAATCGTAGTCACACGCACACACTTAAACATTTATGCACACATACATACACACGCGCGCGCACACACACGCAGCACACATTCGACATTCACCGAGGCGAACAATGCCTCGCATTCACGCACACATCGAGCCGAGTCCACACGGTGGGCCCGTCGCGCCGGCTGGCGTCTAGTAGCGCACGTCCTTGCGCACCTTCCACAGCATCAGCTCGAGACAGGCGCGCGAGTCCTCCAGGCTGCTGTGACCGGCGTCGCCGCACTGAATGTCGCGGTGCAGGTGCGCCTTGGTGAGGTGCTTCAGCGAGCGCCGGTAGGGGAAGCCGCTCACGTGCGGGAACGTCACCGACGTGTCCACGATGGTCTTGTGGACGATGCGCAGCACGCGCAGGTCGTTGTCCAGCGCGTGTCCGATGAGAATGGTGTCGGCGTCGATCAGCTGCAGCAGATCGCGCTGCACCTCGGGCAGCGTCTTCACCGGCCGCGTCGCGTCCGTGCACAGGTCCTGCTCGGTGATGCCCGAGAAGCGCGTGTTGTAGTCGACGATCTCGACTGCGGGCCGCACAAAGTGCTCGTACACCAGCTGGCCGTCGTAGCCGATCACCGTCACCTTGGTCACCTCCAGGCCGCGCCCCGTGAACGACATCTCGCAGTCGAGCGCGTACACCTTGGCGGCGGCTGCGGTGGCGGCACCGTTGCGGTGCGGCCGCGTGTGTACAAAGTCGGCGTAGGGGCCGTTCAGACCGACGACGGCGCCCGTCCACACGTGCAGCGGGTTGCGCGAGCAGCCCTCGTCACTCTCGCCGCGCTGGCAGCACGTGTAGCGCGGCACGAAGCCCTTGACGCCGGCGTACACCTTGTACAGCTTGCCCCAGTGAAAGACGCAGCTCTCGCGGCTCAGGTACTCGCCGCTGGCGGTGACGTGGAAGGCGCGCTGGCAGCGCGCGCACTGCTTCTCCAGCGACTGGTCGTACTGCGAGAAGATCTGGTAGCTGCCGTCGGGCGTGTAGCAGGCGGTGGTGGTCGCGGTCTCGTCCTCGCCGGCCTCGCTCGAGTCCGAGTCCACCGAGGGTGGACTGGAGTCGCCGGACACCTGGCCCGAGTCAGCCGAGTCGCCGGAGCCAGTGCCATCGTCGACGAGTGTCCACTGCTGCTCGATGCTGGTGGCCGCGTAGCTGACGGTGAGGCCGTCGACGGTGTTGATCAGGCCCGACTTGGACGCGATGTGCGTGCTGACCGCGTGGTGGTACGGCTTCGGCAGGCACTTGTAGATCTCGATGCAGCCCTCGTGCACGGCGCTCTCGACGGGGAAGCCGTACACGCGCAGCAGATTCGGATCGATGACGTAGCGGCGCAGCTGTAGCGCGAGCTCGCTCTCTGTCATGTTCAGTTTGGCGTGCTGACGCAGCGGCGACGCGACGGTGCGCGCAATCTTCTTGTAGTCGGCAGCGGCGACGCGCTTGCTGGCGGTGGGCGAGGCAGTGGGCGAACAGTTGGCCGAATTGGTGGGCGAATTCGAGGCGGACGACGCCACCGATGACGACGACGACAGCGACAGTGTCGACGATGCCGACGACAGGGTGCTGCACACGGATGAATTCGAGGGCGAATTGGACAGCGCATTGATGCTGCTCTGGTTGTTGTTGTTGCTGCTGCTGCTGGTGATGCTGATGTCGATGTTGCTGCTGCTGTTGTTGTGAGCGATGTGCTTGCCGGCAGCTGCCTTGAAGGCGGCCGCTTTGGTGCACTGTTTGCGCAGATTGGCGTTGGCATTCTTGTGCGGCGCCACATGCAAGACGACGCCATTGCTGGCGGGTCGCTGATTTTCTTTGGCCGAGTCGTCGTCGACGTCCATGGGTTCGGGTCCGGGGCCGAGTGCAATGCGTGCGTTGCGCGCCTCTTGCGTTTTGCGTTTCTGCTGGCGCTTCTGACGCGCCTTGCCGGACTTTTTGCTCGACTTCGAGATGACAGCGAAGGCGGCGCTCAGGTCCTCGTTGCTGGAGCTGGAGTTCAGATCGTCGCTGGCGGCGGCATCGCTCGAGGTGCTGTTACGATGTATGGGATTATGACGGGGCATGTTGTCTGTGAGAAAGAGAGAGAAAGAGAGAGAACGAGAATAAGTTGAGTGTTTATGTGAGTTTGATCAAATATTTGCATTAAAAAATGAATTTAAAGGGTTTTTAAGGTTTTTGAGTGTGGCTGAGAAGTGTGAAGAAGAAAACGCCATATGAAGTGTTGTTGCATTCAGCATTAACTCAATCTTTGTAAAGGATTTTAAAGATCTTATTCTTGTTACGACTGAAAATGTGCTCATTTTTTAGCACAAGAGGAGTAAAATCTTAAAAAAAAGTTATATATAGGTACATATATAGTTACATATCTATGTACTAACCATTGTCTGTTCGGGTCTTTTCGTTTTTATAATTAATTTTTTAATATTTTATACAATAGTTTGTTTTGTTTATTATATTTTTGAATTTTTTGTTTTTAATTTATGGTTTTTAATTTTGATTTTTATGTCAAATAATAAAAATCAGCAAACCAAACCTTATTTTTGATTTGACTTTAATGCGTTTGAGGCAATTTATTCAATTCAAATTTGGCTATTGCCCCACATTTGAAGTTGTTGCATAAATGTCAACGCATCCCACTAAATAAAACAATGAAAATATGCAAAGCTGCATAATTCGAAATTCGACAGCGGCGATATTGAAATGCTAATGAAATTAATGCTTCCATGGCCAAATCTTATCATGACATGTGGAAAGCCAACGCCAATCAGCAACACGAGTGCTAGCAGCCGCCGGCCACCGTAAGTCATAAATCATAACCAATACACACAAACAGACACTTGCGCCAAAAATTTATCCAACTGTAGTTTGCGCACAGGTATTCTCAAACAGAACATTTTGTTACCAAACAGAACAGTTTGTCTTTCGTACGCAAATACAATGCGGCAGCTGGCGGCAAGCACATGTTGGCGATAGGAATTTAAGCGGCCGACGATGTCGTCAGCAACTGGTAAATGTTTATTTTTATAAATTGACTGTGAAAACAATGCAATTCATTTTCTTTTAATACTTTTTGGCAACTCTCTTGAATTGTTTTTTTAATCAACAAAACCTACAACAACGAGATACAGCAATTTAATACTAAAAAAACCAACAATTAGCTATAAATTGTCCAAAGATCGTTTAAAGTTTCTCCGAAAAATTTGTGTTCTCTTTTTTTGCTTTCAAAATTAAAGTGAAAGTTGGCTTTGGAAAGTACTTAAGATTGCAAATTGTATGCGGAATATGCACAAAGTGTGGCCAAAACATATTCAACACAATACGAGTAGTTGCGCAGCCGTCCAGCACATCAAACCATTTGCTGGGCTTATGGTCGTTTGAAACCATGCACCAAAAACAACAACACTGTTGACATGCTTGTCGACAGTGTGTAATTGTCGCTCGTTATCGGCCATCTACAAGTTGTGCTCGTCCCACACCATAAGCATTCTGCGTTCCTCGAATGTGCGCCGCAGTTGAGGCCGCACAACATGGCGTATGATTGCCAATTTCGCTGCCCATTGCTGTAGATTTGCTAAATAGCTGCAAAAATCTGAAATTTTTATTTCCTCATTACAGCCATACACACTCACACACACACACACTCACAGTGGCGCCGGCACGCCCTCGCCTGCGTCGCATAAATATTTTTTGAGCGCACACAAAGCGAAGGTAAACAAATTGGCAACAAAAGCAACAAAACAATGCAGAAAGAAATTATTTACATGCACTCTGCGATGGGAAACAAAATGCAAAAACAAAATTAAAGCACATAAAACAAATACAGGAACAATAACAACAGCAACAATAACAACAACACGAACAGTACAATCAGTTATAAGCAGCGATTTTGCTTTGCAAATGTGCAATTTTTCAAAATTGTATGTGCGTCTGTTGATGTGATTTGAGGCGCATTTTAATGACACACGTACAATCAACGTCACCATCGACGACGACGCTGTCGCCATCGGGCGGACAACAGCACATTGGCGTCTGAGTTTGATTTCACTTGAAGCGAATATTTGTAAACTGTCACAGTCGCAACGGTGCGGCGTGCAGGAGCCGCTTCAAGTCGCTTTTGAATATTGAATAGTCGGGTGTCGGGTGACCGCCTGAAGCGGGATACGTGATATATCTACAATTAAAAATGCAGCAACAACACAAAACACAAAAACCCGATTGCGGAAATCAAAAGCGGTTGAAAGGAAGTTTAGCGCATAAATCACAGACTGTAACGTGGAGCTGACGTGCTGACGTGGGTTTTAATTGAAAAAAAATATAGATGCATGTTTGGATATTTGCGTTGTATGATAATATTGTTACACGTGCATGGGACAGAGTGTCAGAAAAAATTTCAACTTACATAAAATACTTTAAATAGAGAGTAATAAGTAACTGAATGTTTAGATGTTTGTGCTATTCAATTATATTGTCACACGTGTGCCAAACAATTTCAAATGACATAATATGTAATTTGAATAGATAGTGACACATAACTGAATGTTTAGAAGTTTTTGCCATAAGTATGTATAGTTAAAGTTATTGTTACACGCGCATGTGACAACGTGTCACACAAATTTTCAACTGACATACAACTACTTTGAGTAGAGAGAAATAAATTACTGAATGTCACAAAAACTTTCAACTGACATATAAATAAAAATTAAATAGAGAGTAATAAATAACTGAATGTTTAGATGTTTGTGCTATTTAATTATATTGTCACACGTGTATGTGACAAAATGTGACAAACAATTATAAATGACATAATATGTTATTTGAATAGAGAATGACACATAACTGAATGTTTAGAAGTTTTTACTACAAGTATAGCTGAAGGTACATATTGTCAAACATAGATATGTGACTATGTGTGACAAACATTTGTTAACAAAATGTTAATCATTTGAATGCAGAATAATGAAAACAGAACATTTAGATGTGTTGGCTTTTTAACTATTGTATATTGCCGCACATGGATGTGACAAAGTGTGACAAAAATATTCAACTGACAAACAAATATTTTACATAGAGAATAATAAGTAACTAAGTGATTATTAATATTGTCACACATATACATATGTGACAAAGTGTGACAAACAAGTTCAAATGAGATAATAATAATTTGAATAAATAATGACACATAAGTTCATGTTTAGACGTTTGTTTTTCAGTATGTATAGTTAAAGTTATTGTTTCACATGTATGTGACAGCGGGTGACAAACATTTTCAAGTTACATACAAGTAATTTTAATAGAGAATAATATGTAGTTTGATGTGAGGATGCTTACGTTATATATCTACATTGCCCCATGTACATATATGATAAAGTGTCACAAACATATTTGAGTGACATACTAATAATTTCAGTATGGAATAACAAAATGCTGTATACTAGAAAGTGTGACAAACATTTTGAAGTGAAATACTAATAGTATGAATAAAGAATAATGAAAAACTGAATATATAGATGTGTGCTATTTAATAATTTGTCACACGTATATGTGACAAAGTAACACAAACATATTAGAGTGACATACTAATAATTTGGGTATGGAATAACGAAATGCTGAATATTTAGATGTTTGTACTATTCAATTGTACTGTCACACATATATGTGGCAAAAATGTTGAAATGGAATACTAATAATTTGAATGGAAAATAATGAAAAACTGAATACATAAATGTATGCTATTTTATAATTTGTCACACGTGTATGTGACAAAGTGACATTTTTCAGTGGCATATCTACTAATAACTGAAAAAAAGTAGTAAAAAATAAAGCAATTTATACGTTTATGATTTAATGATTTAATAATAACTTAATTGAAAATAATTACAAACGCATAGTTTGGATGTGCGTGCAGTGAATTATTGATATTGCCACAAAGTGTGAGGATAGTTTTTTAAAGGTTTTAATAAAAATTTAAAATAAAGCTACCGAAGTGCTCGAAGCATAGACATTTGCTGTAGTATGTTGTTGTAGTATGTAGGAAATAGTGTCACACATGCATGTGACAACATATTTATTTATTTATTCGTCTACCGGGCTTAGCCCTCACAGACTACAAGTAACAATATTACAATATTTTCTAATCGACGCAGTTAGTACGAAGTTTCAGCAGTCTAGTTCATTTAAATTGCTAAGCACTGCTATAATAGAGATGGGGATAATGAGGAGTACAGACAAATGTGACAATTTGAGATTATTATATACTATAATGATAGTAAATAGTGTATATAAATAGCATAAAGTATGCTGGAATACAGAAATTTATGTGAAAGGTTAAATAGAAATCGGACCATCAAACCATGTAAAACTAAAGTAAGATTTGTCTTTAAAAAGTAAAAAATGTGAAAGAGATATTATTCAAGAACCAAAGAGTACTAATATTCTAAGCCCTCTGCTTTAGTTTTCTATACAAACGTTTCAAATATAACATACGACGTCACAAGAAGTCTGCAGATATCGGAGTCACTCTGGGCTGCATAACTGACATGTTTAGGAGCAAACACAAGTACAACTCAGTGTAGGATTGTCATGTCTTCTTCATAGATAAACTCGGTTACTTGGTACGGCATGTATCACAATTGACCCAGGAAGATTTAATGACCTGGCATGATGACAAACGTGCTCAATTCCCAATTTTGTATCCTTTCTCGTGTACTCAATCTCGAGTTTAAACAGATAGCAAAACCTGGTCTGCCAGAGAGTCTAGTTTGTTATGGTATCCAATGTGATGTGTATGAGAAAATTGTGACAGTTTGTCACACAAGAAAATCAGATTTTAATTACACAAACAACTTTGTGATGGCGTACAAAGTTCTACTTAGGCTTAACAGTTTGTGTTGAAAAAATTTGGACTAATTATGAGTTGAATCAACGTGCAGGTTTTCACTTTTTAATTCTAAATATAATCAAATGATACTACACTTTGAGTGTAATTTTTGTAAATGGCATCGTAGAACATGTTCCACTCTGTTATCTCAACAAAGAGCAGCGCAACCTGAAGATAATGCCAACTTTTTACATCATCTCAGCGCAGATAACACATTTGCAGCTCTGTTTGTGCACGTCTTAATCGGTTGTCACACGTCTTGAAGCCCTGTCACATGCTGTAAACTCGCCTGGCCACACCGATGCAACTACGCATTAGCAGCCAAGCGAATTGCTTATCTGCGGTCATTTGAATTTATCTATAATCAAAGTTGAGCTAATTAGCGTTGACTGAACTGCGCGCTAAATCAGTGATTAAATAAGCTATAGTAAAGATAAAACTTTACGACTTTACGATGCTGTTATCGCATGTGCTCGACGGTGTAGCGCTGCCTGGGCACGAAAGTCAATTAGGCAAATGCATAGATAACGCAGACATGAGGGCGCTTCGCTGGCAAAGTGCTTTGCAGCGTTGCCTTCTACGATTTTCTTTTATTTTGGCTGATAAAATGTGCTATAATTAGACAAACAAGAGCCTCAAATACCAACAATCAATTTATCGAGCCTAATTCAAACATTCGAGCAATCGAATGTATGAAAAGTTGCAATGATTGTCAAACTGTTGGGTTCCACGTGCGTCACGTTCGGCCAAAAGTAGTTAAAAGACAATTTGTTCAATATTGAATTTGTCGAGCTAATTCGAAAAGCTTCAAAGTTTATTGACGTCGCTTCCTGGCGCTGACAACTGGCGCCGGCCGCCTACTTCAACACAAACAACAACAATTGTGTTTGACACAGCCCAAGGACACTGCCGACAGCGCGTGTACTGTTTACGTTTAATTTAATAGTTTGTTGTCGTTGTTGATTTTATCTATTGGTGGCACATTGTTGTTGCTTCCAAATTGTTTGTTGGTTTCATTTTTAGCGCATGTCTACTCTTTTCATTGGTTTGCTCAAGTTTCTTTCTTAAAAGTTGAAATTTACATTTACGCGTCAAAAGTAGTAGAAAAAGAAATTCGAGCAACGTGCAGTCCATGTCAATAGATGCGCGTAACTTGGCGCACAGGTTGGTAACACACTTTGTCGCTGGCAATTTGATGGATTTATGGCAACTCTGAAGAATCGAACTAATACAAAAAATAGTGAAAAAAACCCAAATTGGAATTAGGGTTTTGCTAAAATTTGTCTCCCCAAAGTTGTTGAGATTTAATAATTTTTTGTTTATGAAAAATTGCAAAAAATTATGAAAAAAATTGCTAAAAATTGCCTTACGTATGAAATTTCTGCACAACATTTTTAAGATTTAATTATTAAGTAAGAAAAATTTCTATTCTGAACTAAGCTAATTTTTTTCAGTTTTTCGTATCAGAAAAAACCGTGAAATAGTTTTAAATGGAGATCTTTCTTAACCCTTTTGCGACGAAGTTTGATCTCGAGAACGGCTTGTTTTTAACTATAAGGAAGTTTGGAAATATGATAAAAAAATTTCTTTGGGATCTAAGCAAAGTCCTCGAGATCTTATAATTTTCAGCACATGAATGGACACGAAAAATCTGTCAAATCTAAAAGCCACATTAATAAGTTGTAACGTTTTGTTTCGAATCAGGTTTCAAATTTTGGTACTTATAATCTAAGCAGCTTAATCCTTGCTACTTCGGTATTTTGTTATCAAGAATCGGGTGCGAAGTTTTTGGCACTGATCACGTAAGCAGCGCAAACTTTGGTTTTTGAGAGATTTAATTCTCTAGAAATCTATCTCTCTTTGAAAGCGATCACCTAAGCAGCACAAATTGTGGCTTCTTACAAATGTCATTCTCAAGAATCACGTTCCAGGTTTTTGCCACTAATCACCTAAGCAGAACAAACTCCTCCTTCTTAGAAATCCTTAGAATCCTAGCTCCTTAGAATTTTGTAGAATCACATTCCAGGTTTTCGCCACTAACCATTTAAACAGTGCAAACTGTGGCTCCATAGAAATCCACGATTCACATTCACATTGTTGCCAGATCGAGTATATTCAACAAACAATGAACATTATGTGATTTGAGTGCCATATTCCTCAAACAATATGATTTTCTGAGCTCATCAAAACTACCTTCAGTTGTGACTTAAACAAAAACCAATCATAAAGAACTAAAAGTTGAATGCCACCCGTTGCTTGACAAACATGCTGACCACCTCAATGACCTCCGTAATAATTGGTGTCTAATAAATATTTTCATTATTTCATACATTGTCTTCTATATTAAAATAAATATGTATTTTTTTTCGCCCACATCACTTAATTTACGTCAATATTAATATTTAGCCTTAAATTACACTCATGGTTTTAAGCAAATATATAGTGTTGTTTATTTATTTAGTTGCAACAAAAACAACAACAATAGCACAACACTGTAACGACATATGAGCGGTCAGCGTCAAAATACTCCAACCGATGTCACGTAAATTGGCAAAGTCGTCGTTGCTGGCATCGTAGTCGGTTCATACGTATCCATAAACATGTGTACCGACACATGTGCACACGTACAAATATTTTCCTATATGGCGCTATGTACTAACTGCCGATACGTGTTGGCGGCAGCCTCAATTCTGCACACGAATCACAAACAAACGTCTGACAAAGACAATGGAAATGGACGCACATAATTGCCGCGCAGTCAAATCATTGAAATAATTATAAGGGAGAGGGCTGGGTTGTGAACCAGGCTGGGGTGTGAACCATTGCCGTTTTTTCTTTCCCTAATTGACATATCGCCAATCTTTCAACTGTCAATTTTGTCTTATGATATGACTCTGCTTTTGTGGTTACACCGAAGTACAAACACGTATTGCTTGTGGCAGCTACAGACATCGTGTTTGAAAATCGACTGCGAAAACTTTTTTGCTTTTTTTAAAGTGCTATCTTAGTGACTGAGCTTATTGCAAAAAGTCTGTGTAATACATATTTATTTATTTATTTATTTACAAATTGAAGTATAAATATAAATACTTATACTACAAATAATAAACAGCACTAGCAGCGAGGCCTTCGGCTGTTTGGTTAATTTACAAAGTGATTCAATGTGTATGTGTTAATTATTAGGTATCTTAATAATTACAATTTTACATGTGTGTGGTAAGGCCGAATTTATGGAGAAAGTTGAAGATCTTTGAGATGTTTGTTTGTGTTGGCTCTCTGAGGAGATCTGATGGTTTGGTGTTTGGGAAGGTAGTTTGCCTGTGGGATTCTAGCTGTGGGCACTCGTTTAGCAAATGAAGTAAGGTTATTGGGTTGGTTCCACAAAATTTGCAGCTTGGGGCAGGTTTGCCTTGTAAAAGATGTTGATGCGTAAGTTTAGTGTGTCCGAGTCGTAGTCTGGTGAAGATGAGGCTTTCTGGAAAGTTTGATGTTGTTGGCAGGAGCAATTTGTGGCGGCTAGGATTGAGCGCGCTATAGTGGTGTTGATAAATAAGCCATCGGGACAGTGTTTTTTTATCCAGATTGGTTTTGGCTAGGCGGAGTAAATCTTTCTTGGTGCATGTAGGAAAACATATTGTTGGAGAGATAGCCACATCTTTGGCTGCACGATCTGCCGCTTCGTTCCCTGCTATATTGCAGTGCCCCGGTATCCACATAAGCTTAATTTTATTTCGGTGCTGTATTAATTTGTCACGGATTTTAGATGTTATAGTGCAGTGGTTTGCTATATTATGAACAGCAGTAATCACAGACTTGCTATCCGAGCATACAATGTGTTTGCCTTTTAGGTCAGATACATAGTCAATGGCTTTGCTGATTGCAAGCGCTTCCGCTGTGAATATGGAGCATTCAGAGAACAATAGGCCTTGGGCAATTAAAGACGAGTCATCGTCCACTACTGCAAAAGACGTGTGGTTGGGATTTTTTGAACCATCAGTAAAGATAAATTTCCAGCCCTGAGTTTTGAGTTTGTCCTTCTCGTTCAGGAATAGTTGCTGGTATATTTGTTTACTGGTATTTTGTTTTGGGCGATTGAGTAGTGTGCTGATGAGTGAGCCATCTTGTAGCTGCCATGGTGGCCGCACGTTAGGTTTATGGAGCGTTGGTGGTGCTGAGACCTGCAGTTCTTTTGCATAATTTAGCACACGAAAAATTGTTGAAAGGCGTTTTGGCTCTCTTTTGCGTTTAATGGCCGCCATAGTGTCGTCATATAAAACTGGGTTGCTGCAGATGAATAGTTTTGGTATAAGGCGTCCTGTGAGAAATTCGAGGCGATCGGTGATTTCGGGCAGACCCGCTTCAGTGAGAATGTTCTTGATGGGCGTTGTCCGGAATGCTCTTAAGCTTCTACGAGCAGCTGTGTGGTAGGGTGCGAGTAACTGTTTTATTGAGCCCTTTGCTGCTGAATGACCATAAATAGGTAGCCCATAGTCAATTATCGATAAAATTAGTGCTTTAACTACCTTGCAGAGTGTAGATGTGTGTGTGTATGCGTTTCTTGATGAGAGATATTTGATAATATTAAGTCTAGTGTTAATTTTCTTTTTGATGTAAATACAATGTTGCTTAAAGTTAAATTGTGTGTCAAAAAATATACCTAAAATTTTTAGGGATTTGACATTGTTTATACATATGTTGTTATAAGTAAAGCTAAATTTATTACAATTTGTTTTGCGGCATATATGTAGCGTATTACATTTCTCAAATGATATGCTCGCTCCCGAATGGAGCGACCATTCAGAGATGTCGTTTAGTATGTAGGTGAATATCCTCGTCAGAGCATTTAGGTCTTTGTGTTTGGAAAAAATAAGTACATCATCAGCATAAATGCAGTGATCAACATTGTATTTGTTAATTATTTTGCTGATTTCGTCAAATGCTATGATGAAGATAATCACCGACAGAGGCGACCCTTGTGGAATGCCATTAGCAAGTGTGCCAACTTCAGAGTAGAAATTATATACTTTCACACGGAAGGTGCGATTCACTAAGAAGGATTTGATGAGGTTATAAATGTTTTGGCCGACATTCCACTTTTGGAGCTGACGTAAAACAACATGTACTCCTATGCGGTCGAAGGCCTTTTCAAAATCAAGGCTAAGAGCTGTTACATGGTTTTTGCTTGTTAACGCGTTAGATACAAAGTGCTCAAAGTGTAGAAGGAAATCAACAGTTCCTTGGCTTCTCTTAAAAGCGACTTGGTTAGCGCTGATTAGCCTATTTCTTGTAGCAAACCACATAAGTCTGCTAGCAATTATTTTTTCTAATAGTTTGCTAATGCATGGTAATAATGAAATGGGACGATAGCTAGTTATTTGGTCGGGCGGTTTCTGTGGCTTGAGAACTGGGACAACGCTGGCGCATTTCCAGCTGTGTGGAAACACTCCTGTTGCGAATATTGTGTTGTAAAGTTGTACTATGCGGTTTTTTAATACTATTGGAATTTTTTGAAGCATAGGATAGGAAATTTTATCATATCCTGGCGTTTTTCCTTTAGTGCTTGAAATAGCATTGTCAAATTCGCTTAAAGATATAGGGCTCTCAATAAGAGTGGCCGAGAAGACCAGATTAGAGGGGGCAGAGTATGGTTGAGCTAAGACATTTGCTTTTTCTGATTTGAATTCGGAGGAGAACATGGAGTCCATGGAATAGGAAGACCAGAATGATAAGAACGATTGGCCTATTGTTGTAGGGCAGCTTATGTGACCTGTGGAAGATCTTATTGCGCCCATGTAAGATTGTTTGTGAGAGTTAGTGATTGATTTTATGTCGTTCCAGATCTTTTTTGGGCTGGACGTAGGGTTAATTTGGGATGTATAATGTTGTATGCATGCACGTTTTGAAGACTTGGCAAGAAATTTGAAGCGCGCGTTTGTTTTTTTATATAGAAGCAAGTTTTCGTCCGTACGGTGCTTTTTATATTCGGCCCAAGTCTTTTGCTTTTCAGCACGGAGTGAGTTGAGTTCCTTACTCCACCACGGCACATATTTTTTGCGAGGCTTACTGCAAGATTGTGGTATATGGTAGTGTGCGCTATGACGAATAATTTTTTGGATCTGGGCGGCTTCTTTATTAACATGAGAAGATGGTGGGATTTTGTTCGACAACTCTTCACAGCCATTTTCATATTTTGTCCAGTTGGCAAGTTCTGTAATGAATTTTGGAGTTTTTTGTGTTCGTATGTGGCAATCTGAAGCTCTTAGCGTTGTTATTATGGGGTAGTGGTCGCTACCGTAAAGATTGTTTAGAATATGCCAAGTGCATTTTGGAGCTATGTTAGCGGAAGAGAGGGTTACATCTACATGCGTAAAAGTGTTGTGCGTGCTAAAGTGGGTTGGTCTCCCATCATTAAGTATTATCAAGTTAGAGGAGATTACCACGTCTTCAATAATACCGCCTCTTGTGTTCACCACAGGTGAGCCCCATAGTGGGCTCCAGGCGTTGAAGTCCCCCAGCCATATAATTGGACTAGAGAAGCTTTTGAGTAGTGAGATTATATCATGGGAAGAAAAACTTTGTTGTGGGGGGATGTATGTTGAGACTATTGTAATTTTGATGTCGGTGTTAATTTCTATGGCGATGGTGGATAGATTGGAGTTGATAGGCAATCTTGTATGTGGAATATTTTTCTTTATTAGCACCCCTATTCCCTGTTTATTTGAGGTATTTTGCGGTAGGTTGTGGAAATATGAAATGTATGGATTGATTGTAAATGGCTGTGTGCTGATTGAAAGGTGTGTCTCTTGTATGGAAATGAAAGATGGGTTGAATTCTTTTATGAGCAGCTGTAGCTCGTGTAGATTGTTGAAGTAGCCATTCATGTTCCATTGGAGAAGTTTTAGCATTGGAGATATTTAATGATTGTATAGAGATTTGCTATGAGATTAGTTAATTTTAGAGAGTGAGCTATTTGGAGAGGGCGAGAGTGAAAGTGGATCAACGGTTGTTATATCTTTATTGTTGTTGCCTGGAAAGGAGAGTTCGTTTGTATGAAAAGACGAATGGTCATCGACTTTGGGGGAGGAGATGTAAATGAAATTGCTTGGTACAGTGTCGTTGTTTTCAAGAAGAATTGGCCTGTGTGTGGTGAGGTTTTGAGTTTCTTGTTGATTATTACTGTTATTTAAACTGCTTGATGGTAAATGAGACTTGTTGTTGATATTTTTCTTAGTGTAATTGTCTGAGTTTTGGTTGATACTATGAGTTGTTGTTGTTGGTTTCAGCACTGGCTGCCGCGGCAGCGTAAGAAATGGGAGAGTTGGTGGAAGATGATTGTAGTTTGTATAAATTAAGAGCTTCGCGAGCTGTACACTTGTTTGTTATTTTAATTTTTAATATTTCCTTAGCTTGTTTGAACTTGGGACAGTCGCTAGATATAGCGGGATGATCGGCGGAGCAATTCGCGCACATGGTACGTGTGCATTCTAATGGAGAGTGTGGGGGAAGGTTGCAAGTTGCGCATGCTGGTGGTTTTTTGCAGAATTTGGCGGTATGACCTAACAGCTGGCAGTTTTTACACCGCATAGGTGTTGGGATGTATTGCCTTACTTTTACACTTCTCCATGCCACGTCGATTTTATCAGGGAGATTATAGAGGTCAAATGTAAGTAGGACGACGCCAGTTGGCTGCATTTTACCTTGAACATTTTTAGCGAATTTATATACCGAGCAGACACCTTGCGGCGAGAGCTCATTAACAATTTCTTGTTCTGGAACGCAGTTCAGATAGGGGGCGTAGATGGTTCCCTTAGTGCAATTTAAGTTTTCGTGATATTTAGCTGAGATTCCGCAAATACCGATCAATTCTTTTGCTGCTATAAATTTTTCAGCCGCTGCTTTGTTGTTGGCTAAGATCAAGAGGCTGCCGTCGCGAAGCTCTGAGATTGATGAGATTTCTTTGCTTATTATATTCAAGGAACGGTGAACAGCAAAACATGAGTATGTGGCTAAAGGCTTGTTTTCGTCCAGGGAGCGGATGATGACAAATTTAGGGTTGGGTTTTTGAACAGGGGGCAATTCAGGGAATATTTTATATGTATTATTTTTTCCAGCTTTTCTTTTTTTGGTAGGTATATCGAATAATTTTTTTTGGTTAGATAAACCTTCAGGAGTTCTTGGATTGCAAAAAATTATTCGAAAATGTCCAACAACAAAAAAGTTACACCCAAAAAACATGATAATTAGATGTATTTTTGAAGCAAAACCGCTCACAATTGGCTTACCTCAGAATCGCAATATTTTCCAAATAGTCATTAAACACTCAGAATTTTATTTTTAGGTGGTGACAACACCAATTTTTTTTTTTGCGACCCACCTTAATGTACATAGACCTGTCGATGAAGTAATTTGAAATAAGTACGGGAGAGGGCTGGGTTGTGAACCAGGCTGGGTTGTGAACCATTACCGTTTTTTCTTTCCCTAATTGACATATCGCCAATCTTTCAACTGTTAAGTTTGTCTTATGATATGACTCTGCTTTTGTGGTTACACCGAAGTACAAACACGGATTGCTTGTGGCAGCAATCGAGTTTGAAAGACATCGTGTTTGAAAATCGACTGCGAAAACTTGTTTGCTTTTTTTAAAGTGCTATCCAAGTGACTGAGCTTATTGCAAAAAGGTCAATGTAATACATATTTATTTAGTGTTTTGATTCTATTTTACGATGCAATATTTGTTTATGTCGAATTATGATTGGAAGTGTCGTTTATTTTAAAGTTTCCAAAATGGCATCGTGGTTGGGCTGTGAACCACTGAGGTGGCTGGGTTATGAACCACCTGTTTTTCGTACTACATTTGTTCTAACACTGTCAAATATGGACGGATATATAAAAATAAAGTCATTTTATATAATTTCACTCGATTTCGTTGTGTTCACTTGAAGTGAGCCAATACGAGAACACGTTCGTATTTCACATGCAAACATTCCGACACAGATTAGGATGAAAATTTAAAAAATTTAGCAGTTTCATTCATTGCGATTTTTTGGCCTAAGAGGCGTCATTATAACTTTTTTTCACCTCTTGAGGCTTCCTGATTAAATAAATTCTCAATGTACTTAAAAATTATGGGTGTTTTCTTCGTATTTTCCGACTTTAATAGGGATTTTCCAGATGGTTCACAACCCAGCCACTTTTTTGAAAAAGCGAAAAATCACGTTCTCAGAAAATTGGACGTACAGAGTTAAATTTCAATCAAAACGGTAATCTGTCTTCATAACAAAGTTGCGTTATATATTCACCTTTCCAACGGTATCTTCGATTTTTCGATATCTTTATTCTGTGAAAAGTTAGAGCCAAAAAACAAAACGCGGTTCACAGCCCAGCCCTCTCCCTTACATAAATCATGTGTTGAAAAGCAAAATTCAATTAATGCTTCAATGTTCAAAGGGCCGCGCAATATAAACATTATTTGACGTCGTGGAGGTAGTGGAAAATTACGAGTTGTAGCTTTTGACTTGGTGCGGACAGTGTTTGCCTTGGAAAAGGGGTCAAAGACAAAGGGAGTAAGTGAGTTGCGACAAGGTTAGAATTGGGCTGCGAGCTACACGTTGAGGATTTGTTGGATTGCAATGATTCAATGCATCTAATGTCCTGTTAATCACTTCATTGACAGGACTTTTAGATGAAGTTAAGGACTTTGTTTAAACAGCTCTTCTGTCTGCATAAAATGAAGTTGCTTATTTAGTTATTAGTTTCTTTATTTGTTGAAAAGTTTAATGCTTGGATCAATAAATTTCATTAAATAGAATCAAATATTTGGAAAGTTCCAAACTTTTTTTAAGTGCATTAATATTTATAATCCTGGTTATTTTTTATTTATTTATTTATTTTATTTATTTAAAATATTTTGGAATCTGTATCCAAACTTGAACATAAGTTATGTGACTCAAGAGTATATAAGACGCTGTAGTTCGGTGTACAGGGACCTAAATCACATATAATTCATCTGACAAAAAACCTGTTAAGGTAATCGTATTCATTCACTTTCTTTTCTTTAAACTATTGGTTTATTAAAAAGTCAAGTTCATCAATGAACAAATTAATTTCTCTTGTTCTTGCTGTCTTTTTTTGTCGACTCAAGCCACAGATATCCGATTTCGAAGTGAAGTAAAACTGAAAAGTTGTGGAGTTCAATCGGACCGTTCCACAGACCTGAAACTCGGTGATCAATTTGAATACAGACGCGGGTGTTTTACTCAGACTTGTCATATTTGTAACCATGTTTGAAACCAAATTTGACGTCTGGAGCTGTTTAACCATAACTATATTTAATGATAATTTTATTCCATAACTTTGGCTTACTACCAACTATCCAACTCAGTATCTCTTTGAACTTGCTGTCAATCATTTATATCTTCAATTATTGAATGCATCTTCCAAATTAATTAATCCAATCATGTATCTGTCCTTCAGCAAGTAGTAGTTGCTAGTAAACTCTTCCTTATGAATTGTGCTGCATAATTACTAATTTCTCTCACTAATATTTTTATTAATTTTAATAGAACACGTAGCTTTCATTCCCGCATTTTCAATAATTATTTCTGTAAGGTTTAATCATTTATTGAAATTAGCATTAATCGATTTTTCTTTCGATGACTTCTCTTTCTTCGTCATTTCACCAATCAACAATAATGACCGAACACTCCATCTATGAAGAGATTTAGATTAAATACTTATAAAAGCGGGTTGACTCGTTTAAAAAAATAATAAAAACAAAACTTTTGTTATAAAAGGCGCTTCGTATGTCTTAGATTAAATTACAATTTCATAAGTATTGAATGTAAATAGATAACAAAACTATTCAAAGATATTCTCGTTTACTTTCCCATTATTTTATGTATGAATTCATAAGCCAAGTTTTTGATTGGAATGTGGTTTGTTACTTAAAAAGCAACGCAAAAGTATGAACAAATTGTGAAACTATTACTTTGAGTTATGTTTTTTTTTAATTTTAAAAACCATCCTAAACTATTCAAACTATGCAAAATATTCTATACACTTATCCTGCTTTGTCTAGAAGAAGAATCAACTACCTGCGTAACTTCTACTACGACAATTTAGGGAATCTAGCCCACAGGACTATTCACGGTCTATAAAGCATCGTGAAAACTTCAAACTGGTTCAATGAGTGAGCGAGCTTAGGTTAGGCTGAAGTGGCAGCCTTCTACGTGAAAAGCTTACTCCAGCGGACTTAGGTTAGGTTAGGTAGGGAAGGGTGTGTGCGACCCAGAGGCCGCATTTCTAATCAGAAGCCAAAATGGCCCTTGCTGAATCCCTCCTTAGAAAGTTCTGGAGCTTATCAATGGCTCTCAGTCCGGGGAAAACCAGTTCGACCTCTTGATGAAGAAGAGTAGATCCGAAATTTGTACTTTTGCTGCACAAGCCAAGTCTGCCTGAAATCTTGACACCCAGGGTGCGTTCCTGCAGAGCCGGACAGTGCCACAGGTAGTGTTGGATCGTTACTACTTCCTCTTCATCTCCACAGTTTTTGTAGACATTACTGGACGAGAGGCTTGAGAGGCACGAGGCGGACTTAAATTGAATTGATTATGATATCACAATGGGTCTACATGCCCCAAATGGGCTCCGTCTTGGGCCACAGCCACTCCTACCTACCTACTTTACATTCTACTTCAAACTGACATGACAACTAAGTCTTCAATTAGAATCAGTTTTAAACATTTAAATCTTAAAAAACATTTTAAATCTATTGTGAGATCACTTGAGTGAAGCCAGTAGATTGTCAGCTTATTAACTTTTCAACGTTAATTGCTTTGACTAGCAAAACATTTGGCTTATTCAATAAAGTTTAATCAAAGCTTAGACTATGAAAGTTGTATGTCGCTTCTCAACTAATCAAGTTGTGCAAGCTGAACATTTTGCTACTTAAATCTACAAAATTTTAGAACTTTGTAAAAAATGCTCCAAGGATTATATGTAATTATTTTCAGCTGAAACGCCAATAGTGTCGATGATTATCGACATGTATCCAGTAAGACAATGCAACAAATCTCTACAAAGTTCCACAGCTGACTAATCGAAACGAGGAGGCCATTGTGATTCGTTAACAAATCGCCGCATGAAAAACTCAATAAATAATCAATTGAATCATGAAGCGCATAGCTGAATTTGGAAAAAAATGTCAAAGCTCAATGTTAATTGCCGCTGTTGCTGACTGCAAGTCGCGAAATAAACACATATAAACACACATAAATTTATGATAATTTTGTTAATTACATCATCCATGCAATGGACAACGAACACTGGGCGATTGCATTGTTGCCAACATGCAATGCAATGCAATACAATGCAATGCAACAGAAAAGCAGCCAATACGGCAGACAGACATTTATAGTAAACACACAAACACACGCAAACAGACAGCCAGTCGAACGTTGCGTCCGTCTGGACAGACGAATAATTTCAATGTTGCGCCCATTAAGTGCTGACAATTGCAGGCGGGCGCGGTGTGCGCATGCGCTCATGATGTACGAGTGCGGCCGCTGCAGCAACACGCCGCTCACGACAATGTACAAATAAATGAAAAGAAAATGACAACAAAAAAATAACAGCAAATTGCAAAATTGCGCACAAATAGGCGCCAAATCGTCAACAAAAGACGTCGAGAGAGATAGAGATATGGAAAAATTGGCAAGCAGCGCGCACACCTTCTTCTTGGAGGAAAACACCTTTGCGTGTGGCTGATTGATGATTGATAAGCATCATCGATGCGCCGCCGAAGCGTTGACTGACAGCCTCGCAAGTGACGTCGCGTGACATCTTTCGGTGGCTGCTGCTGTTGTTGTTCCTTCCAACGTATTTTTGTCGCTTTTGCTGCCGCTGTTGTGTAACGAATATTGATAAGGTGCCCGTACAGCGAAAACACGAGAATTAAAACACGAATATGAAGCAGATTGACGCTCCCTTTTGGTCGTTGTGTGATCACTCATTGCGCGTCGGCTGTGCGTAATTGAATTTTTATTGCTACACATTGTTGTTGTTGCATTTTGTCGATTTTCTGCAATTTTTCCACTTTTCATAATTTTACGGCTTGTTGAATTTTATTATTGTTATCGTTGTTGTTGTTGTTGCTGCTGCTGGTTGTTGTAATTGCCGCCGATGCGGACAGCGGCAGCCAATCATACGGCCACACGTCTGTTCCCTCGACGCCCTCTTGGGCTGTCCGTCTGTCTGTCCGTGTCTATCTGTGTTCGTTTGTTTGTCTGTTTGCTGCCGTTCATTGTTGGTTGGTTGCTTGTATATGCAACAAAAATTGCTTAAGCTGTCAACTTGTCTTGTCTGTTAAATGATTTTGACATTTTGTCATTTTGTGTTGACACACTGTGTGGGGAAGTTGGCGTCTTTTTCATGATATTTTTTGTCTTGCACAAACACCGGCAGAATTTTAAAAAATATGTATACATTTTCATACGAAATTTTTATGTTGTCTCGAGTGGATAACAAATTGCTGACAACTTTTAGAAACATTTATTTAGTTTTATAATATTTTAGTGAATTAAATAAACATGTCACGATGCCAGCGAATTATTTAGTGGTGCTTCATTCTGGTGGTTAAAAAATAAATATTTTTGTGGGTAATTTAAAAACACATATATCTGCAATTAATTGCTTAAGCTGATAAAGTTAGGTTAGGTTATTTTAATGAAATGAATAAACATGTCACCATGCCAACGAATTTTTGTTTGGTTCTGCGTTCTGATGGTTGATAGATACATTTTGTTGGGGGAATTACAAAAATGTACAATTAATTGTTTAGGCTGATAAAGAAAGTTAGGTTAGGTTAGGTTATTCTAATCAAATAAATAAACATGTCACCATGCCAACGAATTTTTATATGGAACTGCGTTCTGATGGTTGATATGGTGATGGTGATGATGATGGTTGATGGTGGATGGTTTTTGTGGGAAATACAAAAATGTACAATTAATTGTTTAGGCTGATAAAGAAAGAAAGTTAGGTTAGGTTATTCTAATCAAATAAATGACATGGTTATTTGTTATTATTTTATAATGCCAGCGAATTTTTGTTCAGTTCTGCGTGCTAGTCGTTAAAAAATAAATATTTTGGTGGGAAATTTACAATGTACAATAATTTTTTTAGACTGATAAAGTTAGGTTAGGTTAAGTCAAACAAGCTAAGATTAGATAAGATATAAGGTAGGGTGTGGCTAAGAAAGGCAAGGCAAGACGAAGTAAGACCATATGGTGCCATAAGACATGATAAGTCAAGGTAAGGTTATGTTAGGTCAGGTTTGGTGAGATTAGAGTTGTAGACTAAGGAGTTCACATTAGGCAGATTTGGTCTTTTCTGTTACGCACCTCTCGGTTCTTGTTCGAAAAAAGAAAGTCGTTGTAATTCCTTAATGAAAAAAGCCTATCATTCGATTCTTTTACTGTTAACGCTTTACAGGATAGTCCGGTGAACTAGAAGAAAGGACCTAAGGCGACGGTGTCTTTTTCATGGCCTGAGCGATTCCCAAGGTGTAAGAAAGGGTTATGTGTTCTTCTGTGCAAATTTCCCGTACTTATCAATGAATCTCAGGAGATCATAACTACGATAGAAGTCATTTAAAAGCAGACCCAATTGTTTAGCATTGGTGCCATTTAGACAGTGACCTGTTAGACACCAATCATGGTTCTGATCTGGTCCCCATTTGGTTCTTTAGAATGCCGCACATTGCTTCGAGAGTTGACAAAAATAAGAAAAAACATTGGCGTGGAGTTTGATGAAAGTAGTACCGTGTCTAATTAAACTGGAACCCAAATATTTTATGGAAAAACTGGATTGATTAGGAGATATAACCCAAAAGTGATGGCAAAGTTAAATACGAAACGACTGGGTTGAATAGGAGATATAACCCAAAAGTGATGGCGAAGTTAAATACGAAATAGCATTGGACCAAGAGTAGAGTAAGAAAAAAATAAAAAATATATTTATAAAAAACAAAAGTAAACATTTTTATATATCATCGTAAAGAGAATTATACAGGCTATCATATAATAATAAATTTGTTATGCCTTAATAATGGATTATTTATAGAAAAAAATCCTTTCTTGAAAAATTTTAATAAAAACAAATATTTTTCGCTTTAAACTTCTTATTTGTACACATCACTTTTCCACTGCTGTACATTAGTAGAAAGGTATGAAAAAGACCTTTCGTTTGATGCCCATGTTAGGTAAATCAATTGGAAATTTATTGAGTTTATTAATAAAAACTTTTAACTTTGAACTTTGAACCCCCGAGTCACGCCTTTTGTGGGCGTTTTCCAGGCAAACTTTTTAGCTCGTTAGACTCATGAGCCAAACCATACGTAATAGCATACTTATTAATTTTTTTCATGAGGGTTCGCTATACTACTGGATTACCACCATTTGAAAGGGTTTGCATCAATTGTGTTCAAACGACAGTATGTCGCCCACGATGAAAATTTGTTTGGTTCTACCACAGATAACTCATGAAGTAGATGTCCAGCGGCCAAGGAAGAAACTACTACAGTTTAGGTTAGGCCAGGTTT
This sequence comes from Melieria omissa, assembly GCA_963971225.1. Taxonomy (NCBI): domain Eukaryota; kingdom Metazoa; phylum Arthropoda; class Insecta; order Diptera; family Ulidiidae; genus Melieria; species Melieria omissa. Next base: position 40,242,606 of record OZ020268.1, on the reverse strand, counting down.
TCTGGAAATCTTCCAAACTAAACAACCAACGTAACCTCAAATACTAAAAGCTCCCACGCGCTTCGCGTCCGTCGCTACTTTAAATTTACATTATTTATTGTCATAATTTGCCAGCAGTTTCTTGCTTCACTCAGCTGTCAAAACAATGCGCCGCATCCACCAATTCTCCTGCTGAGAAATTATGGCGCACACGCCTAACCCTCACACCGGTGACGCAATTTTGCGCAACATGCACGCCATAAAATTTAAACATTTACACACACACACATATTGAATATGTTAATAGAATTTTTCCCAAATAGTATCAGCTGATTGCGAACTGTGTTTAGTAATCTGGTGACGCTGATGCCTACCTCAAGCACATGAATTGCTTCATATATAATAAAATGAACACGCACACGCACACACACACAGACATGCACTCTCGCTCTCGCACACGCAGACCCATAGTGGCGAACTTTTGCTACTCCATGCGTAGAGCGTCAGAGCGATGCGTTAACGCACATGTGAGCTACTTCAAAGGGGCAGAGCGCCAATCGATGGAGGCGATTTTAATAAATGATAATAAATAAAAATATTCTTATCCGCAAACAAAAAAAATGTCTTTATCGGTCAACAGACAAAACCAATAAAGCAAGAAAATGTTCTCAGTAGCGTAAGTAACCCTAAGATTGCCAAAAAGTTTAAGATCAGACTCAATAAAAGACGCAGCACGCATCTGCTGACGAAAATTCAAATCAAACCGCTTATCGTTTGTTAATTCGCTCGTGGCGCGACACAACTCAACTCAACTCAACTGGTTCGGCCAGCTCGCAGTAGCGGCCACTTGGTGATAAGGCGCCGCTGCTTGACCGCTTGGCTGATGAGTTGGTTAGTTGGTTGGGTGGTGGGACGCAGCAGACGCAGCGCAATCGTTGACTGCGTAGTTGCAGAGCAATTAATAAGATTAGTATTTGAATTAGTTGTTAGCTGGCGAAAACGTTGTTCGTGTAGCCGGGCAGCGACAGCGTCCAATGCGAGCAACGCCACTCGACTGTTGGACTCGTGCGAATAGTTTGGCTGTGCGATAGGTGGCAGATGGATCTTACGATTAAAGAAGATTGTTCGTTTATCAAAACGTGTCTGGGTGGCGGCGACGTCTAAAACAAGTAGCAGCGACGCCAATGCGTCGTTGCTGCTCGCAAGTAGCAGAGGTGCCATCACTGGCCTGAAATAATCTGGCAATGATTTGAACTGTCGTTGAGTGGCAGCGAGTGTTGAGTGGACTTAAGGCTAATGCGTCTATGTGACAAGTTGTCAATCAAAGAGCCAACAACTCACAGCAATTATCAATATTGATCAGATCTGCTTTGTTTTGTCTGAGTGTCTGCGTGATACATTTTGGATTTGACTTATATTGTGAACATTCACTTTGGTATATTTTTCATGGCTCAAATTACTTTTAAATGGCTTTTTGTGTTTGCTCATGAAAGCAATGAGGGAAAACAATTTTCTGTTTAGGGTTGTCTGCTGTAGTTTGATTCGATTCAAAGCGCTGGTAGTACAATTTTTGTTGAGTATATTTAACGAATTGTTTCCTTGAATTGCTCAAAGTTCATAACTATTGAATTTAAAATAGTTAAATGATCATATATTTGCTTTAGTTCGATTTAATTGAAAGAGCTGACCACAACGTGTTTGTACGTTTTGTACGAGTATTTCGAACGAATTGATTCAAAGCTATACTTGTAGACTTTGAAACAATAAAATGATTTTGTATTCCATATCGAAAAAACCTTATATCAGATAACGAATGTCCAGTTAGTCTGGGAATACCAGACATTAATATAAAAAATCTATTATCAAGTTGCAAATAGCAACAAATTAAATTATTTTCTTTTTTTTATTCGTTTAAACAATTTTGCTTTCGACTACAGACTTTATTTTCCTGGACAACGCTTTTGCTTTCAATGGTTCAAATAAAATATGACATATTCAGTGCTGGCGCTTGTCTCGCTTAGCAGACAACAATGTGTTGATTCGACAAATTAGGTTTTGACAGTTGGAACTATTGCCGCAGTTGCCAAAATAAAGAGGAAGAAGACTATATACGTATTGTCTAGACCTTTCAAGACGAAGATGAAAATCCCTAGATTCTGCCTTTTTCGACAACTTTAATATCCTCAGTTTAATCAACATGAAGGAGGGTTTATCCGCAATGAAAATTTGCTTCAGACAGATCACTTTCTTCTTGTGATATCAGAACGGCTTCCTTTGTGGCTTTAGTGTGTCCTTTGGCTAATCTCAGCCGAAACACAACACCTTTACCTAACCTGACCTCAGTCCTGGGAACTTCTGTGCAATTTTTTTCTCAATCGAATGACAGCTATGATCTTTTTTCCTTGTTCACTTTTCTCAGGAGCATTGGGCCTCCACAGGACATTGCCATGTGTTGGTAACATTAATCGATTGTTATTTCTGCCAGAGTAGGTGATTAGTTTACCGCAGGTAGCCCTAAGTAATGGGGCTGCCATCTATCGCCGCTTAGGAACGACGCCTCCGATGTTCTGAGCTACTGCTCATAGCGCCATCTGTTGTGTAAAGGAAGTGACAGCAAGATGGTTGGGGACTTTGCTAAGATCGGTTTGGTGCGCTGTTTTTCGCTAATGCCCGCTTCCCCTTATAGGCGAAGACCTATGGTCTTATAGCTCTGTAAATTCTGTACTGAAAGTATTATTCAAATTTCTAAACTAAAATCAAGCACAAAATACATTTTAGAAATATAATAGAAAACTATGTATAAGTAGTTTTGCTACAAAAATTCATCAAAATATCCAGCAAATGGTGCTTCCTAATCTAGAATACCATCTGAAGAAAAGAAAAGACCTGAAATCCATAGATTGAGGTTAGGTTAGGTGTAGAAGAGTGTGTGCTGCACGGAGACCACACTTCCACTCGGATGCCAAATTGGCCTATTGTGAATCCCTTCTTCAATGGTTCTGGAGCTTACCAATCAGTCTCAATCCGGGGCAAACCAGTTCGACCTCTTTATAAAGGAGGACAGATTTGAAATTTCAACTTTTGCCGCGCAAGCCAGGTCCGCTAGGAATTGACCCCAGAATACGGCGTTCCTGCAGAGCAGAGCATTAGCACAGGAAGTGTTGAATCGTTTCTGAATCCATAGATTTGCTTTGAAGTGAAAATGTTCTCAGATAGCAAAAATGAATCTAGCACAGCACAACCACATTTAAGAGTAGTCAAAGTTTTAAGCAAGAAGAGTTAATGAATAAAATCGATAGAAAATTTGGAGCTAAACTGAAGAATCCAATTGGCATTAACAATTAATAGTAAATATACCTAACAACAGCCTAAATTTTTTCATCATTTAACTACTAGATTGCACTACAGTCAGTCTGTTAATAACTCGACACTTTCAGTAGAGTCAATTTTTTTTTAAATTATTTGTTTAGTCTATGAAATCACCTTACAGACAGTAATAATATGAAATATGAATATGAAATATGCACATTCAAAACTTAAAATTAAAAATTATGAGATAGACAGCATTTTAACTCATTCCGGAAACTCATTTCAAGATGAAGAGAGACCCATAACCAACGAATTTCGAAATGCCATTTGATACGGTTTTAGCTAATTTCTCATCACAATTAGCAGTAGATGACTTAAGCATTAACAAGCGGCACTTAAGTGTTGTTTGATATCACTTAATATTCCACACAGCACTAAACTAGACATCACTAATGTGCCAAACATAAATCATTGCCAATGCAAACAGCATCTAAACGACTGCCTCATGAGGCCATTGCGAGACTGTTGCTGCTGTTGGCGATTTAAATATCACGTTGCCATTGGCACTTGCCATAATAAATCAGCCGGCAGATCACAACACTGCGAAATACTAAGTGTAGTTTAGTTTTGTTTTCTATCAGACTCAGCAAACACCGAGCATAACGAATGAAAAAAGTACAATCAGACAAAAGCCAAGCAAATCAATGCAATTAACCCACAATGAGCGGCGCTAAATTGTGGCTGTCAAAATGTAAAACATGCAAAATCAATTGTCATTCCTAGACACACACACACACCAACAAACACACGTATAACTCTAATTAAAAGCGAGTTAATGCCACTCGAAATGTTGCCGCCAACACACACACACACTGCGTCAATTACACTCGCAATATTGGCCCAGGTGATAGAACTTCAACTACAACAACAACTAAACTAAGTGGGCATATCATCAGAACACGCAAAATGTCCATATCAGCCACATGGCAGTGGGTTGTGTGTGTGTGTGTATGTGTGAGCGCGCGCACTTTTTCTGAGGCCAAGCGGCGGTATGACTCGCACAAGTTGTCATAATTTATGCCATAATACGAGCAGCCGGCATTTTCAAGGTTTCACACTTGTTCCAACTCACTTCTATATATATTTCGTATATATGTATGTAAGTCTGGCGCATAAATTGTAGCTACGGCACAAAGTGTGAGCGCGTGGTTTATTTTATAGAGAGAGAGCAAAAAATCGACTAATGATTGATTTAGCCGAAGCCAGTTTTAGCTGAACATAAAAACTGGGAAAACTCGAAACCATAACAAACAATAAAAAGCATAGCAAACAGCAAAAAAAGCAAATAAAAACAAAATTGCAATAATGAGCTCAGAATGAACTATTGGCTGTCGTTTTGGATGCTTTAAATCACTAATTGCAAAGAGTCTAATTTATTGGCGCACTTGATGACTTAATTATGTCAACAATGGACTATAATTTGTACAATTTTCGACAGTCAAAATGAAAAAAAAGAACAAATGTGACAAGCAGAAGCAATTGTGAGCACAGAGAGTTGAAGCGTTAAAACTGAAAAGTCAGACATTTGTCAGAAAAACAGCTGACATTCAAAATGTATTTTCAGACAGGATTCAGTCGATTTTCAATTGAATCAATTATCAATTATTATTATCAATTAGGTTTTTGTTATTCACACCATAAATGTTTGTTTTAAGCCAATTTTTTTAATTCTTCTGACACAAAATTATTGAATAAATGTATTATTTACTTTAAGAACACAAATCACTTTTCTCATTGCAAAGACACATATTTATTTTTATAAAATAAAAATTTAAATTAGAGTAAGATAAGAGTTAACATTCTTGAAACATGTTACAACAAAATATTCAGATTTATTTTTAAGAAATATTTCTGTTGAATCAGACATAGTAGACATTATTAAAAACATTCAAAAAGCATTTTAAAACCAATTTAATGTAATAAACTATCACAAACATGAATTTTTTTATAAACACAGATCATATTTCTCATTGGTTTGGAGGTACAAGTAAGTTTGGAGGTATTTACAGAAGATGGTTTAATTAGCAAAAAAATTACATTGCATCGGACCATCTTCTAACTGAGTTCTTGGTAAAGCGTCATGATTTCTGATTAAAAATCAGTGTGTTTTATTTTGCTGAAGTGTAAGCAACATAAATTCTTTGTGCTTTAAACATGTCAACCATTGTGGCAACAAAACAAAATTGCCTGCAAAACTTTTTCAAAACAACTTTGGGACGCTTCAATGGTTGTCCAACCTCACTTCGAACACTGTGTTCGCCACACGTTGTTTCTTTCAAATACCAATTGTTCTGGCCGATGACTCATCACCTACCAAGCCAGACAAGCATTTCACTTTTTGCAAAGAAGCCTGAAATTGCTTCCTGGCTTCTTTGTGAGATGGTTCTGAAGTTCTTCTTGCTTCCGAGGAAGACCTGCAGAACCATCGTATGCACTGGGCACTTCCTAACAGCGTAAAAGATGGGCATAACCGAATCAGATTAGTGTAAGAAATGTGAAGAAAATGGTGCCAAGGAGACCTTGAAGCACATTCTTTGATCATATCTGGCTATCTCAAGACTGCGCCTTACGTACTTAGAGACTCTGTTCTTCTCTGTGTTAAAGTAGTTGCACAATCATGACATAAAGTCGCTGTTGAACATCGCTGGGAATACTAACCGATCACTTTTACGTCAATCCACAGCACAAAGGAGCTCCATCTGGTACCACTAGGGATCTAACCTACCTGCCTACCTAACCTTGAATCGCCTTAAAAGACGCGAAATGTTTTCAAAGCGAACTCTGCATGATGCTTCAAAGATGGGAAAAAGTCGTAGCTAACGATGAACTACTATGACTGACTTTCTTCATCCGTTTGAAGAAAGTTTTTAAACGTGTATTATAATTTGTGTGTCTCATACAGAAGAAGCCAACTTATCCTAACTTGGATGAAAACACATTAGGGCAGTTCGCGATAACGTGCAAAAAGCTGGGCTAATGCATGTCATTTCAAATATTTGCCATCAACAGTGAGCACACTTTTTAAAATTTCATGGTAATTTGGTTGCAGAACAAACTCACAGCTGTTTTTGAAGAATAAATCAAGAAGAAGAATAAAGAGTATGCAAACAATAAAAATGCATGAATCTCCTCCTCCGTCCACATTTTATTCGGTTTTTCCCTTTTTATTTTCTTTTTCGTCTTCTTCATTTCGACAATTGTAACAGCTGATTGATTGGCAAATCTTTGTTGCCCATGCCCAAAAATATGCAATAGGTTTTCAGTGTTGCAAATTTGCATGGGCATGTGCAAATGTGTACATTTTGTTGTTGCGTTGAAAATATTTTCCATCACATTTTGCACATGTCATGATGCAAGACCGTTTGCACGTTATCGTGAACTGCCCTATTGTATAAATTTCCCTAAATAAAACATCAAAGTTACAAACAACCCTTAAACTATGTTTATACCCTCAATACATTTTTACTATAATATTTATAGTGGCTTATAAATATTATAGCCACTGTCTTTCGAAATAAAATATGTACTGAAGTATAAAAACAAACGCACAACAACAGCCAACTGCAGGAACTGGAGCATAAAATTTTACTTACTAAAACCATTAGTGCAAATCATTTCAACGTAAAGCCCCACTAAACCTTTGTTGAAGACTTTAAAGCTACGTACCCACACACACACACACACTTCGTAGACATTGTCAACGTAATGCAACAATTGGGCATCAACATTGCCAGCAATCAGATGTGAATGGCCAATGAAACTATCAAACAACAAAAGCAAAAAAGCAAGCAACGGCCAACCAAGATCGCTTAAGCGTAAAAATTTTTAAGTCCGGAGACGAAGACAGACAATGAATATGAAATGCTTGTTACATGTTTGAGTAAACATAAACTATACTAACAGCAAGAAAATCGTTTATGTAAGCGCCAAGCAATCTGTTAGAAAATTACTGGACGTTAACGTTTTTCACATTAAAAAAAAAAAATAAAAACAAAAATAATTTTAATAGTTCGCATTGTTATGGTGGCTGACTGTTATTCGCATGGCTCCGAAAGTGTTTGTGTGTGTGTTCTCTAAGCCAGTTGTTGACTTTACAAAAATTTTAATTACCTAACGGAAATTAATTACGAATGCTATTACAAAAATATTTGATTTCCTTTTTGTTTTTGTTTGTTTTGTTTTGTTTTGCTTCCCACATTGTTCTATTTATTGCGCGATGCAATGCACTCAAGTGAGCGATTTCCAAGCGGATTTTTTATGCTTTAATGGTAACGTTAATAGTCCGCTTATAATTGCAGCAGCAACAACAACAACAACAACAACACTAGAAACATGTAACATGCAACATTTGTGTGTGTGCAATATGTCCATTTCGCGGTTGCCACAGCGAGTGTTTTTCCGTTTTTCGTCACACATGGCGTATACGTAACATGGAAGCGAGGGGCAATTACTTTGTGCCTTTGGGACACGCTAATTGCATTGGGGGAGGGGGGGGGGGGGGTTGGAGGATATGTGATGCTAGTAGTGTGGTTGTTGTTAATGTTATTGTTATTGTAATATTCAAACCATTACAGGATTTTATTGTACAAGGAATGTGTGTGTTTCGTGAGATTTGATGTTCAAATCAGACAAATTTAAAGAATACTTAAACTTGCTTGGTAGTTCTGAGCAGCAAAAAAACAGCTTAAAAAAGAACTCGTTTGAAGATTTAATTTAATTTGTCGTGGCTTTGTGGCAAAGCTTAGAACAAATCGCCATCAACTTGTGGGTTTTCTACTTAACCCGTCTGCCATTCTTTCTAGCTGCTTAAGTCCAGTCACTGCATTATCGGGGATTTTTCTCCGTCCCATGGAAGTTTTGCTCGCCTTTTTAATTTTAAGTCCCCCAACACTTCAACTCATCTAAAATTTTAAATAACTCAGCTTGATATTAGGTTTCAACAACACAACACAAGTTTGGGGACATTCCCCCAACGCTGATTAAGATTGCAACATTTCCCCATTTTATTATCTACGAAACGCCCCATTGAAATCGCGACTTCAGCTCAACTCGCAAGTCAACAATCGGCTGACTTAGTCGTCTCTCAAGCTGGCCACGAATTTGTATAACGATTCAACACCAATCTAACGCAAATCTACAACAGGCCATGCTTTGTTTTGTACACATTTTATGGCCTCTTTTATAGTCAGCTTTATATATATCGTCATATATGTTGTGCATGTGACTTTGGGACAATAATCGACAATCGAATTTATATACAAAATCGTAAAAATCGTAAACACTGTCAAAAGTCAGCGCATCGATGTTAATTTAATTCAAATAAAATTCACACGTTTCAGCGTTGCAAAAAACACTAATACAAACTCAACAATATACAAATTCATAATAAAATAAATGTAAAAATTATAATGTAACATCTACGTAGAAAGATTGAAAGCTAAAATTGGTGACTGTTGGTTTGCGACTAAAACGCAGTTTAAAGTATCAAAGTATCAAATGGACAATTTTGAAAAAGAAAAATTAAGATTATGCGCCCAAAAGCGTAAATAAATAAATAAATAAAGCGTGCAACTACGCATTTGTATTCTAAAATATACATATTTATACATACGTACTTGTGTATGTATATAAAATTGTAGCAACAGCTGACGAGTCGCACTTGTACTTTTTTTTGCTTTTCTCTGATAAGGCCATGAAAATGCCAATTTCGGTTTGTATGATGTGTTTATTTATTGTTTATTGTTATTGTTGTGAGCGGCTGCATGCATTGTTTTTGTTGTTGTAGTTATGGTTACTCTTACTTGTTATCAGCATTGTCTGCTACGCCATGCGATCGACTCAGTGCAAATGCACCAATACTTTCTCAGCCACGCTGCGCCGGCTTTCATCCAAAACGTGAGTCAACGCGATGTCAATTGAAAACTAATAAATGCATTTCAATTGTCTGTGTCAAAATGCAAACTAACATTTTACCTAAAGCCGGTAAAAACCTGCTGGTGGCTGCCTCATCACAGCCAATGAATCGCCTGAATGCTGCATGACTCACTGGCAACATTTGAGCGGCAATTTAAATTTTGTTTTGCTTCGATTTGTTGCCGCCGATGTGGTCATAGAACTGTATGAGCTAAATTTAAACATTTCAATTAACAAACATTAATTTCAATTCGACTTTGAAATGCTAACACAAGCAACAAAAAACAAAGCAAAGTAACAAAACAAATTTCATATTCGCCAATTGACGACAGAGCACACATATGTGCATAAAATGCCGACCACACTCAATATGAAAATCACACACACACACACACAAGCAGCCGCACACACACTCACACATTGGCACACACGCAATGGGCAACGCAAGGCGCGGCTAATGAACTACGAAATGACGAAACGTTCATGTTGACGTTGTTGTTGCCGCTTGGCGCGTCTTCTATTGACTGCATGTGTGCTGATTGCAATAGTTTTTGCTGTTGTTATTGTTGTGACAATATGTATTCGGCCATTTCAGCCGCACCCCAAAAAGTGGTCAAATGAAATCGACATTTTTTCGAATAGTCAACACAGCACATTGCTGTGAATATTTGCGCTGTTGTCCATATTTTCACTGCATATTTGTGAGAAAAACAACAAGGATTTGTTGTTGTTTTATTCACTTTGGATTGCATTGGTTTAGTTCCTTTTAAATTGCTTAAATTTCACACTTTCAGATTTTACAGATTTTTTTACAGATTTTTAATTCCGAATAATTTCTTTTAATTGGCCTAAATTTTGCTCTTTAAAAAGATTTCTAAATTGCTTTAATTTTTCACTTTATATAAAATTCCTAATAAAGTAAAATTCCTAATAAATTTTGCTCTTTAAATAGATTTTTAATTTCTAATAATTCTTTTTAAATTGTTTATATTAAATTTTGTACTTTAAAAAGATTTTTAATTCCTAATAATTCTTTATAAATTGCTAAAATTTTGCACTTTAAATAGATTTTTTAATTCCTAGTAAATAATTTCTTTTAAATTGTTTAAATTTTGCTCTTTAAATAGATTCTTAATCCCTATAATTCTTTCTAAATTGCTAAATAATTCTGTTTAAATTGCTTAAACTTTTCAGAAATCCTAATTAATTTTGCTCTTTAAATAGATTGTTTATTCCTAATAATTCTTTATAAATTGCTTAAAGTTTGCACTTTAAATCGATTTTTTAATTCCTAGTAAATAATTTCTTTTGTTTAAATTTTTCTCTTTAAATAAATGTTCAATTCCTAATAATTCTTTTTAAATTGCTTAAATTTTGCACTTTAAATAGATTGTTTATTGTAGGCTTGGGGCATAATTTCTGCCACATCGTTTGATGTTTGCACTTTATACAAATTTGTTTAGTTGTAGTTTTAAACAAGCAATATTTTTTCTTATAGCAATGAATTTGTATATATTTACATACATACGTCCAGTGGCATACTCAGGATTTAATTTGGAGCCGGGGGCTGGTTTGCTTTTTAGTCCAATGCCATTTGAAACGATTTTTTCACCATTTTTTGTTTGGGGTAGTTGAACCCCCAAAACCCCACTGTGCGGACTAATGCATTCATCTACTCATACCTACAAATATGTGCCTATATTTTCTTTTTCTCTTTTTGTAGTTTTTTTATGTTTTTCTTGGATATCTCAAGTCAATTTTAAAGTGAGTGGAATTTCAGCACAAACGCAATTTTGGCATTTTTTAGCAAATTAAAAAAACCAGTGATCAAATTTACAACAACAACAACAATAAATGAAAATATTTTGAGTATGAAATTAATTCAAATCTTCTCATTTAAAAATCTATGCAATCACCCGTTTGGGCACAAGAAACCCAAAAATTTTAGCCTACTATTTATAAAAAGATATTCCTGCGATAGCTGCTCTGCCTATGAATATTGACAGATTGACCATTAAGCACATAGAGTCTTTAGGGTGTAGAACGAACGACATTGGCATTATGCACTGTCCCTGAGCCTCATCTCCCTTCGACAACTGGTTAATCCAATCTTATCAAATGGCGCTTATCAAATAGCGCCTCTCATCCAACAGTGTCTACAGAAGCTGTGGAAATGAAGAACGCTATAAACTATACAACACTCCCTGTGCCACTGCCCGACGCTGCAGGAATGCCTACACCGTATACTGGGTTCAAGATTTCTGACAAACCTGGTTAGCGCGGTGAAAGACGAAATCTCGGATCTTTCTTCTGTTCGAGATCGACCTTCCTCTTTCATAGTGAGGTCGACCTTGTTTTTACGGATTAAGACAGTTGGTTAGGCCCAGAGGAACAGAAGAAGGGATCCATAATGGGTAAATTTGACCTCTGAGTGACTCTGACTGATTTTGACGTTTCCTAACCTAACTTGACAGCCTTTTAAAGAAGTCAGATTTGTCAGCGTTCTTCCCACAATAACTCTTAAACGAATACATACACCAAGCTAACATTTATTCATCCCTAACTAATCATTCTTAACTAATTATATTCACATCGAATTCTTCACGACAATTCAGTGCATAAATATCTGATTACACCAATCCAATGCCTTCTTACTTATTCGCTCCCAACACTTTTCTATTCAAACACTTTCAAATAAAGCTTTCAATACTTAGATATCTTTAGCCAAAAGAAGTGCAACACGTACAAACATAAGTATGTATGTATCTTTATAGGTGCTCTATAGGCTTTGGCTCAACTCTTGAAACGATTAACTATTCACACAGCCACTCATTGAAATGCTTTTCAATTATCCAATCGTTCTTCTTCTTCTTCTTCGCCACGCAACAGGCTGCTCGGCTATCCACACAACGTTCGTCTGCCCACACATACATAAGTCTCTTTATTCGCTCAGTTCATTTGCACATTGCAACTTTGCCGGCCGGCCACAAGCATGGAAACACATACACATACACAAAGCCACACACACTCACACATACTCAGTCAAAATGTTATAAATAGAAAAATTGCAGGAAATCTCTGCTTAAGCAGAGCTGCACACTGACCACTTGATGCGTTGTAACGTGTGCCGCTGTGATTTTTTATGTACATATGTGCAAGTGTACACATGTATTCCAATATGTTTTAGTATGTGTGAATATGTGCAAAAATGCGTGGCACCACTTTGCTCTTTCTTGCTGCGTTTTAGTTTTTTCATTTTTGTTTTTGTTTTCTTGGCTTCACAAAAACAAATTGAAATTGAGTGAAATTCCAGGCACTAAATTTAACAGACACACTTTTCGCAAATCATATTGAAAACAGTAAGTGTTAAAATTCAACAACAATAACAAAATTTTGTGTCTAAGAATACGAAATATTTGGGGTTTTTTTCATTCAAAATTGTTTATTTGTTAATTGAAATACAAATATTTGTACTAGTGTGCTGCGCAAGTTTTTATTTGGGCCTAATGCTCATAGGTTCATCCAAAACCTCATCGTAACATTTCACTGAAAACAAAATTCAATTTCAAATTGTGACGCAAATTCTCTCCAACAAGGAAGTAAATATGAACAGCCAGCAAAATGTTTGCGTTTTAATATGCAAAACAACATTGTTGCTGAAAATAATGAACGCTGCGTTATAATTAAATATTACGCATACGACTTGTTGTGCGCTAATCGAAACCAAAAATGCTGGAGATGTACACATATGCAATCATTGGCACAACAACTGTGCGTAGATATAAACAGATAATGAAATGACAAACAATGTTGGCGGCGCAACATAAATTCTGTCACTGGGGCTGTTGCTGTCAGTGCGGCAATATACAAAAAAAAATTGACAAAACATAAACATAATTGCAACAATGGCAACAAATTGCCATAACATTCTAAACAATCATAATTTAATCAATCGTAAATTCAACAGCAACAACAAATATGTCGAAAACAAATTGCAATATGTGTCAAGCGGCCGCACCGGCAAAGCTGCGCCAACACACACATACACACGCAAGTGCAAAAGTGTGGTTGTATTAGAGCAACAACAATAACAACAACAATAGCTACTTTTGCAGCAAATCAATTAAAAGCCAATCATCTACGCGAGAAGAGCAGCCAGAGGGGGAGCGGAGGAGGCAGCAAGTTATAAGCCCCAAATAAATAAACGGCTTGCGCACTTCAACAAATTCACTGCTTGTCTATGTACGTATGTGTGTGTCGTATGTCTGCACATACAAGTTGCGAACAATTTAATTTGATTGCTTAATTATGTTAATTTTACCGCAACAAGGAAGTGTCGACCGAAATGTTAACAACGCGAGAACGCTTACGCCACAGTCAGCGTTGCTTTTGCTTTACTCATTCTTTCTCTGCTTTTGCAACTTATTCGCATTTGTGGCTTACTCAACATTTTTCTCTTTTTTATTTCATCGTTGTCGTTTGACTTCTTTACTCCCAGATATAGTTTTGTTTATTTATGCAATTCGTTCTGTTAACTTTTTGCATTTAATTTTAATATCGCAGCGCGCGCTGTCATCTGCGACAGCGACAACAATAGAAAGCAGAACTAAAAAGACGACAACCGACAGACGAACGGCGACAGTCGTTAGAGATCTGATTACGTTAGAGATCAAAGCAGTGAGCAGAGGCTTGTCGAGCAAAAGACTGACAGAAGCTAAAGTTAAATTCTACCAAACCAGCTGCAGACACGTTCAACTTTAGCCAATTTGCCAGTTAACTAAGCTTGAATGGGATTTTCCGCGCCAATTGGTCAATTAGCAATGGACCAAATTGCTTCAAAAGATATTCGTTTTTACTTTTGTTTTAGTGATACTATTCAATGTAAGCGCTTTGAATTCTTTGTAAAAAGCCAAGCAACAGCTTGACTCATGGCAGCTGACTGCGGTTCAATTACGCAGCCGCCAACCGCTTTGGAGTGCCATGACAAATGTCTGCTAACAAAAAAACAATAACAAATGGTCAACAATTCATAAGTGCAGCACACGCCTCCAATTCGTGCCAACCAACCAACTGTTGGAATCGTTGTTGTGTGAATGATTAAGAAAATTCCTTAAATAGACAGAATGTCTACTAATGACACATACAATGTGCTTTTGATTCAGAATGGTTTGGCTAAAAGAAAACGTCATTTGTTATTTATATAAAAGTGGCAATAACTTGGCGCCTGATTCAGCGCAACAAAACGAGATATGGCACATAAATGCCCAAATAAGAAATGCGGCGTTGATGAATTTGAATATTTGCGCTGATTGCGTCACAGGGGCAAAGTCGTTTGACAAATAGTTTGTGAATGATTCTGAACAAACCGAAAAATGGGAAATGAGCAAACCTTATCTACTTTTAGTTCTATTGGTTTAAAAGATAAGATACGATTCAAAAGATTTAATTGTATCAAATGTTTTCTCTTTCTGTTCTTATATCTTTACCAACCAACTTACCATTTACAGAGATTATCGTTCAAGAAACAAGTTAGTACACAATGGTGATGGTATCTAAAAAATTCAGGGCACACTCATGATCGTACAAAGTTCAAATAACCCATCACGGGATCATCAGATCGTGTGAGGAAACAGAGTTTGTATTTGATAATTTATATAGTAAGCAGATCATTCTCTCTTTTTTCATGATTGCGTATAAAAAAATTGGTATTTTTCATTGATCACAGTGACTATTGTCTTAAAAACTAGTTGCTAGACGATTCTGATGGAGTCTTAAAAAAATCAGGACACACTCATGATCGTACAAAGACCAAATCACCCGTCACGAGATCATCAGATCGTGTGAGGAAGCAGAGTTTGTGTTTGATCATTTATAAAGTATGCAGATCATTTCCTCTTTTTTCGTCATGATTGTGTCATAGATGAAAAATACTAAATCATTGATCACAGTGACTATAGTCTAATAAACTAAACGATCTCATGATCTCTCGTGTCTACAAATTGAATGCATTGAATCGCACACTGCTATGAAAAATTACCAAATAACCGATCCTTACAATTCTTGGTGATCGCGTAAGAAAACATATCATATAACACAGTCATATAAAATTAGATCATTGTCATTTCGTATGAAAACAGATCGTGTACAAACAATACAAAATCAAAAAAAAAATCATAACAATGATGATAACTGAAAAGAATTGAGTTGTGTGGCTGTGGTCACCGATCACAGTGATGATCGTCACAATCGTCTTTACAAAATCAATCACAAACATGCTAAATCACTGTAAGGAACTGCTGGGTTTAACATCACAATCTTTGAACCCATTGTTGACCCTTTAAGATTTTGATAAATGTTCGACCGAATAGTCGTTTTCGGTTATTCAGTATTTGTCATATTCGGCCAGTTTTAATTCTCTGTTTTAAAGTATTTTATCAAATATCGGGTTTTAACGATATTTCGGACTCAAGTAGGGCTAAATGTGATCTGTTCTTTTCCTGAAAACAATTTGTATTTGTATTCGGTTTTGGCTTCAGCATTCGCGCTGACATATTTTCGGCTAAAAATCCTTTGGATAGACACTGATTTTGATTCTCTATCGAATTAGATCCTTTCTTTAGAGCTTTAGAGAGCTTTTATTTACTTTGAAGTCAAATAACTTAAATAATTAAATAATTTTTCTCCATATACATTTCAAACGCTTTGTTTACTCCTTTTGAATTATATTTAAAATATATTTAAAGACAAGTTGAATTAAATATTTTTGATTTCAAGTGTTTTCGCTAATTTTGAAGTCAATAGATCCATTGGTTTATGTTTATTTTTCATAGTATTCCCGTGTATGTACAAACGTAAACCCTTTATTTACCTCGTCAGATTCTAATTGCGAAAATTGATTGTAAAAGAGGTGTCCACATATTTTTTATTTGGAGTATTTTGAGCAAGTTTAACCCACTCTAAACCAAGATTTAACCCTTTAACACCTTAAACCATGTTATGCCACTTTTGAACCCGAATCAACCCCTTCTTGGTGGAAGTTCATCGACCTAAACTTCCAATGTCATGTTTATAGTTTTAGAAGTTTGGTCTGGGCGGTGATGATTCAGTCAGTCAGTCACGCAGAACAAACCAATGCACTTATAGAGATGATCACATGACATGTTGTCTATGATCTGACCGAACATAACTTTGCATATTTCCTATCACAAATTAAATTTCCGTGCGAAAACTATGTTTTGTCATCGTTAAGTAAAGTTAACAAAGTCATTGTTGTGACAACTGAAAAATAAGCAATATTTTGTTATTGTTGCAGCTCTTTGTTTATCATTAGCTACCGGCACTAATATTGTTGCTGTCATTTAAAAACAAAAACATATTTACTAATGCAAAAAAATGCGGCACCGAAGTGGCGGCAACACTTTCAGGGCGTTTCCAATGAATCACCGCGCCGGTCCAACACATGCACCCACACACACATCCACACACAGAAATGGGTGTGTAGTGTAGCGAATAACGGTGTCTGTATGTCTGCCGGCCTAATAAAATGGGCCAAGTGATATTTGCAATTTGCTATTTGTTGGCATTGCATTTATTGTTTTACGACGCTGCGTCTACTGCCCTGTTTTTGTTTTTTTCGATTCTTGCTTTTTACTGTCTATATAAACATTTGTTTACGTATGTGCAAATGTACTTTGTTTTTGTTTGTATTTTTGCGGTACAAAACAAATCTATTTGCTAATTAAAATTTTTTTGCGATAAGACCAACGACAACACGCCGATCGTCTCGCACTTTGAATAATTCCGAAAAAATTCCGTATAGGTGACACCTATGTATGAACCGAGGTGTTGTAATACTGGCACAGGATTTCATCAGTGAAAAAGGCGCATTTTGGCAGTCGCAATCGACCACGTCAGAAAAGAGCACAACAGCTGAAAGGTGTCCGGAATCGAGCGATACAGTTTGTTTGGCTATAAGCGCGAACATCGATGGCTGATTCTACGAACATCGATTGCCTTCTTTGAGCCGATTTGAGTATTTGACAATCTGGCGCTTTCTTCGACCACTTTTTTGGTTCCATCATGGTTGCACCAAAGTAAAAATTACTAAATAAGCCATAATGTGCAGTAACTCACCTTCGGCGCAAGAAGATATATACCGACGCTCGTAACAGTACACCATATCACGATCCAGCCAGTCATCGACCGTAAAATTCGATGTGCGCTGCTTCGCATCGATGTTGGGCGCAGTTGCGCCATCTTGTCGTTTACTGTTGCTGCGCGACTTGCGTTGCTTGGCGTGCGATAGTTGTTGTTGTTGCTGTTGGTGTTGATGTTGGTGTTGGTGACGTTGCTGTTGTCCATTTGTTGAAACGCCCGAATCGGATGAGTCATGTTTGGTATTCAGGTGTAGATGTTGTGGCTGTTGTTGTTGTTGTTGGTGATGATGATGATGTTGATGATGGTGATTGTGTGCTTGATTATGATGTAGTTGATGTTGATGGTGGTGTTGGTGTGCCTTCATGCTATGACTGGCTCTGCTACCGTTAGGTTGCATAGTGTCATCTGTAAATAGACAAAAGACGCAAAGAAAGCGCGAGTTAGTATAAAAAAATTAAATACAGTTGTTGTTGTTGTTGTTGTAAGACATTTTTGTGGCTGTTTCAATGACTCTGAAGACAAACTTGGCATAGAAAATGTTGTAGTAAAAGTAACATCAAACTGTAAATGTTGAAAGAAAATGAAGACACATTGAAGAGGATTCACAGTAACTGAGAAAGCGAACAACACTTTTTAAGAGTTTCGAGAAATTCACAGGTCAAAATTACGAATGGAGTCGAGACCATAAACATATTAACAGATAAATATATTTGTATGTGAATAATTACAACATAAATTCAAATATATTTTATTATAAAAACGCTTTGAAAAAGGTTGCAACTTGTTTTGACATTAGAAGAGTTTCAATCATGAACAAAAAAGATAGGTTAGGTTAGGATAGGTTAGGTTAGATTATAGAAAAGGAATGTGTGGCAAGCACTTTCGAATCTGGTGTCCTCTTTCCCTGTAGATCCCGACGGATCTTTTGGGGGATCCACAAAGAAGATATGTTTACGTAAATTTTTGAATGACAGCAAGTTTTTTGACACCCATATCAATTGTAGACATTAAACAAAAAAAGGTTAACCCATTTTTCATCAATTTTCATAAAAGACAACTTTAGATCTTTCAAAATCCTTAGAAGTGTATTATAAGCAATTTTTTCAACAGTGGGTTTCAAAAAGAGGAAAGAGGATACAGAGAAGATAGGAATTGAAATGGAAAGTTCTTTAGCATCCATAAAATTTACGGATTATCGTTGGTTCCTGTTTTTTTTTAATATATTTATTGACACAAAATCTAAATTCTGCATAAAGTATAAAAACCCAATTCAAGAACAAGTTTCGTTTTATCCAAATGCCAACTATTGAAATTTAGTCCGCAACTCACGAGCAAATTTCGGTTTTTCCAAATACCAACTATTGAAATTTAAATCTGGGAGAGCACACTTCGAAATCAGTGCCAACAAAAGCTTCGAGTAAAAAGACTTTGTTTTCTACTATGGTTTTCATTTTAGCTTAGAAATCAAAAAGTTGTTAAAAGCATTTAAAAACATTGTAGCATTGAACAATTTTTAAACGAAAGCCGAAGTCCCTCAGATAATGTGAAAGGTACGGACCTTCCTACCATATGAAACCCTGCACAAAGAGATACTATTTTTAAATTCGTTTCAATTTATAACTATTAACAGATAGTTGTCACCAGGATTATATTTGATACGAAAAAATGTAGAGGTTTCCACATATGGATCCAATATTCACTCGCTCCAAGCACTCAAATAGTAAAACATTACCAAAAAGTGGTCAAAATATTGCAGAGATGATGCTCTAAGATTTTATTATCATTATTGCTTAAGGCAACCAGTGGGATCATTTTTGAAACCTAGGTTTAACCATCCAAGTTGAGGTTTCTTTCTTTCTGGACTTCGATGACTTAGTTCATCTTCGCGGCTAAGGTTGTTGCTTCTAACTGGAGAAATCTATTTCTGCTGAGTGCAGCGCAATCACAAAGAACCTAGATGGAAGTTTCTGGTTCTTGGTGCATTTCCTGCAGATATCCAAAAGAGGAAATTCTAATTTTATTGAGATGATACATGAGTGAACAGTGTGAAGTTCTCCTGAATGAAGAGTTCGCTTGACGCTTCCAAGTCTGAGGTCAGGAACCGTTTTGCCTGGCGTAGTCTTATTGTACGAGTATAAGTTGGTTCATTATTTGGGACATGTGTATGTTGGTCTAACCATTTCCTTAACCATTCTTGTATGTGTCTTCTAAATAGTTCTCAGAATTGTTCTTTTAGCCAGGCGGTTGATTCTTTCCTTGGTTTCGTGACCTTCTTATTCTATGATCCAGTGTAATTCTATAAAGTTACCAACTAGTTTACGATTATTCAAGAGATTACAGTAATCATGGACAAGTTTCGAGAAGGAAAAAGCTGTTGCAAATTTATATAGTTTTGCATTATTTCAATCGGTCCAATTTATGTTGACAAATTATAAACTTGTATGTGACCAATTTTTAATAGCTTCAGAGCTCCTCTGTTCTCAATTTTTTGCTTCAACTCTTTTGCAATAATAATCTCTGTGTCCTCAATCATATAATTCTGACTAAGCAACCGAAGTTTCTCTAATATGACTAACAAATTTGATTATCACTAACAAAACAGTGTTGGTGTGCAAATCAAAAACATTAATTACGATGCAAATAAATAGTGACCTTTTTTTCTGTGTTAATGACAAAATATTCGACTGATTCTATTGTCATTTAGTTTTGTTTGTATGTGTATATACAATGGATTATTATTGGTTTTAATATTTTCTTATTGCTTATTCGTCGCTGAATGATCGGTGCTATAAAAAGTCAACAAACGTCAAGCCTAACTAATGCTGACGTCAAATTTTAGTACCGTTTTGTTGGCATTTCTAGTCCAAGCGACGTCGACAAGTGGGGAAACGTGCCAGTTGAGCTATGTCTGCTAACTTCTTTTTTCTAATGACTGAAAGCATGAACTGGATATTTTTAAGGGCAGTGGATTCATTCTAGTGTCATTTACAACGTTCCAATTCCTAACAGCAATTTTCATTGAATTTAAAAATTGATAATAAATCAAAAGCAATAATAAACTTTCATTGCTATCCGATGTTATAAACGATGGATCGATAGAAATATCCCTTTTAAGTTATTTGATGTAAAATGATAAAATTTGATCAAATCTAACCAAAGATATAAACACATTTTTAGGACATACAGATTTTATAATGCAAACCTAGCAGTCAGCTTGCAAATTAACTGTGTTTGGCAGTCGCCGAGCTTTAAGAGCTGCTTTCAAAAATTCAATAAGTAAGAGACATGGCCTCACACTCCACAGATTTTGGCGTCAGCATGCTTCTCCTCTTCTTTGTGATATCAAAGCGTGCCTTCTATGTGTGTATGTGTGTTTTGGCAAATTCTGTGCCTTGACAGTCCAACTTTGTCCGAACCCTTATCACACCCACGTGTTGCAGCACATGACAACTTGTTTGTTTACTAGATCGACTAAGATTTCGTACAAAGTTTTCTAGTTAGTTTCAGGCCAGTGACGCTGCCCTAAAGTTTAGTGCTAAAGTTTTTCAGTGACATTACTGGGCGCACAGCATGCAACAGCTGGTGCTCTGTGACACGCACAACCCAACTCACCGGAGGCACAGTGGTGTATACTCAGATTATGAGTTGGCGTGCTGCGATAAGATATGGTTGCGGCAGCTGATATTTGACGCTAATTGAGGGCGGCAATGTGGCCGTGGCAATGTTATCGGCTGCCTCGAGGTGTGGTCTGCAAGCCGTCATATCAACAAAATTCATAAGTACAAAATTTTTTGTTATTTGCTTTACTTGCTAATCTTTGCCGAAAGGGTCATACAGTCAAAACCGCTTAACTGAAATAGAAATCCATGTCTGATTTTTATTTGCTAATTTGCCTAAAAAATTGTTCGTTTAACTGAAGGGTTGAATAGCTAAAAAGTTCGATTAAATTAAAAAATTTTTTATTTCAACTCTGCTCAAGAGAAAAAATTGTGTGCCATACATATTTCATAATTTAAAAAAGGGACCCGCTATTAACAATGAATTTATTTAGTTGGTGCTGTTGGTTTTTGAAATTGCAACGACATTCGAAAATTTGTATATAAGAATTTGCTTCTTTTCACTCATTCAAAGTACGCTTGATTGCAAGGAATGTCTTTTAACTAAAAACACCGGTTAACTGCAACTAAAAGACCAAAAAAATCTACTTACAGTTAAGCGAACTTGACTGTACACATGCGTCAAAAAGTTACGAGGGGGCTTTACACAAATTCAGAGTGAAAGATAGAGTTTTATTGTGGCATTTTATGTTGGACTTTTTATAACATTTGTTTTGCTTTTTTATGGCAAATATGATTGTGATGATCTGATGTGATTAGCAGAAATTGCGTCGTTTTTAATTTTTGGTCAAATTTAACAATAACGCAAAGAAATTAAAAATCGAGTTTTATAAAAAGAAAAGCTTTGTGCGTTTTTATTTTAATGGTCTGTGAAAGGTTTGGTCCTAAAAGCTGAATAACTTTTTGGCTGAATTTTAGAGCAAACAAAATTAGAAAGAATTACGTGATTACACATTTGAGACTTCCAATTCAATCATCACATTGGAGGCAAATTTAATAATGCAAAATCTCATTCTCTGATCAACTTTTGATCTGTCAACTTTTCTAGCCCTAAATTACAAAACATAAAGTCCACAGAATTACTTATAATGCTAACTTGAATAAGAAACAGACTACTTTGTCTAACATCGCTATGTCTTTAACCTCCCTGAAGAGTTTACCTACCTTTCTTCAATACATATCCATCTTCGCTTCATGAAGAGAGCTTCAAATGGAATTGAGAATTGAACCAAGCATTGATCTCATTAAGAACTCAACTCGCTCTAGGACTGATTCATTCGGAATGAGAAGCAATAAAAGCATTTAAGTAACTAACAGATTGTTTTGAATTGAATTGAATTGAATTGAGAATTGAACAAAACATTGAACTGATTAGGAAGTTAACACATTTTAAGCGGGTAGCCTAGTATATGAAACTATGCTGCGTAGCGGGCATTACTTGCAAAACAAGCAAAAATTGCGCGATCCAAAATAAATAAAACTTGAAATTTATGAAACTAAAATAATTATATGAAATAATACTTTCAGTTTTATATGAAAACCAATCCGGTAAAAATACCGTCTCCCGCTTTTAAAGTGCCTACATTCAAAAGGTAAAAATACCCGCCCCGCTTATAAGCAGCAGTTTTCACAATGGGTAATTTTACCCGGCCCGCTTTTAATGTGTTAAGAAGAAACTCTCTTAGAGATGAAAGACAACTGTGAACGACTCTGTAAAAGCTTCTAAGTAATTAACAGATTGTTGCAAATTTAACTAAGAATTAAACAAAACATTGAAGAAAGAAAGAAGAAACTCTCTTTTAGACAGAATCTTTCCAAAGCAGATGGAAAACCACTATTGACACCTCAGTGAAAGCGTCTAAGCAATTAACAGAATGTTTTAAAAAGGATTAAACTCTCTCTTAGACAGATTCTTTCGAAATGAAATGGACAACTCTCTACGGGTCAGTAAAAGCTTCAAAGAAACTGATTGTTTTTAATTGATTTTAAGAATTGAAAAAACATTGAACTGATTAGAATGAAAAGAAGAAACTGCCTCAGAGATGAAAAACAAATGTCAACGAAAAGCTTCTAAGTGAATAAAAGATGGTTTTGAATTGAGAATTGAACCAAACCTTTGTCTCATAAGGAATCTTGGACAGATTCATTCGGAATGAAATAAACATCTGTCTACGACTCAGTTAAAGCTTCTGAAGAATTAACAGATTGCTATGAATTGAATTGAGAACTGAATAAAACATTAATCTATTTAGGAAAGATAGAAGAAACTCACTTTTATAAATAATCTTTTGAAAAGAGATGGACAACCGCTATCGAAGCCTCAGTAATAATTTTCTAAGTATCTAACTGATTGTTTTTGATTGATTTGAAGAATTGAATAAAACATTGATCTGTTTAGGAAAGAAAACAGAAACTTTTTTTTAGACAGATTCATTCAAAATAATATGAACAACAACTGTCTTTGACTCAGCGAAAGCTTCTAAGTATTTAACAGAATGTTTTGAAATGATTTGAGAACTGAACAAAACATTTGTTTCATGAAGGATTAAACTATCTCTTTGAGAGATTCTTTCGAAATGAAATGGAAAATAACTCTCTATGGCTCAGTAAAAGCTTCTAAGAAACTTATTGTTTTGAATTGATTTTAAGAATTGAACAAAACTGATGAACTGATTAGGAAAGAAAGAATAAACTGTCTTAGAGATGATCTCTGTAAAAGCTTCTAAGTAATTAAGTTTGCTTGGAATTAAGAATTGAACAAAGCGTTTGTCTCATAAAGGATTAAACTCTCTTGGACAGATTCATTTGAAATGAATTAAATAACAACTGTCTACGACTAAGTTAAAGCTTCTAAAATTAACTTAACTTAATTAAAAATTGAACAAAACATTGAAGGAAAGAAGAAGAAACTCTCTTCTAGACAGATTCTTGGTTAGGAAAGAAAGAAGAAACTCTCTTCTAGACAGATTCTTTCAAAATAAGATGAAAAACAACTGTCTTCGACTCAGTAAAAGCTCAGTAAAACAAGTAATTAACTGATTGTTTCAAATTTAATTAAGAATTAAACAAAACTTTGAAGGGATTAGAAAAAAAGAAGAAATTCTCTCTCTCGCAGAATATTTCGAAAGGAGATGGACATTGGATGGAGATGTCTACGCCTCAGTTATAAACTTTCAAGTACTAAACTGATTATTTTCAGATAATTTTAAACCGAAAGAGCTCTCTTACACAGCCAAAAGGCTTGAACTGATTTTGCTATGTCATAGAAGACAGAAGAATAAGTAGGTTAGTAAGGCTACAGAGGACGATCGTATTTTGGATCTTCCACTAGGAGACCCTGTTGAGTCCATTCCATGGAACGTCTTCGATTATAGTGTTGGTCTCCTTTCCTATATGTTGGGTTCTCTGTAGATTCAAGCGAAAACTGTTGTACTTTCTTAAATGTTGGGTTTCCCTGATGGAAATGAAATCTTTTAAGAACCATTTGGCATTGGTGATGAAATTGTGTAGGTCAGAAAGTTGTGCATCAGCTATATCTGTTTCAGTTTTAGTCTTGAGGGTCCAGAGACACCGACTCTCCTTAAGTGATGAAAGCAAGTAGTCTACGAGACCAATAACGACGTCTTCTCGGATCATCCATCTGAACAACTAAAACCCAACTCTCTTCTCTAAAGTCCAAAGTCTACGGCCAATCGCACACATGACATATGTATGTCGCGTCAAACCCTTTGTCAGATTATTTGCCCAAAACATATTTGCAACCCACAAAACAAGTAAACAGAAACTCATTTATGAAAATGCCTTCGTGCAAGCCTTGAGCGCTTCCTACACACCGACCTGCGTAAGCAGACACTACAGACACGGTTTTCGTTTACATATGAGACACACACGCCAGACAGACGTCGATCTATCGACAATGCGCTCTGCACGAGTGCGAGTGCCGATTCGACAGTACGCGTATAGTATATCCCCCCCATCGAAGCGACGCCGATGACGCATGGACGCCACTCGCACTGTCGACTGCAATAATATTTCGCACTTTGTGATAAGATTTTCAATAAAATTCATTTTACGCATTGCACTTAGCACTCGGCACTTGGACTGATTGCAGCTGAATAACTTGGCGCACGAGTGGGCTGCATTGTCAGCGGTTTGTGGTTGTGTTCAATTGGCGGAAGTGGCGAACAATACGCTCGTAGTTTGCATTGAAAGCACTCAACCTCACAACTGTTTGCATTATAGTAAAAATGTGATAGAGCGCTGCGACCCACTGCACGGCCTATCTGGGCGACTATTATCGGCGGCAGTTATGGTAATCTTAAAATCAATACGTTTCAATGCTGAACGAAACAAGGAAATATTTATACAGACAACAACAACAACAACAGTGCACACACATGCATTACTCGTACTTGCGCGCGCGCCATATGACCGACTGGCGTTATTCAATGTGTTTACGTCATTAAAGCTGTCGCACATTTGTGCTTATGGTTGTTATAGTTGTTGTTATTGCAGCTTTGCATAGTCGCAATCTAGATGGCATATGCCGGTCGAGTGCCGGTATGCCAGAGTGCTTTTTTTTATCATGAGTCTAATTGCAATCTCGGGCGGACTACAAGTGGGCGCCGCACAGCAACTGACTATCAGTCGATGTTGGTGGCTTTTAGTGAGCAATGCAAAGAGTTAAGTGCTACATGTGACTTTTATTTAAATTTTTGCAAAGTGTTTGAGGTTTGAGGTTTCCCCCCCAAGCAGATTTTTGGCTGGCAGTGATAAGTCCATAGTTTGTGTTATCACAGCATAGAGTTGAGCAGTAAATTTGAATTAATGCAGCTTATGTGAGTTTTGCACACTTAAAGTTTTTCATATTTCACATTTTAGTGCGAGGTTTTGGTTTGAATAACAACAGTAGATAGCAACATTTCAAAGTCTATGTAGATTTGTGTCAATTCTAAATATGTACAAATATGTAGAAAAGCGTCTACCTAGATAAAGATAATAGATAAATATCTGACTCTATACACACTCCAAATCTATACCTGCTTCTTTCCGCCGAGGGTTAATAAAATGGTTGATAAAATCTGACCGAATGGCTTAGGAAGGGGCAAATTATGCCACTAGGATCTTCTAGGATACGACAAATCAAATAATGACAGTTCAGTTCAATAATGTTCCAATTCAACAAGTTAAGTTTAGCTTTTATTAGGAAGTTTTGCCGAAAAAACAAAGTCATTTGAGTGCCTTCTACATTAATATTTGTAATCAAAAGTTTGATTTGCAAAACAAATACATTTTTAAATGATTTTCTATATTTTATATATAACATACCAATAGATTAGTGATCAAAGCACATAAAGAAGAAAACTCTGACTGATTTTCAGAAATAAACTTTTCAGAAAAGAAAAATTAGTCAGGCAACAGTTTCCACTCGCTTATCGATGAATTTAAACGTCAACAATTTCTATTTTTATACCCACTTCAAGGAATTTATTTGAAAGTATTTTTGTAAAAATATTTAATAAAATTTTCTTTGTCATTCAGAAATGATAATGAAATGTTTGTTTCGAGAGGGTTTCAAAAATTATATAGAAATTATACGCAACCTTTTCAACTGAAAACTTTTCATAGTTGCATTCAGCGAAAGCTTAATCACATTTCAGCTGAACTGCGTACAATGTTTCCATTCAACAGCTGCTTCTCCGATTAATCAATGTTTTATTGGCTTTCGGTGGCGCGCCAATTTTTCTATAAAGTTTTACTATCAATGCTCAATAATTTAAGTTGAAAATAATCAGAAAAGCAGGCAGCATTTGAGATATGAGAGCCGCCGCCGCATCGACGCATAGATATGACAGCCTTGAGACCAGTGTTGGGCGCGACACTGTCCAAGGCTGTCGATAAAAGTTACATAAGTAACTTCGAAGAAAACGAAGAAGAAGCACAACTTTCGAGATAGTGGCGCCTATCTGTGTTTGGATTGTTTACTATTATTTTACAAAAATGAAAACAAAGAATCAATTGAATTGACGACCACAACAACGGAGTAGAGTTGAATTGGCGCCACTTACAGCGACAAGTAGCACAAATATTTGGAAATAAAATATTTGTGTGTGTTTTCTTAAGACATAAAATTAATGCATAAAAACACACACATAAATGTTGTATTTATTAAATAACCCACTTTCAGTTTCACCACTCAGCGGCAGCAAGTCCACAGCAACAAATCAGTTGGCTGGCGAAATGCCGCCTCATACACACTTACACACACACACACACACACACACATCGATGGAATGGCGTAGTGATAATAAACGACAGCTTTAAAATAGAAAACACTGCAGGCGACCGCGTGTTGGCTGTCAAAACTAATGACGCCCCATGTGGTATGACAACAGCCAACTAAAGAATTGTTGTTGTTGCGTCGCTGTCAAGTGACTCGGAGGGCAGCGCGTTGCCGTCTGCATGCCGTGTGAAAATATATGAAAATTGTGCAAAATGTCACAACTTGTAATAAACCACAACAAACTGGCAAACACACCAATACAACACACACACCCACACACACAACGAGGTGGAAGAAAACTGACCTATAAGTCAGGCGGCATATTAAAAAGAAAAAACATAAAATAAAATATATCAAAATAAACTAAAATAAATTAAAATTAAGGAAAATAAAATAAAATAAATAATAAAATAAAAAAATAAGACACAAAAATAAAATAAAATAAAATAAATTAAATTAAAATAAAATAAAATAAAATAAAACAAAATAAAATAAAAAATAAATAAAATAAAATAAAAATAAAATAAAATTTAAAAAATAAGATACAATAAAATAAAAAAAACGTTTAAGGAAAATAAATAAAATAAAATAAAATAAAATAAAATAAAATAAAATAAAATAAAATAAAATAAAATAAAACAAAATACAATAAAATAAAATAAAATAAAATAAAATAAAATAAAATAACATAAAATAAAATAAAATAAAATAAAATAAAATAAAATAAAATAAAATAAAATAAAATAAAATAAAATAAAATAAAATAAAATAAAATAAAATAAAATGAAATGAAATGAAATGAAATGAAATGAAATGAAATGAAATAAAATAAAACAAAATAAAATAAAATAAAACACAATAAAATATAATTCACAAAATAAGATAAAATAAAATAAAATAAAATAAAATAAAATAAAATAAAATAAAATAAAATAAAATAAAATAAAATAAAATAAAATAAAATAAAATAAAATAAAATAAAATAAAATAAAATAAAATAAAATAAAAATAACTATTAAGGAAAATAAATAAAATAAAATGAAAAAACTATTAAGTAAAATAAATAAAATAAAATTAAATAAAATAAAATAAAATAAAATAAAATAAAATAAAATAAAATAAAATAAAATAAAATAAAATAAAACAAAATAAAATTAAATTAAATTAAATTAATAAAATAAAATAAATTAATTGTAGGCCAGGCAATTCGTGGCAACTAATGCACTGAAAAAAATTAATCAGACAAAATGCTCGGAATTAATTTAGCTATAAAAAAAGTGGCAATGACTGAGTTAGGTTAGGTTAAAGAAGGGAAGTGTGCGCCATGCAATTCCACTCGGAGACCCCATTGTAACCACTGTGAATCCCTTCATTGACTGAGTTGGAAACCATAAAATTGAACGCAGATTTGTATTACTCAAAAATTCTTCAAATATTTCGCTTCACAGCAATAAAATGCATCACTTTTTTCATTAAAATAAAAATTATAAGTTTACAGTTCGAGAATTCATGTCGATGTCTGCAAAAAATATCAGAATGAAGAAGGTGTGGAAATGAATCATCAAATCATGAATCATTATTACATTATATGTCATTGTCTGAGGAAGTTTACGCGAAGAAGAATCAATTTATGGCTTTCTACTTTAAGCCGAAGCGAAGGATGATGCCAGACGTGCTGGCTCAAGCCTTAATCTTAACTTTAGAATCCCTGGGTCTCTGCAAAACTTGTCACAATGAACAAGAAAGAAGATGTGGCAATGAATCATTACCTCCTTTTATATGTCATTGTCTGAGAAAGTTTACACGAAGAAGAACAGATGCCATCACTAACATGACATTCCACTGCATGCCAAATGTGATGCCAGATGGCTCACATAAGAATCCCTGAATTCACAAGTGTTGGCGCAATCATTAAATCATCGAATTTTTTACCCGTTGCGGAATTTTTTACCCGTTGCGGAAAAAGGTTGCAAGCATTTTCAGACATTACAACGGTCGCTGATTGTGTGAAGAGCACTCAAACAATTCCATTCGATTGGAATCATGCAAAAATTTTGCAATTTTTTAAATGCTACACACACTCGGCCTGCGTGAAATGCTTAATTTTAATTAAAAGTATTTATCGCTTTTGGCGCTTCAATTGTCGAGCGTTGTTTGTTATTGCGCTTGTTCGCGTATTACAAATTTCGCGCGATAAGATTTCAGCCTGCAGCCGCCGCAACGAGTGTTTTCACGTTCTTACAAATTACACACCGCGTGTGCCCGGCGCCTAAAAGCTGATCTACGCGCTTCGCTGACTGCGCGTCCAGCGGCGCGTAATGCGTATTAGGCCTCGGCGACAGACAACCAGTTCACCTCCGACTCGAAACATTGAACTTTAGCTGTGTGTGTAACAAACAACTTTTATGCCAATCAAGTCGTATTGCTGCTTTTTATTTAAATAAAATATTAATTAGGAAAATAAAATATTTTATTTATGAATAAAAAACTGGATGCGCGCACTAATTTTTTAATATTCATTTATTAGTGTTTTTTGTTTTTGTGTTGTGTCCAGTATGAAAAATCAGCAAATTTTCAGATCGGCGAAAAACAAGAAAAACCGATTCAAGTTGGTTTTCTTGTGTTTCTTGTTGTGGCTACGAATGAACTACTGAATAAATTATGCATTAATAATGCAAATTAATAATTTTTTGCATATACATATTTAAAAATATATATTTATAGTTATTTAAAAAATAAATACAAATATACAAATATAAGAAAATCAAATAAAATATATTTTAAAAATTATTGCTTTGAAAACCGTGCTACCAAATTTCCTATTGCAAGCAGGCTTGCAGAAATGTTGCAAACTCTTACTAAAAAAATGTTTACTCTGAAATTTTTTTCCGAACAATTTTTCTGTGCAAATGTATACTCCGAAAAGTTTTGTTCCAAAATTTTAGGTATGAAAATTTACCCTCAGAAAGTTTTTATTTCATAAACCTTTACTCCGAAAGTTTTACTCCGAAAATGTATTTCCAATAATTAAACTTTCAATTATTTAGCTAACAATTTTAATTTTGAAAATTTGTACTGCAAAAAAATAGTTAATCCAAAAGTTGTATTTACTCCTAATTGCACACATTTTTTTACGAAACATTTCCTTCCAACAAATTTTGCTCCAAAAATTCTACTTTAAAAATTTTAGTTCTAAAAATTACTATGCTGAAAAAATTTTACTCCGAAAAAATGTGTTCGAAAGTTTTACTCACTCCTAAATATAAAATTTTTTTTTCAAAATTTTCCAAAAAAAAATTTTTCAGAATATTTACTTTGCAAATATTATTTATAAGTTTAACTCGCCTCCATTTGTAAACAATTTTTTTTTACAAAATCTTTCCTTTCAAAATTTTTACTCCAACCAATTTTGCTCCAAAAATTGTACTCCGAAAGTCTTACTCTGAAAATTGAATTAACAATTTTAGATCTAAAAATTTGTATCCCGCAAAAATTTTACTCCGAAAATTTACTTCAAAAGATTTACTCACTTCCAAGGGTAAAACATTTTGTTTTTTTTTATTTCTCTTTCACAATTTTTACTCCAACAAATTTTGCTCCAAAACTTTTACTACAAAAATTTAACTGCAAAACCGTTAGATCAGAAAAATTTGACCCCAGGAAAATATTAGATACTCCGAAGCATTTACTTCAAAAGTATTACTCGCTCCCAATTGAATAGTTTATTTTTCCTAAATTTCCCCTTTGAAAATGTTTTCTCCGAATGTTTCAAATTTCAACTTTCAAAATGTTTACACCAATGTTTTCACTCCGAAAATTTAATTCCGAAATAATAGATCTAACACATCAATTTTAGATCTAAAAATTTGTTAACAAAAAATTTGTACCCCAAAAAAATTACTCCGAAAATGGTATTTACTCCCAAAACACGTTTTTTTTTAATTTTTGTATTTAGGAAAACTTTTACAATAATAAATTATTCCCTAATAAAAATAAATAAAGCAAAAACAAAGAAATAAAATACAGTCGTGTCTTGATATAGTGAACTAATTATTGCAAGGCCTGTTCACAGTATTGAGGTTGTTCACTATATCAAGGTTAACATTTTTGTTCAAAAACTCGTTTTATTTGCTCAAAAAACACTTTTAATTTTTTGCTTGAATTTTCTTTCAAAATTTTGTTCAATGTTTAGAAGCTCCATGTCAAAATTTGGGTGTTCACTATATCGAGTTCACTACACCCAGACACGACTATACTTAAAAATTCATAGTTTATGCAACCTTGCAGCATTTATGCGGTATATTTTTATTGTTTAGTTATTGCAGTTCGTGAATACCGCAAACAAATCACAGCTGATGCAAAGTTTTTGCATAAATTGTGCAAAATTTCTCAAAATGAGCAGAAATTGGGCAAATTTTTATACTAAAACGGCATATTTTTATTGTTTCGTTATTGCAGTTCGTGAATACCGCAAACAAATCACAGCTGATGCAAAGTTTTTGCATAAATTGTGCAAAATTTCTCAAAATGAGCAGAAATTGGGCAAATTTTTATACTAAAACGGCATATTTTTATTGTTCAGTTATTGCAGTTCGTGAATACCGCCAAAAAAATCACAGTTGATGCAAAGTTTTTGTGTAATTTGGGCAAAATTCCTCAAAATGAGCAGAAATTGGACACATTTTTATACTAAAACGGCATAATTTTATTGTTCAGTTATTGCAGTTCGTGAATACCGCCAAACAAATCACAGTTGATGCAAAGTTTTTGTATAAATTGTGCAAAATTTCTCAAAATGAGCAGAAATTGGGCACATTTTTATAGTAAACGGCATATTTTTATTGTTTAGTTATTGCAGTTCGTGAATACCGTCAAACAAATCACAGTTGATGCAAAATTGATGGGCAATTTGTGCAAAATTTCTCAAAATGAACAGAAATTGAACACATTTTTATGCTGAAAATGTAAATTTTTGTTGTTTAGTTATTGCAGTTCGTGAATACCGCAAACAAATCACAGCTAACGCAAAATGTATGTAAAATTTCGCAAAACGAGCTAAAACTTCACAAATTTGTATACTACAATTGCATATTTTTGTTGTTAGATGAAAAAGCAAGTTGCTGCGGTTCGTGAATACCGCAAAAAGCTCACAGTTGACGTAAAATTTATGTATGATTTGTACAATATATCTCACATACATCCATGTATGGAGTGTTTGGTTCGTCTCAAGTTCAGTTATGGGGGAAAACTTTGACAACACACACACACACATACACACAAAAGCAAAATAAACAAAATTGCAAATCGGCAACTTAAGCAACTTTTCGCACGTTTTGTATGCAGTGTCCAAGTCTGGCGCTCTGTTCGTCGGCTTCATTTGTTATTCGTTGGTTTGTATGCCTGTTTGATTGTCTGTTTGTTGTTGTCTACTTTGTATGCATTGAATTGCAGTTCAAGTTGAGTTTTGAATTTTGCCGCTTTATATGAAATGAAAGTTTTTACCGTCAGTCTCACATATTTGTTGTTTGTTATTTGCAATAGTTGTTGTTGTTATAACGCGTTGTGAAATTCTCGTTAAATGCAAAAAACATTGCGTGTTGCCATAATTGAACATACACACACACACACATAAACACACACGTACTCATACATATAGTCATATGTGGCATAAGGTCATTTGTTGCACGTAGAAAGTGGGCCCAATGTCATTTTCACTTTGTTTTCGTATTTTTCACGATTTTCTCAGACAGTTAATGCACCGATTGTGTGTTTATTTACTTTGTTGTCAGTCTGTATCTGTTCCGACTGTTCGTCTGCTTGTCGGCTTCGAGGCCTATTTTTCGCTAACGTTTGCTTGTTTGATTTCTATTCAGCTATACTTCGATGAGATATATTTAGTCAGACGCCTAGACAGCGCCGAATCGCGCTGCTGCCCCACAAACTTTCTAATCGCGCTCGCCGCGCCATTCGCTGCAATCTGCCATTCGAAAATATTTCTATAATATATATAAAAATATAATTGTTGTTGTTATAGTTGTAACACAATCAGGTATAATGAATTTATAGCACTGGATTTGTGATAAATTGCTTTGAAAGATGTCATGGAATGGAATTTGTGTGCGCTTGAAATTGAAGAAAACATTTTTCAAAATGTAAAAATTCGAATTGCTTCTGTTTGGCATATGGCAACTGTAAATTGTTGTTTGCTTTATTTATTATATTTTTTTTATAAACATATATATATAATGTGTGTGTGTATCAGATAGAAATTTTATTGAATCGTTAGCAAGAAATGCGAACGAGAACACGCCACCAACTGCGTTGGCTGCATGCGCCATAAACTTGCACACAATACACCAAAATTTATATTCACAAAAAATCTCGAAACGATTTTCAGCAGTTTCTAGCAATCGTAAGTCGCATATAAACCTAAATAATTCTTTGCTTTTGGTTATAAATGAAAATCTCGCACACTACACAAATATATATCATTCGGGAATTTGGACTCAAGGGGCCATAAAAAAGTCATATTATATATTTATGTACACAGCAAACATTCAACTGACAATTCACAGTCAAAGAGAGGAAGCGCGAGAGAGAACGGGATCAACTGGTGTCACAGAAAACAGCTGTTCGCCGTAAGTGCTGACGCAAATCACGTTAACGGTTCAAAAGTCAGTCTGTCAGTCATTTAGCTCCCCAGCACTCACCTAAACTTAACTGCCTTACAGCCCCCATTAAGACCAGCACTTTGTCGTTTGCGGTATTTTCTCTAGTCAACTTTAGACAGAAAATAAAACAAACAAAAAACATTTTAGTTTCATTACTTTTTAATGGCAGCAAAGGTAGATTTGTTTTTCAAATTGCCAACTGAGTGCGCCAATCAAATGTGTCTGTGTGTGCAAATTTTTTGCAGCCTTCACTCTATGCCATTTCTACTGACATTTAATTTCACCGCGGTGGCATAATTTACGCCGCATTGCATGTCTGTCCGTTTGACGGTCGTTTGCATGCGCCAATTCGGGTTACTTTCTTTTGCAATTATTTCAACGCTTATTATTCTTGATTGCATGCGATTTTGCTGGCTAATGGCTCTTGTCCGTCTCACAATGTCAACTTTTGACAGCTGACACGCCAAGTGCGCGTTGGGTTTCTAAGGTCAAAAAGTCGCATGACTGAGTTGTTCAGAATAGTTCAGTGGAACATTGTGGCATGGGAAGTAGTGCTGGAGTAGAAAATTTGCTAGTGGGTCAATGGGAATTATGTTAATTATTGAAAAAGTTCAATTGATTCTGATAGAATAGTTCATAACATAGCTTGGGGCCCTATGGTAATTTCTTTCCCATTTAAGTCTAAAGAAATAAATATTTTGCAACTCTTTGCTACACATTTCTGAACATTTTACAAAATATCAAATCAATTTCAGAAACTGTATTTCATCTATAAAAAGTTAAATGTAATTTGGAAAGTATCATACACTTCAAAAAAGTTTAAACTACTTCAGAAGGCATTAAATTACATTCTAGATAACCAAAACATTCTTCAGAAAGCTTCTATTGTAATTCAGAAATATCAAATGCACTTCAAATACTATAAATTGTATTTCAGAATACTAAAAGTTACTTCAGAAGTGATTAGATAACTCTCATTATGTTCAACTTTGCTTCCGAAAGCATCAAATGTGTTTCAGCAACTTGTATTCAAATGTATTTCAGAATACGTACTGAAATTTACTTCAAAATTGAATCATTTTCAATATTTTCAACTTTGCTTCAGAAAGCATCAAATGTGTTTCAGAAACCTCAATTTCACTTCAGATACTATCAAATGTATTTGAGAATACTGAAATTTACTAGAAGTGATGAAATAATGTTCATTATGTTCAACTTTGCGTCAGAAAGCATCAAATTTGTTTCAGAAAATTCAAATGCGATCCTGATACTATCAAATGTATTTAAAAATACTGAAGTTGATTTCTGAAGTCATTGAATAAATGTCATTATGTTTAATTTGGCTTCATAAATCATTAAATATGTTTCAGACACTTGAAATGCACTTCAGATAACATCAAATTTATTTCAGAATAGTAAAATTTACTTCAGAATTCATTAAATAATTAATAAATGTTCATCAGATACCATAAATTGTATTTCAGAATACTGAAATAGATGCACTTCCAAAGGCATCAAAAAAGCTTCAATCTCAAATCTATTCCGAATGACATAGAATGTCCATATTTTTAAATAATTAGATGTACATCAAAACTCCCAAAATGAGTATCGGCTGACTGACATTTGCTTTAAAAAGCTTCAAAATTATTTCTAAAAATTCAAATGCACATCAAAAAACGTAAAAAGTGTCTCAAAATAACTAAATGTACTTCAGAAGTCATAAAATGCATTGCGGAATACTTACATTTACTTCAGAAGGCATCAATTACATTTCAGAAACACGAATCCACTTCAGAAGGCATCAATTGTGTTTCAGAACACTTCAACCTACTTCAAATGTGTTCAAAAATAGGTAAGTTTCCTTCAGAACCGCCAAATTATTTTCAAATACAATTTAGAAGCCATCAAATCTGTTGCCAACTACTTCAGAAGACATCAAATTTGTT
The DNA here is from genome assembly GCA_963971225.1 of Melieria omissa. Lineage (NCBI taxonomy): Eukaryota > Metazoa > Arthropoda > Insecta > Diptera > Ulidiidae > Melieria > Melieria omissa. Next base: position 40,206,671 of record OZ020268.1, on the reverse strand, counting down.
GTTTAGTAATGTTTTGTTTGCTTCAGAAAGCATCAAACATTCTTCAAATACAATTTAGATGCGATTACATATATTTCAAACCACTTCAGAAGACATCAAATGTATTTAAGAATTGTTTAGTTTGCTTCAAAAAGCATAAAATATTCTTCAAACACAGTTCAAAAGCGTCAAATATATTTCCAACAATTTCAGAACACATCAAATATGTTTACCAACTGTTTAGTCTGCTTCATAAAGTATCAAATATTTTGAAAATACAATTACGAAGCCATCAAATTTGTTGCAAACTACTTTATAAGCCATCAAATGTGTTTAAGAACTGTTTAATGTGCTTCAAGAAGCATCAAATAATCTTCAACTACAATTTAGTAACAATCACTTATGCTTCAAACTACTTCAGAAGGAATCAAATGTATTAAAGAACTGTTTAGTTTCTTTCAGAAAGTATCAAAGTATCAAGTACCCTTCAGAAGTCTTCAAACACAGTTCAAATGCATCAAATATATTTCCAACTACTTCAGAAGACATTAAATTTATTGTTTTTTTAATGATTTGTTTGCTTTAGAAAACATCAAATAATCTTTGAATACAATAAAGAAGTCATCAAATATGTTTCAAACTACTTTAGAAGATATCAATTGCATTATGAATTGCTTCAAAAACTATCAAATAACCCTTGAATACAATTCAGAAGGCATGAAAGTTATTTCAATATTTTGAAATAGTCAAATAGTAGTAATGTTCATAGTCAAAAAATAAATGTCAGAATATTCAAATTTAGTTCCTAACGAAGCCTAATAGACTGTTAATAGTTCTAACGGCTAGATCCCCTATGATGTCGAAGAATAATAAGTTGAGTTTTTCTTTTCTTTTCAAGATAATGCAGGATAAGTGCATTGAAGAGGAAATGCATTCTCTTCCTCATTTAAACAGCTTCGACAGAAGTCTTCAGAAAGAAAACACAACCTTCTTTTGACTTTTGAGATGAAGTTGATTGAAAGTTTAAAAAGTAATAGTAAAACATATGGTGATTTTTAACAAAACAATCTCCAACTTCAAACCGTCACTCGTTATGGTTAGCGAGGTTGATCCACTTTGGAAATGATTTGGGAGATGGTGGGATTTTCGAAGATGCAACAGTTTTGCTTGTTGAGTATTTTGAGTGCATTTTTACTATTTCAGTTCATTGTTTGACTATGCCTTGAACAACAACTCAAAAGCTGTTAACTTTTACATGTCAATTTTCATTACAGTGACAATCGAGTGACCACAGTTGAAAAATTACACGAAATTTTAATGACAATTCTTGTTTTCCTTAAAGACTCAAACGATTTCTAATGACACACAACTAAATCAATACTTTTTACTTTGTATTTTCGTGCGGATCAATCAATTTTGACTTAAATTAACACTAGAAAAACCACTGCGTAAGTTTTGACGGGTTTTTCATTTTTAAATATCAGTATTTTCTCAACTTTTGCTTTAATAAATTTGTTTGTATCGGCTTCTACAATTAGTTTTACAATTAGGATTCTTCAATTATAATTAGCCAAATCCGATGTGTACTTTTCAAGATATCAACTGATATAGGTAGGTATAGAAAACTTGTGATCTTTTTGTTAACTTGTGATCTCTGTGTTAAGTATACTCAGCATTCAGAGAGCAAACGACCAACACTCATGCAAATCTGACTTTTTTATGGTTCAAGCTTTGAATAATTATTTTCTAGCAAATTTGTGACACATCACAACTTACGCATGTTTAGCACATTAGCTATAAATCAACGTTAATACTATATGTGTTTTCTGTTGCTCTGTCTCGCTCTAATGATAAGTCTGTCGTTTTGACCGCACCCACAAATCATTGGCGCAGTAAATGCCGCCGACTTCCGCAAAATCCGCAGACTCTGTATTTACATGGCGACTGATCTTATAAACATGCGTACACACATACACCCACACAATATGTACATATGTATATGTATGTGTAGGCATGTGTGATGTGAGTTTCGAGGTATACGGCACAACAGGGCGCAGTGACTTGTCGCGCTTTTCGAATGCGTAAATGTTTAGAAATTTTTGAATGAAAAAATCTCACAACCACTTGAAGACAACAAAATTTCCACAATCTAACGAAACAAACAAATCATACAGAGAATATATCAAAACAATATATTAACTCGTCCCATGCTAAAAATAGCCACAATTGTATATGTTTGTGAAATATTTTGTGTGGGAAATTCGCGTAGGTAGCTGTTTTTTTAATGGTAAAGAATTGACTGTCAAAACAGCAGCAAACATTCCAAAAAACAATAACAGTTCAATTCAATTGGATTCAGTTCAGTTCGGTTCAAAAACCATGTGACTCAGATGCCTTCAACATGAATCATTGGGCGTCATTACTTCAAATGGAATTTCGCTTACAGTGGACGTAAAAGTCCACATTTGAGTTGGGGGTTTGAATACGCCAGACTAAAGTTAGATACTTATGTCTTAAAATTTAAATTCCTACTATGTATTAAGAAATTAAAATGTTTCTATTTGTTTGGTTTTTTGTTTTTGTTGGTTTTCATTGGCAGTACCAGCTCGTGCCTGGCGTCTGACGTTGTCGCATTTAATCTAACGATTTTTGTTTTTGTTTCGGACGGTTTTTAATCGACTGAATTTTGTATTTTAGTTTTTTATTTTCTCTTTGGATTTTTGTCAACTTTTACGTGTTTGCGATTTTTAGAATTTTCTAAACTTGTTTTTTTATTTCGTCGGCTGTATTTATTTGTTGACTTCTTTTCGTAGACATTTGTTGGGTCTTTTTAAATTTGTATTATTGTTTATAGACTTGGCCGGTTTTATGTTGGGGCGAATTCGGTGTTGGTTTCTGTTCTGGGTTCGAGGCGAGTTGAATGAAATGCGTGAGATTTGAAATGTTGTTTGGTGTTTGCTATATCAAACTTCCACTGTGACTTGAGGGCAGAAATATGAATGGTTTTCACTGACTTCTTGTTGTTGCTGTCGAAGTGAGTTTGTTGGTGCTTTGTGTTTGATCGATAATTCCAATTCAAAAGAATTTCAGTGAGGTTGTGACGTTTTGTGTGACAATTTTGCTTTTGGCATTTCATTCTTATGAAACTTATGATGACAATATTTACTCTTTGTTTGTTAAAGCAAAAATTAGCGCTGAGAATTTTTGTAAATGAATACAAGTATCAGTGTCGCACACAAGGACGGAGAAGGGGTTGTGCGGTTCAAACTCCCCCAAATATTGCTTCCCATTCAATTAACATTACTCATTCCAATCTAGCAACAACAACAACAGTCCCTCAAATCTTATAGCGATACAAGTGCAACAACAACAAAGTGCTAGAGCAAACTATCAGAAAATTACATAGCACTCATCAAAGACACCAACCGTTTTGATGCCAACAACACTCATCAAAGACACCAACTGTTTTGATGTCAACAACACTCATCAAAGACACCAACCGTTTCGATGTCAACAACACTCATCAAAGATACCAACCATCTGATTTCAACTCCTCCTACCTATCAGCAACGGATGCGGCGATGAAGCTTTAAAAATTTGGTCAAGAATTCTCAACTCTCTCTCTGTCACTTTTAACAGGTGCCAGCCCCATCTTCCACGACTGGGATAGCCTAATCACCCAACCTGGCAGAAATTGAGGTCCTGAGCATAATGAACAAGTACAAAAAAGGTCAACTTAATCTTAAGTTGCATTGGCAGCCTTCTTCAAAGTTAGAGTTTCTTTAAAAGATCGACAATTCGACGCAGTAGTTGGAGGTCGATCCGTGTCTCCGGAAAGAAAGAGAACATTTTATTGTATTTTATTTAAAGTCTTTGGAATCAGAATTGAAGCTCTGAGGAAAAGGAGTTTGACGGAGTAGTTGGAGGTCGATCCGTGTCTCCGGAAAGAAAGAGAACATTTTATTGTATTTTATTTAAAGTCTTTGGAATCATAATTGAAGCTCTGAGGAAAAAGGAGTTCGACACAGTAGTTGGAGGTCGATCCGTGTCTCCGGAAAGAAAGAGAACATTTAATTTAATTTTATTTAAAGTCTTTGAAATCAGACTTGAAGCTTTGAGGAAAATGGAGTACGATCCAGTAGTTTTAGGTCGATCCATATCTCTGGTGAAAGGATCAAGCTGAACACGTCTTCAGCTTGATCCTTTCACCATATCTTGGTGTCTAACTGAAGAAAGCGCACACAAAGCAGAATGACCCACTTGAGTAAGTAAATATAAATGTGTAGAACCAATCGAAGAAAATATTGATGTCTCAAAGCGATTCGATAAGTGTTCCCATGTTTGCTGAAAGGACAACCCCCACAGTTGTCAGTGATGCCTTAGCAAGCGGTTACTCAAGTAGGATTCAGATCAGACATATGACTCTCAGATCAAAGAGATTTAAAACGATTTTTCTCTGATTTTTCGAAAAAATTGCATAAAAAGGTTTTTTTAGTTCAAATTAGTTTCATACTCTACCATTACTCCTCTATATATGGTTAACTATTTTCTTGATTTAGTGCACTTATTGCATGTTGAGTGCAAAAGTTAAGATTGGCTGTGCGACCTTTGCAGTGCTGACATTTAAATTGCAAACTAATTTACATAAAATAAAATAATTTACCTAACTGCTGCATGCAAATGTCTAAAATTAGAGTCTGAATGCTGTAGTGTGTATTGAGATTTAATTTTCCAGCCATAATTGCCTAGAAACTGGTCGGACAATGTGTGCTCGATGCACTCAAGCTCGAGGCGAAGAACACGTTAGCTTCTTGCATGAACGCGTAACGTTAAGTTTCGAGGGCTACACAAATAATGAAGGAAAACTTACGAAAAACATACAACAAAGTAAAGTATGAATACAACATGGAATACAAAAACAATCAAGATTAATGCCCCAGAGTACTCATAGTGTAACTTGAGCAGCAAGCAACACGCTTGGCAACAGAACACTTCTGCTCGCGAGACACTAACGCACTGCGGAGCGAGATGAGTAAGTGGAGTTGCGCAAGAAAAGGGGTTCAAATTCCAGCGGAAGTTGGCGAACCAGCAGACCGCCAAGTCGCATATAGAAGAGCCATAAATAATGAATGAATGCAGGAATGAAAAGAAACCGCACGAAGAACGGCTGCGGGCTTGAAGACAAACCAAAAACAAATTAAAAAAAAAAAAAATAACCAAAAACAACACAAAATTGTGCTAAATGGCAATGCGGGTTTACGATTTTCGTTGCTGGTGCTTCGAGATAGCGTTTCATCTGTCATCATGTGGCAGCGGAAGCAACATATTGAAATGCCCGAGTACACATTTCGCCAATTTAAATGTAAATCAAACACACACACACACACGCGCACCGAATGCGGCAGTAAATCGTTTCGATCCATATTTTATGCAAATAATTAAATAGTTCGCCTGCGCGATCGTTGTCTCAATTGGAACTATGTCAATGCTCTGTTTGAATCACGAAATGGCTAAAAGAATATGGAAAAAGAATGTCAGCAAAGACTGCGAGCGACAGCAAACACAATGACAACAAAGCGGCAACTTTAACGGTATTCTTTTGCGCGCATAATGTCGGAATTTATAGCGTGAGAATTCTGCTAAAGGCATTCACAGTGCTCAAATTTCTGCACAGCTGCAACCGGTTGTGTCCAGTTTTTGCAGTTTGATGCGATTTTTAGTCATTTTTTGAAACTTTTTTGCCATACCATCAAATATGACAGTTTTCACAGTCATTCAGTGTTGCCAACTGTCGTTGGGCGTTAATGTTTCATGGGTGAGTAATGTCGAGTTGTTGACCAGTTGGTGTGGATAATTTTGGCATTCAAGACGCACGTTGGCGGCGTAGGCTTAAAAGTTTAAACATGAAATGGCCAACAACAAAAAGACAGCAACAAACAGATGTGCTCGCGGCAATAAAACCAGTTTAGGCCACCACACAAAGCGTTGCTGCTGGTGCAGTCGTCAATGTTTCCAAGTCGCTGGTGGATGATGCCATCAGGCAACGTGTGCAGCAACCGCACACGTGAAGACGCCGGCATGCAGACACTCACACACACATATATTACACACGTACATATGTACATAATCGGGCAAGTGATGGTGATTAAGGCAATGCGGCTGTTGGTAATAAATTTTACAATGAAAAAGACAGACAAACGAATGAACAAACGGACGGACAGAGAGCGCGACAGCTGAGTAGCGGTGAGTGGCACCAGATTTGGCTGGCGTCTATATAAAGAGTCAAAACTGGTTAAGAAAGAAGTGAAAGTTACAACATTTTACATAAAACAAAAAACAAATAAACAAAACATACAAACAACGAAAAATCAAAAACCTTAACCGAAAAAAAAATCAAATAAACAACGAAAAAAGGTTAAAGCAAAAAACAAAACCAACAACAAAACCATTGCAGCAATGCAAAGCGCTGGAAAAATGTGGCAACTTTTTTCGAAAAGTTTTTTAATACTTTTTTTTAACATATCACTGCAAAGATGATGGCTTGGCTGGTTGGTTGGTTGGTTGGTTGGTTGGTTGGTGGGATCGCTGGCAATTGGACAAATGTTTAATGCATGACTTTTGACTTTCGTAATCAGGGAAACATTTTCAAGCTGCAACGCTGATTTTGCAGTTAACCGCATAATGAGAATGTCTGAGAAAGCAGAAATGTCAACCGGGCGCCTTTGGACTGGGCGCGATTACGTAAGCCAGCCGAACGGAAATGACGGCAGCAGTGAATTTATCACCAGCGAACAGCTTTGGGAACATAAAATGCAACACAAAACAACATTTGCCATTGGAAAGTTGAAGATGTTACCGAGTGAAAGAGAGAAATTATAAAGAAATTGTGAAATCCATTGGCGAATAACGAAAGCATTTCGAACAATATTCAATTGAAATAGAATTTTGACAATTATTGAGTCGTGAAAGATTAAAACAAAAAACATTAAAAATAATTCTGATTTGATTAAATCTTGAAATAAAATGAAATAAAATAAAATAAAATAAAATAAAATAAAAAAAATAAAATAAAATAAAATAAAATAAAACAAAATAAAAATAAATTCAAATAAAATAAAATAAAATAAAAATAAAATAAAATAAAATAAAATAAAATAAAATAAAATAAAATAAAATAAAATAAAATAAAATCAAATAAAATAAAATAAAATGAAATAAAACAAAATCAAATAACATCAAATAAAATTATATAAAATAAAATAAAATTTAAAAAATAAGATAAAATAAAATAAAATAAAATAAAATAAAATAAAATAAAATAAAATAAAATAAAATAAAATAAAATAAAATAAAATAAAATAAAATAAAATAAAATAAAATAAAATACAAATAAAATACAAATAAAATACAAATAAAATACAAATAAAATAAAATCAAATCAAATCAAATCAAATCAAATAAAATAAAATAAAATACAATAAAATACAAATAAAATAAAATATGTAATATAAAATAAAATGAAATAAAATAAAATCAATTCAAATCAATTCAAATCAAATCAAATAAATAAAGTAAAATCAAATCAAATCAAAACAAACCAAATATTATTTTTTGAAAATATTTCACATTGTAACAAAAAATAATAATTTCAAATATTATAAATTGTAAACTTTTACTTAAAACAGTAACAGATCATAAAACATCAACGAAAACTATGTGTAAGATATGTTTTTATTTTTTTTAATAAAAAGTACTTGTGAAATGAAATTGTTTGTTATATTTCTAATATTTTATATATTTTTAATATTTACGTTTTCGAGCTGTTTTGTAACACTTAGTTGAGTTTATATTTAAACAATTTGAATAATATAAAAAAAATTTTTTCATTGTGAAATACATATTTTGATTAAAAAAGTTAACAAAAGTTATAGAATACTAAAGCAAATTATGAAACATCAACAATGGTTGATGGTTGAATGAAAAGTTATTAAATTAAAAATAATAAAATACTTTTACAAGAACCACTTTGAATGATTGAAAAATTATGAAATATTTTATATATATATTTTTTTTAATACATAAACTGAATAGTAATAAAAATAAACAATTTACAATCAAACAAATTTTTCAATTGTACTTAAAACCACAAAAAATAACGAAAGATAAGCAAAAAAATTGTATGGAAAGTTATAAAGCTTTAAATAAAAAGTGAAAATTGTTCTTGAAAATTTTTAGAATTCTTGGGAATTTTATTGTTGTGAAATTAAAAATATTTAAATTTTTTTATTTTTTAAATATTATGTGTATGATATCTTAACATAAAAATATTTCAATTTTAAATTAATTAAAAATTAAAACAATTTTAAAAGAAACAAATTGCGACTGTGAAATACAAAAATTGTTTTCTTGTAAATTTTTTAACTCACAACAAGAAAGAAAAACCAAATTTAAAGCGCGTACATTATAAAATTGTTTTCAAAAGCCACAACAAGTGTGAAAAATATTGAAATTTCAGCAACAAGAAAATATTTTTGTATAACATTGAAAATATTTATTCAATATTTATTTTTAATACTTAATAACATCGCAAACCAGTCAATTAGTGTGATTTATGTTTGCGTTAAGTGCATACAAACATGAACACATACATACAGATATACCTTCATACAGATATACATACATACATAATGCATATGTATTTAAAAAACATATGTATGTATATTTATTTACAAAACTATGAACACAAAAACACTGAATGCGATAATTTGACAGATTCTTGTATCAGAATCAACAACCATCGGTTAGCAGCCATCGGCCTTCGGCCATCAGTCAGCCGCCAATGGCCAACAGTTTGATAATCTGATGCGATCAAAGAATATGAAATGAAACTTCTTTGGTTGGTTCTTCAACGTATCGAAGTATGGATAAGAAGAAGAACGGAAAAATGTCTTCATGCTTGAGTGAAGATAATTTGAAATGTTTTTGTATTCTTGATTATGATTGATAAGTTAACATTTTCTAATAGTTTTTAAATTTTTTTTTGTTAATTTTCCCCACTTTTAAAATTTTTATTTATTTTTTTTATAATTTGATTAAATTGGTTTTTCTTGTCGTTTTCGATTTGTCCAATGAAATTTCATTGGCATTTTTTGTGGAATTCCGGAAATACTTAGTTGCCGCTCCCACCCAACGTTCCTATGGCTAACTATGTATTTATGTATGTCAATTATTTGTTTAATCACTGCATTGGCGCGTCTGCTATCTGTCTGTCTGTATGTGGGTGTGTGTGTGTCTATCTGTTTGCCTGTCTCTATGTTTGTTGTCTGTCTGATTGTTTGTTGTTTGTGCTCATTTGTTTATGCAATTAATGTATAGGAAACGAAATTCTGACTGCCACACATTAAATTCAAACGATTTGCTTGAGTGGCTCAAGGTCGCCTTAATTTTTAGTACACATTTGATTTCAATTTAACCAATCAAAGTAAGAGCAAAAGAGAGAAAGAGAAAGGCAGAAAGATGTCAAATATTTACTTTTCACAACAAATTCAATACAAAATTGTACACCATTCAATGGCTGACAGTCGCTGAGATTTCTTTTCTAATAGGAAATTGGAGCATGCAAAGCGAAAAGTAATAAATCTTTGCATAACTTGAACTTTGAACATCAAAACGCAGGAGAAACTATTACTCGTAGTCAGCTTTAGCCATTTCATTTATTTATTTATTTATTTGGTCATTGACTCCAACTGAAGCCAGCAGAGTGCCCAGCTCACAGAATCATAAACATTCAATTTGTTTATAAGTTTAAGCCATAAAAATATCAATTTTATTACCTATTTTGTTTATTCTTCTTCGACTGTTTAGAAAGGTTTATTATACAAAAGCCACAAGACACAAGTTTATAACTGTTAAGTTCATAAAGTTTACATAATGAAAGCCAAAACAAAACAGTCACACCAACCAACTTTCATAAAAAAATTTTAAGCAGACAGCAGAGTATAAATTGTCAAAACTCTGTGAAAGACGTCACACACTTTCCTTCGTGTTGAGAAAGGTCCAAGTAAAGGGGCCGCAAAAAAAACGAAATCACACGGAAAAAAGACAGCAAAAGAGTGTCTCGAAAGAGATAACCTTTTGTGTGAAAAAAACCGCATAAAATACAAATAAATAAATAATTTACATATATGTATATGCATGAATATAGGCAAAACAGCAACAATAACAAAAAAGAAAGAATGAAATTATGAAAAAAAATTATCAAAATAAACAAGTGACCGAATGGCCACAACAAAAACAGATAGAAATTTGAAGCTCGAAAATACAAATAAAATGACATTAAAGCCGCAAATAATCGCCGAACAAAGCAACGAATGGTGTCAAAGGCGTGTGGCTGGTAAAACTGCAACAACAACAACTATAATACTACAACGGTATAATGTATTGTACATATAACAGTACAAACAACAATGCAATCAAAGCAAAATCCACTTTCTTTTGTATTGAAGTGGCAGCCAAGCTGATTAACAGTAAATAGTTGTTGCTGTGCGCAGCAAATGTGCGCCGCTTGTGCAAAAGTTACTTTTGGCCCGGAAATCGGCCGCGGGCCAAAGTGACTCAGGCCGCGTGTGCACCTGAAGGAAATGGCTTGGAAACGACACATGCGAACCGGTTCCTCCAGCAGCGACAGCACACACGCAGCTGCCAAAACACGCGACGTGCGCTTCTCTCACTTCCACCGCTCACATCACAGTCGGCAACCCAACTCAACTCAACACTCGCTGAGGCGACTTACGCACGTTGCTGCCAGCCTCGGCCACCAGACTATTGTTGAATATGTCTGCAAGTTTTATTGTTTTAATTTTTGTTAAATTTTCTAATATTTGTTCATATCGAGCAACCAAAATTCCTGGCAATTTGTTGCGTTGTCCATTGAACGTTGTTGCCATAGATAACAGTTTGGTTTTTGAGCCTTAACAAGTACAACAACAACAACAACAGCAGTTCAAAGCCGGCAGCCGCTTATGTCAAATTGCCATGTTGACAGCTGTCACTGTCAACGTACAGCAGTCAGCAGTCTGCCGTACAACTATGCGAAATTGAAACAAATTTCTGCTTGTCAGATAACAACTCGAACACACACACATATCAATTGATTGTCCTAACATATTGACACAATTTTTGCGCCATAACATGTGCCATTCGGCCCTCTGTCTGCATTTGCCGCCAGACGGCAGCCGTCTCATGCGTTTCGCTTTGCAGTTTCGCATGTTTTCACGTAATTTTTATTGGAAGCAAATGTGCGCCAAATTGTTGCACATTTTATGTGCATGCTTCCTCATCTTCGGGCCAATGCTGCCAATTGCATGTGTGTGTGTGTGTTTTTGTTGCATTTTCTGGCACATGGCTATGGAAGATGTTGCACACACACACCTGTAAATCTATGTTAGTATTTTGTGGCCCAAAACTGTTTAACAAAAAAACTTAAAAACTTTTTACAAAACATTTTTAACAACACATTAAAAAAAAAAACAAAAAACAAAAAACGTGTTAAAACTGTTAACAACGAATAAAAAAGATTCAACATTTATAAAAAACTTGAACTTGAACACTAAAAAAACAGTTGAATCACTAAAAAATAAATGCAAGTGTGACACTTTTTTTTTAATGACACAACAGTCGTCGCCGTGTTGTATTGTGACTGGCGCTTCATATGCAAAATAATTTAAAAAATCCATAAAAAAGTCAAAAGTATTAAAAAAAGCCATAACTTTAAAGACAATTTTGCAAAAATAAATAAAGCAATTGGGTTTCGAGTTGCAAAAATTAATGGAAAATAACACAACAAATGCAAATGTCAACAATTTTTGTCAAAACTAACATTTAACAAATTCGTGTTGATGCATCAAAATTATGCAAAGTTATTGTGTTTTTTAACACAAAATGTTGAACATGTTGTTTTGTTTTTATTATTATTTATTTAACTGTGTTTAGCTGTCATTGTTATTGTTGTTTTTTAGTTTGTGGCGCATAAATAATTCCGCCATTACTTGGACTTTGAAACTTTAAACGATCTCGAAAGAGTTGAAGCGATTGCAAAATTGTTAAAAGATGGAAATAAACGAATGTGAAATAACCGGTAAAAAGTTGTATATATAGGTGTAGTATATAGTTTTGTTAGAATCAGAAAGACCGATGATAAGTGGGAAGCAAGACAGACAACTTGCAAATTGCTGCACGAATACACTTAAAGGTGTCTGAGACCAATTTAAATGAAGTAAAGAGTTAGAGAGAAGAGAAATAAAAACTTGGAGTATTGTCGTCTTCTTTTTGTTGATCCAAGAAGCAAAAGATAACAAAAACAAAAACATGAAAACATAACACAAAACATATTTTTAAATATTCATGAAACTGCGAAATAATTTTTTGAAACAACAACTAAATTCAAAATCTTTTTGCTGGTATTTAGAAGACAATTGTTCAAAATTGTTTTCTGTTAGTAACTAAGTTGCATTAATAAGAATATGGTCCATGCATTTGAGAATTAAATTCAAGGAGTTGATTCGATTAAAAGGCGGTTTTTGTACCATCAGGACGGGAAAGGCTGCAGTGTGGAAAATGAGTTGAGGCAGAAGTTATACATCAAGAAGACAAGTCTTTATATACACAAGTCCCATAGTGTGAGTCTTTTTTTCATTAATGGATCAATGGATGTTCTTATACATTAGTTTAGTTCCAGATGGGAAGAAAATTTAAGGAATTTTACTTATATTAGGGTCTATGCGCATAAAATGACACCACTCCTCCAGTGATGTTACCAGAAGTTGTAGAAACAAAAGAAGAAAGAAGAAACAAAATTTATAAAACACTTTCTAGGCCACTGGGGGCCTGTTCCTTTGATGGGCTTAGCTGCTGTACGTATTACCGATCCACACAATTTCCTTGCCAAGACCAAATGGTTCCAAAAAGACACCGTCTTGATCTACAGCAATGCCAACAGATAGGAAAGGACACCGGTATTTGAAGAATGAACGGTTCCCGCCTTCTTTAAACCTAACCTAACTTTATAGAGCGCTGGTCAGTTCTACAAGAATACAATTATTGCTTTCTGGATTCTAGATTCCTGTGTAGTTTGAGTCTGCTGCCTTATTGAGCTGAACTTCATATCAAATCTGCTTAGACTCATCAACAAATTGAATTGGTTCATTGATTGAAATTTAGTTTAGAGATAGTTGAATGTTCCAGCACCTACAGGAAGGTAGACACAATGGGCCTTTTTTAGTTCATTGAGTGAAAGTGTAGTTGGATGTTCCTGCAACTACACGAAGGTAGACACAATGGACATTTTTCAGGTTAATTCAGACACAATGGACCTTTTTCAGTTCATTGAGTGAAAGGGTGGTCTCCACTGCATACAATCTTTGCAATCTGGTCTAAACTAATAAAAACAAAGTTATAACATTCCAATACAACTTTTACAATGAGTAATATTTGTAAGTTAGTTAACAATAAAACTTTTTTGCTTCCACTTCCACATAGCTGCGATACGGAGTTCAATTTCCAATTACATCGAATGGATCATTTAAAGTTCCATTCACTTGAAGCCACTCATGAAAACAAAACACTTCAACTGTGTGAATAAGAACACTTAAAAAGTTCAATGCTAAAAACAAAAAACAAAACAAAACATTGCTTACGAATTTGTTGTTTGGATTAGATTAGATGAGATTAGATTCGATTTAAAAATATTTGTCATACACTGCGACCCATGACGCTTTATTGGCTCATAAGCCAACAACTCTTTCATCTATGGGTGATCTATGGAACTTCTGTCAATCTGATGGCCGCTTTTTTAAAACTGAAGCCAAATAAGTTTTCACCAGCTGCTCAAACCATCACTGAATTAAAATGAATTGAATTGAAGTAATCAGCAAATTATTGGCAGAAAATGTTCAAAAACCGGCAGCATTTCGTTGCCTGAGAAAACGAATGTCGTATGTTCCATTGAATTTAATAGCACATACGACAATCGTTTTCTCAGGCAATGAAATGCTAACCAATTCGTTGCTTATCGACTGGTTAATGCGTTTTGGTTACAAATGTTGCGCATAGATTATCAATTCGCAGCCACTTCACTCTACTAGCCGCCATGTGCTGACAGCTGCTATCACAACACAAACAGCTGGCAAAGTTGAATATATGGAAAATTTAAATTTGTATATTGCCGGGCGTGTGTAGGGTGCCTGAACTTCGTCAAGGCCGCATACGAATTAAGTCTCAATGTAAGCGCTCATTGTGGCTTATGTTGTTGCTGTATTGAGCTCACGTTTGCACACTTTTTCCACAATGAAAAATGGCGTAGAATTTGTACTGCTGTTGTTGTTGTTGTTGTATTTAGACATTTGCACATGTCAACGTACACGCGTATCACTAACACATCAAGCGAAAGTCACACACGTACAGAGGCGAACGGCGAAGGCATTCACAAAATGAGCACAACATGAACGACAACAACAACTAATGAGCACTGATTGCAAAGTTTTCTGTGTGTGTGTGTGTGTGTGTTTGGGGGGCGTTGTAGGGTGCATGGGGCCGGTGTGCGACTGCAGGCCGTAGCGGCAAAGTCATCATAGATTCTGACCGCATAGCGAACCATTAATCTAGTTCCACATTTCTGCGCACGACGACGTCGCAGTGTGCTGCATGAATAAAGTAAGCAACACAACAACAATTTCAATATGAATGCAAACGTTTAAATGTCATGCGCCAACGGTATTTTTGCTACAAGTGAAAAAAAACACTAAAAAGAATATCTAAATAAAAGCAACGAAATGGAGAAATAGAAATCAAAAGAGGCAAAGTCGAAAGACGCTGCACGCCCAGTTGACGCTACTGTGCGCCAATTTAACAGCACTTGAATGCAGTAATTAAATAATTAACCACAAATCATACTCAACACATGCAGCAACCAACTGCCAAGCATAGGCTTTGGCTTGGCTACAAAAACTTGTGAACAAAAAAACGAAAGTTGAAATAAAATATTCTAAATTGCAAATATTTGGTATCGCTGTTGCTACTTGAACAGCGCCTTATGCTAGGAAATTCCCAAAATATTTCTTAACAATATTTGCTCAACTTCAGTTAATAATTTCTTTACAAAAAATAAGAATTTTTGTTTTGCAAAAACCCACCTAATGACCTCAATTGCATGTTGGCTCTCACATCGCATTGCTTTCTATGTGTGTTGGTTGCGGCCACGTGGAGCCGCACAATTGCCCGGACAGACGTGTGCAAACACTTGTTAAAATATAACGCTTTAACAGCCACTCAGCACTCCCCCCCATCCCACACACTCCGCACTCCCACTAATTCAAATATGTTAATATTTACTTAACGCTTCTGTCACGCGTTTTACAATGTGAGCTGTGCTAAACCCTCTTTTGCAAAGCATATATATTTTTTTATTTTTTGTGTGTTTTTTTACTCATAAGCCAACATATACTCAGTAAGAAAGAGATCAGTTAGCCCGTTGGATAACTCAATTTCATATTGTTGACAAGTTGGATAAAATGTTGGCAACCACTTTGCCTGTGATTATTGTTTTTGTTCTTTTTTTGTTGCTGTTTATTTTATTATCAAATTTTTATGGCACAGACAAGTTGCTAATGGTTTCGTTAATTATGTTTTTATTATTATTTTATATTATAATTTTTTTAATTATCCACACAAAAAGAGATAACAAACCAATTTTAACAGCTCATTAAAAACACAAACATGTGTTGAGATTTATCAGTTTTCGTGAAACTGTTGAAAGAAAACTACTTAAATTATGCGACTGTATGTGTGGAACTAAGTGAAAACAATTAAAATATTAAAGTAACAAAAAAAGTTTTCATTTAACTTCCCTAAATGTTAGCAAAGCGTTCAAAAATTAAATCAAATTGCTTACAGTTTCACTGTGTTGAATTTTAAGCAGCAAATTAATTTGTTTTTTCTAAATTTATTATTAATTAATTATAAATTAATTATTATTATTAAATTTAAATATATATAACATATATATAGATAAATTTGTTTTTTTATGACCTTCACTTTTATTTAAAAAAAATCTACCAGGCTGTGACGTTACAAATTAAAACTTTAATAGCTTAATTATTAAAGCAAATTGTTTGAGATGGCTGACAGTGAAACAGAAAACTCGGTGCATTGTCCGGTCAGTGCAGGGCTTCTGTCTGTCAGCTAAGGATCAGAACAGGAATTGGTTTGAGTAAAATTTGTTCCAGAGATTATTGATTATTCACCTATTTCATATAGACTCACAATAGGAGAAGTGCCAAGTTATAATAAACTAACATAGACTAACCTAAGTGGTGGGTTCCGTACCACTGGAAGACATAGCCAGTTTCACTCATAGCTCAGACTGGTTTCAACCACCACTGAAAAAGCTTGCCACACTTTCATCGGGCATCGTAATGGGCCTGAGAAGTCGGCGAGTTGAGCAATCAGCTAGTTGCCTGTCTAATCTAATCGCACCTAATTTATATAAATAGTAGATATGAGAGATCAGTGTTATTTTTAAACATTTTCACAAATTATTTCATCTAAATGTTTAACAATTCTCAGTTTAAATAGAGTTCCAATTATTTTAGATATCGTTTAACTATAAAATTAACAGTGATAACTGTAAAATTGTAAACAAAGTGACTACGGTGATGAACTGCGTTAAAGAATTTGAAAGTGTTTAATTTTGGCACAATCCAGTGATACGAACTACGCTTGCGTTACTTGTACAACTAATTTTTGTAACATTATTGCGTAAAGCAAATATTCTAGCAAATTTCTATCAGAATATTTTATGGGAATTTTTTAGATTATTCAAACTACTTCAACTTTAAATAGAGCTTAAAATATTAAAAGACATTTTTCATTAATTTATGAAAATTATTTTATAAGTTGTTAAATATTTTCAAGTCCCAATAGTTAAAATATATTAGACAAAGGTAATAGACTCTTCAGCGATAAAAATTAGCTATTGAAACCTTAAAAAAATTAACAATTAACTTGCACCATTGAAGCCTTTAATAGACTTTAAATTATTTTAAAAAAATTAAGTAAAATAACTAAATCAATAAATAAAATATTTAAACATAAAATTAATTAGACTTAAAATAATATCTTAAAATATTTTTCAGTTATAATTTTAACTAGGAAAATTAAAATTTTAACAGAATATTTTATTAGAATATTTTATTTTATATTCAAAGTTGCTCAGATTTAAATGGAGATCAAAGTATTTAAAGGAATTTATCAGAATTTTTCTTAAAAATATTTATTATATTCAAGTCTCAATGGTAAATGTCGGTTAGATGAAGACAACAGACTTTTAAATGATTAAAAAATTTAACATTTTTAGTAATGACACTGAGTGATCGAAACCTTAAAGAATTAATGGTTTACTTGAAGTAACTCTCTTAACACTAGAATGCTAAACTAATCGAATCCATTCTTTAAATGTTTTTATCAAAACATGTTATAAATGGTTTTTAGAAAATGTTCAAGTTTTGTATTTAATGTGGCTCGAAAAATAGTAAAAATCACGGAAGAATTTTCTTCCGGAAACGATGCAAGAAAATAATAAAATAATAATATAATAAAATAGTAATAATTAAAGTAAAATAACTAAAAAAATAATCAACACAGTCATTTTAATTGTCTTAGAGATTCTGCAGTTAAGATCCACTTTAAAAAATATACTAAGAATGCTTCAAATAATGCTGATACAGAGCATTTTTTATTAATAAACTTTCTCAGTTTAGAGACCAATGCACATAGCACACACACTTTCTGTGTCACTGTGCGGCTTGTCCGAGCTATGGGGTCCAAATTCTTAGTGTCTCGCCAAGATATATAAAACTAAAAAAAGGTATCGACTATAAGCAGCTTCATGAAATATTTGAAAATGTTTGAATCTTGAGACCAATGAGAGTCTCAATGAGACGCCTTGAGCTTCAGCAGTTGACAAACCTAACCTTACCTAATTTAAGTAGTCAACACTTTGCCACCAACACATCAACGCAAACGAAGAGACTCACAATGGCAAACCTAACCTAAGTGGCCAACGCGAAGCCACACTTTACCACCAACACAACAACGAAACCGAAGCGACTCACAATGGGCCGTCATGTGCTTCAGCCGTTGACAAACCTAACCTAAGTGGCCAACGCAAAGCAACACTTTGCCACCAACACATCACTTGAAAGCACATTCCCCCTCAAAGAACAATGCACTCTACATTTACGCAAGTTTGCCAATGCTGTCATTGAAGAATAACAACAACTTCAGCCCAACTAAATCCAATTGGTACAGCAACGCCACAACAACAAAAAAAACACATAAATATTTTGACTCACTTTTTTTCGCTGTTCCCGAAATCAAGGCAAATCCGCACAGGATAATTGCAACAATTGGTACAGCCACCAAACTCATTGCCATGTAATCCATTGTCTGCAGATAATCCATAAAGTTATCCAGTTGGTAATCCATTTTGGGTTTTTCTTTTAAGAAAATTTAACACAATTTTTTTTTTATAATTGAGAAAAATTCACACAACGCTATTTGGGCTCTGGCCAAATTAATTGTTTAATGCTTTTTTGTTGTTCTTGTGCAGTTGCTGCAACTTTTGCTTTCACTCGCGCACACAATTTCGATGATTGTTAACACAAAAGTGCTGCACACGCGTTGCCCGGCTGCTCACGTAGGATTGCGGCGTACGGAGCCCGTGTGGTATCCTTTTTACTTCGAGTGGTATCCTTGTGGCGTCTGCAGCTATTTCAAGCCGACAACTGTTGTTGCTGTTAAATTCAACACGCGCTCTCTTTCGCTCTCGCACTGCTCAGCGGTTCAATATCCTTTCGATGGGTTTGCCGGTTGGTATGTGCGGCAAATTCGCTGCTGGCTCCTGTTTGCAGTTGCTCGCTCGCGTCTGCGTTTGCGTCTGCTCGAACCAATCGACGCTGCTTGGCCGCCAGATGTGTTGCAGCTGCGGCTACTCGTTGCCGTTGCCTTTGCGTTGTCCTGCAAACACGTGTTGCGCTCTCGCCTTGTTGGCAGCTGTCCACAGGGTGTCGCGTGTGTCGAGTTTGCTTTTCTTGAGCGCTCTTTGGCGTTTGTTGCTTTGCTTTTGTTGTTGTTGTTGTTCTGGTTGTTGTTGCCGGTTCGTCCTATACCAAACGTCTGCTTTGTGCCAGTATTACGTGTGCATATGTTGTTGTAGTTGTTGTTGTTATGAAATTCTTATTGTGCTTGTACAATGTCAGATCAGCGATCATAATTCCCTTTTGTTGTTGTTGGCTGCTCTGTGGCAGAGTTAACCCCATGTTCACGTTGGCGCGTTATGGAGCGTTTGCGTTTTCGTTAGTGTGTGTGTGTGTGTGATTCACGTCGTCAATGTCAACGTGTCCTTTGTGGAGGAGCAATAATTACACGTGTACACTGTAAGAAATTTGTTGCTCTTGTCAGATTTTCAAATGCATTTTTTTCTCTGTCTCTATTATTCAACACAAATCACTGGCTCCGATCTCGCGCGACTCAATACACCAACAAAATGCAAGGAACTAATCAAAAATCATCTGACACTCTGACCGCGCTGTTATTTTGTTTATTATCTGTTTGTGAAATTTTCTTTATAAATGACTTTATTCTATGCAATTTCGCCACTAGAGTTTCGTGTTGAGTTTTCTTTTAATTTTTTCTTTATTTATTTTTGTCGTGTCTTCTTGCTATTTGTTTGTGCTACTTTGTATACATTTCGCATTCACGACAAATTATTATTTATAGTGTCACAATTGTCGGGCATTTAACGTTCTGACAGCAAATTGTTTTCATTTATTTGGATTTCTGTTTTTGCTTTTCTTCTAACGTTTTCCGCTTTTTATTAGTAGATCTCGTTTTCTGCCGCGTTGTTGTTGTTGTTGTTTTGTTTGTTGCGTTTCAAGATTTTTTCAATATTTATATTTTTCACACCCACTCGCAATTATTAAACGACGACGTTGTGACGGTTCGTTCTCGCCCAGAACTTATAAACAATAACAGAACGACAAAATATATTCGTATGTACAAAATGTATAAATATGTACTTGTGTTTTTGTTGTTGTTATTTTCGTATTGTATTTTCACCAGAGTCAATTTTGTCACAGCAAATCGAAATTGTTTCAGTCACTGGGCTTGGCTTTTTACTTTGATTTCTCCGTGTCGCTGTCACTTCCAATTTCGTTTCGACGTTTGCCAAACATGCAAAACCATGCGCGTTCGCAACTTAAAATCTGTTTGCCACTTTCAACTTTAACTTGGTTGGTGTCGCCAACAACAAAAATATAAACATATATATATTTATTTTTTAATAGACTTTGTAACAATAGACGGAAATTTCACACGTTGATAGCAAAATCGAAAAACCGCAGTCGCAGTCGTATGTGAAACTGAAAAACTCCAAGTCGAATTTTCAAATTCAAATTCAAAAATTAAAAACCGCGCGCAAGTGCTGCCTCTTCAGCCGTTCGTGCTTAACTGAAATCGCGCAAAAGCGGCAACAATTCAAATAAACGGCAATGCGATTTTTCAGCGCGCCAGCGTCGTCGCCGAGCCCCAACGACGCGCCCGGTGCGCTGACGTCGACGTTGGCGCCGACTCTCGCGCTGTGCTCACCGCTCGCTGCTCAGCAGCGAGTTGGGAGTTGTTGTGTGGCGCAAGCAGCAAAAAACGGCACATTTTGGTTTTTTGTGTGCCACGTTTTGTTGCCAAATGCAGCCAACTAGCCAGTTCAACTAAACGAATTGATTAATTTGGCATTAATCTTTGATTATTTCAACAAAATCTTTTCAAAAGTGCTTCTTTCTTTCTTTGAAAATCGATTTCGACCGCACACAATGCATCCCAGTGTTGGAGCTGCTTGCACGTTGTTCGAATTTTCGAATATTTTCTTTGTTGCTCCCCACACGCAACTGGCGCTCACTCACTCACTCACGACTGCAAGATTTTTTATTGTAGACTTTTGTTGGCGCTCGCGCGTGTTTTTCATCTCAGTTGGGTTGCTCGAGCCGCGTGTTGTTTGCATTTGCCGGCACCGTCAGCCCCACACGTTCTGCGTTTTTTTGAGATTTACCTGGTTTATGGAGAAATGCAATTTGCATATTTTTACAATTTCGCCACCAGTGGGGAAATTTGCACGTTTCTATGGAATCTACCGTTTTTGCGCAATACTCGCGAGTGATTTTTTCAAGTTGGCTGAGAACGAGAGGAATAACCATGTGCGCCCATATTTCCGTTTCCTTTCATGAACTGAAGTTTGAAATGTAGATTAGGACTTTTGAAGATCATAAAAAGAACCCTTTTGCAGCAATTGTTCACTCGATTTAGGGTCGATTTCTTCACTCGGAGTTAAGTAACTTTTGATATAACTTTGGGTTTTTTGCTACAAAAACAATGATTGGGGTTTTTGACTCGATTTTTTTTATTTCGAATTTCTTAAACGTGTGATTTTGCGTCCACATTTAAATATGAGATTTAGATACAACAATACAGAATAACAACATTTCATGTTAATTTATGTTGATATGTTTACCAGACTGTATAACCGATATACAACAGATGTATAACAATAGCTACAACTACAACAATTACTCGTACAGTAAAGTCTGCTTAAGTACCTCACTTTTAAATGCAAGTTTTTTCAGCTACTTAAACGAATAGAATACTTCTGGAGACGCATCGTAATTTTGACTCCGTATGAAAAAGTTTGGTATTTGTTAGTCAATTCGATTAACGAAGCATATCCAGGAACGGTTGCACGGGCCTTTTTATATCACTTCGGCCTTTCGGCCATTCCTGTTTAGTTTGTGTACTTTTATACAAAAGGACATACCTTTTTAAGAAAATTTTGGTATACAAAGCGGTTTGAATTCTTAAGCTCACATAGAGCATAGTGTCCAAAAATACTGGTTACTTAAGCGAAGTCGGTGCAAAGGCACTCAATCTTTAAGTATTTTAGATACCGCGGGATTTCGGGATTTAAAAATGACAATTATGGAATTCTCAGAATTTCGTTATGTATAAATTTTCAGCTAAAAATTATAGAAGCTCGTAAATTTTGTCATGTAAACACATAATTTGTCGGTTAAGCTGTCATTTTTATGAATTAAAACAGAATTTTATATAAAATAGGATTTTTTATGAATTAAAACAGAATTTTATATAAAATAGGGTTTTCATTTAAACAAAAGTTGTGCGAAATCTATATAAAAATATCGGAAACCTAAACAAAATGCATTCAATTTTTTTTAAACAAAATACTTACAATAATTATAAACTTAGTTTGTGAAGATCAGACTTGGTTTAGTGTACAATTTTCTGATTTTGTACTACGAAGCACCTGACTTTGTGAAGTTTAATAAAAAAAGGGAGATAAAAAATTGGTATTTGAAATAGAAGTAAATGGCTTCGTATCGCAATCTAACAAAAGTGCTAAGAAATTGCATAGAAGTTAGCTGATGCAGTCATTTATATTTTTAAATATTTTTTCCGAAAAACATGTCAACCACTAAGGGCTCGATTTGTCACATTTCCTAACATTTATTCTTCACTCTACAACATTTTATAAAAAGTATTTATTTCTTAACAATATAAAATATAGTTTTAATATATATTTTTTTCCAAAACATTGTTTATTATTTTTACTCATTCCTATGCAAACTGTCTGGTATCAGTGTGGAATTTAAATAAGGCTTGAAATCGGCTGTAAACTGCACACAGTGAAGGTTAAAATCCCGGGAACCCAAAGCATTAGACCCGGGAATGCAGGGCTGCTAGGAACAACTGTGATCGCGGGATTTTCAAATTCAACCCAATTCAACCTTTTCTCTGCGTGAGTTCCTTTCGGATAATGAGCCATCAGAATTGTCAACATTTAAACTCAGTTGAGCTGATAACCTCAAAAGCTACTGCCCGAATTTTCGATTCCAAGCACCTGCAAATCATTGATATGGCTTACGGTTTGCAACACTTGTTCCACAAACTTCTCATTTTTCTTCATTTTTCAAACATTCTCTATTTTCTTAACCTACTTAAGTCGATTTGGTTTTATCGATCAGTGCCGATCAGCACTCATATTTGTGTCAAGTGAAACAATTTTTTTTCAACCAACTTCCATTGTTATTTTTGCAAATAAAACAACACAATGAAACAAACAACTAATGCAATAAAAAATCGTTTGATACTTAATGCCATCGGCATTGATGACAAATTGTTGCTAGACACGCTCGATTAAGAATTTCCCATGTGATAGTCGATTCGCATGCGGGCATGATTGGATCCAGTCGGGGCAGCAGAATGTCACCGCATATAGTAGTCGAAATCTGAATGAATCGCAACGACACCACGCGGCAATGTGCGCATTCAGATGTTTATTGTTATTGTTACATTTACAACAACACCTATTTGTTGTTTTGCGCCCACACTGACGTCACACGATTTCCGTTCGTTGTGGCTTAGTACTTTCTGCAGCGTGATTAAGTTCAAATTCCAGAAAACTGCTCAAATGCTGAGGTTGACACACAACTTCTCAACGCAGTTTGTCCGAAATGGCAAACTCGTTCGGCTGGTCGGTCGCTGCTCTGGTGAAAAGACATGACGTGTATCTACAGTGCGCTCCGATAAAAAAAAAGTTTTGAGCATTTGTAAGTAGTTGGTGAGTGCCAAGTGTGGAGAGCGCTTTTTAAAGAATTACAAACAAAGACGCATTTATGACCACTGTGCGAAAGCGTGTGAGCGCATTTTGAGCGAAACTAGAAAAAGCTTTCGACTTTCAGCTCATTGTTGGATTTCATATTTTTCGAACTTAACTAGGGTTGCCAAGTGATTGATTATGGGAATATTTTTTTGGGTTATGGTACGGTTAATCGTATTGAATTAAAAACTTTTAAAGAGCTACAATTCCAATTCAGAAACTAGTTCCTTAACCGCTCAAAGTCCAGCAGGTTGTTTTTTGAAACAATTTTAGTGCTTTATTGCATAGAGTTATGACTTAAAAAAGTATGATGCAATATTGAACAAAATGTCATAGTAATTTCTGTTTTCTATGCGAAGTATTATTTAAATACACAGATAATTTATTTTGTTTTAATTATTTGAATATTTGAGTCGTTAATGCATGCAACTGGATGAGAATTAGAATGGTTCCAACTTCAGAACCCAATAACACTTAAAATCATATTAGCAATCTGCAGTTTTAGCAACAAACGAATATTTGGATGGTTTGAACTGTTCTTAGTCACTGGAATGAACAATAATGCTCATTAGTGTGTCCGGTATTTAACACTAGAAAGACCACTGCGGTCATATTGACGGGTTTGCATTTTTAAATATCTGCATTTTCTATCAAGTTTTGCTTTGATGGCTTTTATTTTTTTATTAAGTTCTACATTTAGTTCAACAATTAGGGTTCTACAATAAAAATTAGCCAAATACGATGTGAGCTTTTCGACATATCAACGGATACAATATATAGTTTTTGCGATCTTTCTAGTGTTGCGATCTTTCTAGTGTTGCGATCTTTCTAGTGTTAAAACTGATGATGATTAATATTTTCAATGAGGATCACTAGAAAAATCGAATAAATCGTTGCCCTTCAAGAGTCTGTTACGTAATTTTGAAAGAGAAGTTGAAATAAGGGAATTGATTCAAATATGAACTTGATTTATAAATTTTAACCCTTCAGAAGAAGCAAAGAACTTTAGTAGTTATGTGTATGAAGCTATATTCAGACAGTCATTTCGAGAAACTATATGAAACGCAAGACTTGGTAATACTCGAGGACTTAGTTGGGTAGGTTCAGTGACCGCTTCTAGGGCATCGCTTAGGTCGTGGGACATCACTTGTGCTACCACGCAGTGAGAAAAACTCCACCTATACACTTACAGTTGATAGGAAGCGCTTGGTGACTCTGATGAATTTATAAATACTATCTGGGGACACTTCACTCGAAACTAGAACCTTCCGAGATCCATAATGGGGCGTATAAACCATTGGGACCACAACTGGTAAATTCAGTTTGACTAGATTTTTGCGTTGCCTAAATAAGACTTGGTATGAATAATTCAAATGTCAAAGGATCAATAACAGTTATTGCTAAATTTCAATATACTCCAAAAGTACAATATTATAATTTTTTTTACATTTACAATGGTACTTTCAAGCTTTAGAAAGATCGAAAGCTGAAAAATATCTCAAATAAGAATCATGCGGTTTTCTGGCTCTTAGTCTCTTAAAGGGTTAAGGTCTCTATTGGAAAAAAGGTTAGATATGAGCAGTTACGCCTCAGGTCTGAAAAATATTTGTAGGCAACTAATTTACAATACGATTTCTGTCGTTGTTGCTGTTTTGAAAAAGAAAACAACAGTTTTATGACCCAAACACAATGAGGACGGCCAGCAACTGGACGGACACACAACTACAAAATGGCAACGACTTCAACTGTTGCCGTATAGTCAACTATTTGATTACAATGAAAGCGGCAGCAAAAGCATCACAATTATATTTTTTGTGCGCCAAATCACAAATTGAAAAAAAATTTTTCTGTTGAGCATTCGTCTTTATTAATTTTATTGTTCTACACTCAATTTAAAACAAGTGGTGATCTGGAATAGTTGATGAAACTAGTAAATTTTAACTGAAATACTAACATATTTGTACTTATTTATCAAAGTACCCAGAAAAAATAAATTGAACACCAACAAAAGTATCTGTTTTGACAGTGGCAGTGGTGACAATTATGTTGAGTTACGAGGTTTAAGGTTAACGACAGCGACAGATGTGGTCAGTGGTCGTGAAACCGAGCAGTCGTCAAAATAATTGTCTTCATGAGAATGTTCTGATTCTATATTTTGACAAGTGTGTGACAATATGTTCGGGACATTACACTTTTAATGTTCATCCCTGGCCAGGAATAGACTAAAGATTGGATTTCTCTTGGTAAATTGTTCCTTGTTTCTTACTAAAAGACTGAGTTTACTCTAAACGTCAAAGAGATATAGAAATGTATACTGGAGCTCCAGTGGTTCCCAGTTCCATGAATGAGGAGTTGCTCTGTTTCCCTTGAACACACAACGAACTATACATATCTTTATGCTTAAGTTTCCATATCTTTCCAAACCATATTTTTATGCTTAAGTGAACTTTGATAACCTCAATCTATCCTCTAAAAGAAGTCAGACAATGTATTCTGCTACCGATTTTTTGTCCTTCTCTTGAAAATATGAAAAAATTTTCTATTTTATAGAGTTACCCACTTTGGGTTGAGCCTTGTCTTGTTTGCGGTCTTTCACAGCATTTTTTACCGAGTGTGAATTAATAAAAAAGATTAATTCCTCTAAACTTCCGTATGCAAGTGCGAACATTTTCATTTCTCACTGCAATGACCTCACTGAAACATTTCTTCGATCAATATAGACCAGACGAACTGGACTAAACAGCCAACTATCCATCAATTTATCAGACAATGACATAATTCAGACAATAATCTTTCAAGCTTTCCAAGTGGAAAGTGCGTTTTATTTCGGTTTTAAGTAGTTTTTAAGTAGTCAATAAATTTTTTGAGCGGATGTTGTCAAATTATGTTTCAAAGCAAAACAAACAAAACTTAAGTGAAAGTTTTGTTGATTTTTCATTAGATTTCAATTTTATTGTTTTTGGTTTTTGTTCGCTTGTTTGCCACTGCAAAATGTTTGCTTTTCTTTGGTTATAATTTGCATGATTTGAATGCAAAGAAAATAAAATTACTAAGCTTTTTCTTGCTTTGTCCCAGTCGCTTGTTTCGAACGTTTGTACATTAATAAAGCCATTACGACCAATTCAAATTTTCAAAGTTTACGTAATATTTATAGATATTCAATAATGAGTTAATTCAACTCATTACGAACCAATCAATAAACGACAGAAGCGCATAAAACCTAACATTTAAAATAATAACAACTCAACAAACTTGGCAACGAAATTGCAATGAATTTTGTTTGATGATTTGCATGCAAATTTAAAGCATTTAGTTGTGCGAATTGATTTGACAGTTAAGCGATACGTTGCTTCGTTTGCACATAAACCAATAAAAATAAAAATAGAAAATTTAGTTTGTTTTTGATAGATTGCTGACTTCATTTAATTGATTAATGTTAAATTTATCATCAAATCTATTGTTTTTATTGGCCTTTTATTGGACCTAAGTAGGTCACTCAAGTCCAAAAGTGATAGTGGATGTGACTTGAAATCGCTGTTAATTTTGACAAAAAAGTAACATTGTTTCTGCGATAAGAAACCGTTTTTTTATAACAAATCAATAAAGCTAAAAGCATAAAATTTGGAAATATGATACTACAGACTAAAATCCGAAACACATATGTTTTTCAAAGGAATTCGTTCAAAATCTTCAAGGATATTTATGGATACATTTTAGAAAGGGCTTTAATGGCACATTTGTGCTCAAAATTCAAAATGTATAATTCACTCGAAAGGCGATGAGTTTTCTCTTTCATTTGATATCCATATCTTTATTATTGCAAGAGCACAAATATTTAAATAAATTTGTTGAAATTTGTATGTCCTTAAAACCTTAAAGTCCTTTTAAGAAGACAACGAATCAAAAAATGGAAAACTGACTATGTCAGGTTACTTTGAATGACCTCAATTTGTATGCTTATATCAACATTTGAATGGCTCAAAAGAACTGTTGCACAGTGTTATCGGTTTTGGCTCAACGTTCGTAGTTGAATTTTCCACCGATTTGGAGCAACGAACTTTCACCTTTAGTTGTCTATATCTCGCGTTGTACAAATGCGATCGGTATACGCGAAATGGTGTTAAAAAGATAAGGTTTTGCACTTGAGAAACTTCTCAGACAGTTTTGTAATTGCTTCACTCAGTTCGGTTTGAGCGCGCATCAAGCATGGGTACCAGCAAAGAGGATATACGCCAGATTTTTTTTCTTCAATAGAGACAAAGACTCAAGTCAGACGCCTGAAAACGTGAATAGTATTTATGGTTTTTACTGACTACTAAAACTAATTACGCCACTCATGTGCAGGTTTGGTTTTGTTTCAACGTTTCGGTAATTTTGATGTCAAAGATACACCATACTATCATTAAAATCATGGAAATGGTTGATTCCAATCATCATGTAAGCACTGTTTTCATTTTCCAGAAGCTTAACATTGCACAAATATGGTTTGGAACCACTTGAATAAGGCTTGAAAAAGATATTCTTATGCAGCCACCTAATAGTTCGGACCTGGCACCAAATGATTACCAACTATTTCTGTCTATGGCGAATGATTTGGTTGGTCAAAACGTTGCTCTAATAGAAGACTATGAGAATCAACTATCCCAGTAGGGATTTTTTTCCCTAAATAAGGGCGAAGGTTTCTATAGAGAAAAAAAAACAATGAAATTACATTTAAAATAGCAACAAGTTAACGAGCAAAACGGTGTCTAAAAGTATACCATGAAGAGCGAACTATAAATGTTAGGAGCATCACTTGAATTTGAGTTCATACTTAGCATAGTAGTCTCTTTTGTTGGATTATATTCAATAAACTATAGAAAACCTTCAACCACTAGTTTAACTCTTAGCGAACAAGTTTCAAAAATGTCACGAAGAATTATCTTCTAAAGATGAACGTCTTTAAAAGAGCAAGAAAATCAAGTCATATATAAAACACTTCTTGGACTTGAAACTCACAGATCACTATGCCAAATGACAATTGGCGAGAGGTGCTCTTGGAGCCAAGTGCTTTGATGGATTCGCGGAATTAGCTGATGAACAGATTACGGATCTACAAATGATCCAGTCTGGATCTTCCAAAAAAAAAACTGTCTGGATTTACAACCCTCGTTAAATAAGAAGTCAGAAGATTGCTAGAATGAATCTCGACTCAATCAACAGCAACAGCGTTTAGAATCACCAAAAATCAGGTTTGGGAGGTCTCTGTAAAAAACCAAAAATAGTTCAAATGCCCTTCCATATAAAGCAAACACTCAGGCTTACAGATGTCATACAGTGAGAATTCAATAAGAACGAATAGCGGTAAGGATAATAAGTGACAAACTGTTCAGGTTCCCAGAGATTATGATATTTAACTATTGAGGCTGTCATGAAAGAAAATGAATAACATCTGACAGTTGGAATACATAGAGAATTCATTGCAATAATTGTTGCTCTGAAGCATTTAATCCTGTATGAGATATAGTATATATACGGGATAGTATCTTAAAGCAGAAATAGCTGATGTACCGATTACGAATCTACAAATGAACCAGTCTGGATCTTCAAAGAAAAAACTGTCTGGATTTACAAGCCAACAGATAGAAAAAGGCACCGAATTCCATATGAAGAGAATCACAATGGACCCAACAGGGTATCCGAGTGGAAATGTATGTATGTCGAGTGAAAACCCTGTACAATTGTCGGCGGAGCAAGAGAAGTAAAAACGATGGTTGGGTTCGTTTTGAATGTTTATTCGCTGGAGTACGAATGACAAGTATGAACAGTAAACATTGAACGATATAAACGGCTGAGTCTGGGGAGCCGAAATATAGAGAACATAAGTACAAAAGGAGAAGGAAAAGATCGAATTTGAAGTGGGATTGACAGAACATTGGAGACAGTAGTCACACCCCTTCTGTAATCAAACCTAGAATTCAAACTATTCTTAAAATTTTTGGAACCAAGGAGGACTCATGATGACAAAAATTATTGTGATATAAGAATCTCACACGCAGGTTTGACTTTTTTCTTAATCAAACTAGGCAATCTTAAAGAAAATACTTTCAGTTAGTTCAAAATCCTTTCAGTTAGTTCAAAGTGTTCTCAGGAAAAAACTTTAATTATATGGGGGAACAAGTTGTACACATTACCGCAATTAGCCGGTTTGTTAATGAAATAATTTAGTAGCAAAACTGCCAACACGCGAAACGAAAGCTTTGACTTAATCTATAGAATTAAGTGATTGAATGGTAATTACAATTAATGACGAGTGTTAATGAACGACTGAACAACTTACAAGCGGCCACAAAACCCTGACAAAGGTCAAAGTTCGTACAGTGTCAAATGAAACGGAAGTGACTGGCAACGATGGTGGCGAGAGAACGAGAAGGTCTCTGCCACTGTGAAAGCGCGGGAAAATCCTCACGTGCAACGACCAACAGCAGCAGCACAACGTCACCGCACAGCGCCAGTCACATGTCGAACACAATTGTGAAATTCTTTTTTGATACCAAGGCAAAAGACTCACGAAACGTCAATTGAGTTTAAAAATAATTCTACACATGACTGAGTCACACACACACTTTGCGACTCGCAGACGAAAAGAAAATTACGCTGCTGCCTCAATGAGGAGAAAACCAGCAACGACGCAACAACTTTTCATCATAAACACTAAAGTTGAGAGCAACTTTGTCAACAGCAAATAAATTGTATAAAACAAAAGTCAACAACAAAAACAACAACAACAGTGGCATTGTACATGTGCCGTTGAACCATTTCTCGCCAAAAAATATTTGCTTAATTGCTCGGAATTATTGCAAAGGTTCAATGAAATGGCAGCGCATGATTTCTGTGTCGACGACTTGCACGACGGCAGCTGTGCGCCTTAAGCGCAGCGCCAGTCACACATGTCAGTGGTCGTCGCCGTCGCCGTCGCAAACTTGTTGCGCGTCGCGCAATAACCCGCAACGCCCAACCACTCCCCCTGACCGACTCTGCACTCCGACTCGTTGGCGCAACTCTACGCGGCGGCGCATTCAATTCCAGCCTAAACCTAAATCACAGCGAATGGCACAAGTCGGTCAGTCAGTCAGTCAGGCAATTAGCCAGTTGCCTGAAAAATATGCAAATTGTTAAACGAACTCATTTTAATGAGCACAATTAAAGTGAAAACATTTTGAAATTAGTTTTAATGCATTTGATTTTATTGCGTCTACTTGGGCGACAACAACAACTTCGCAGCACATTTTGGCGGTGTTCACGATGTGCAAAAAGTTATGGAATATATTAAGATATATGTACAGTATGCAAAGTTCGTATTCGTACAGACGCATTTTGTAATTAAAATGTTGAATGTTAAAGATTTAAAGATGTTTTTCAACTCCATGATTAAAATTACTAATTTTGTATTTTACTCTAAATAATATGTAAATATACACTTTTGAAATTTAATGATTGCATAAATTGATTTATTTTGTTAGCAAAACTCGATTTCGACGGAGAAACAGATCCATACGAATACAGATTTTGCATATTGTATATGGAATTTGAAGAGCCAAGACAGCCTCTTCTGTCTAAACACATTGTGGAAATATTTACTCTCTCCGGAGTTAATTTTTCAATAGTTTGTCTTCAACTGACCACCGTATCTTTCCACTACGACTTTAAGACGGACAACTTTACCATTACTAAAATTAGTATATTTAATTGAACTTTAGATATGGATTATGAAACTCTGGACCTGGCAGCTATGCACTTCAAATCGACTAAAAGTTTGTTGAAGACGCAAAACAGATACAAATTTCATATTTGTCATCAATGTATGTTATTTACTTTTCTTGCCACTTACTCTCTTTTCATAGCATTAAAGTGTCACAGATTGTGAATACCTTTATTAGCTCTTATATCTTGATTAAATGGCCCAAAAAAACTATCATAATTTTTGTTAATGTAACAGTTTTACAGACGCAACAGTCAACTATTCCAAACATGTTTTTATAGAAGACGAGCCTAACACAAAATATCCAGCAAAGACAGGGTTTTCACGCCACAATTTTTCAGCGAAAATACGTTCAAATCTAATTTTAGATTAAAAAAATTATACATCTGACAGTTGGAATTCATAGAGAATTCATTGCAATAACCGTTGTTCTGAAGCAATTGATCCTGTATTAGATAACCTTCTTTTTGAACAAAATCTTCCTTTTAAACAAAACAAAATTTTCGTTTTTTAACTCTGAAAACATTTGACAATTTTTTTTTTTTAAAGTTTCCTTCATTTAGAACAATGACCTTTCTGAAAACAATTTCCTTTTTAAATTAAATCCCTTTCTTTCGATCAGAATGTTCTCCTTTTTGAACAAAATATCCATTTTAGAACAAAATGTTTGGTTATTTCGACTCAAACGTTCTCCTTTTCAAATAAAATGTTTTTCTGTTTGAACAAAATATCCTTCTTTTCTAACAAATCTTCCTCTTTTAGATCAAATTGTTCTTTTAAAACAAAATGTCCACCGCTGTGAACAATTTGTTCCTTCATTTTCACTCAAAAGTTCTCCTGTTCAAACAAAATGTCCTTCTTTTATCAGAAAATGTTCCTCTTAAACAAAATATCTACCTTTCTGAACAAAATTTTCGATTATTTTTACTCAAATGTTTTGGTTTTTATACAAAATTTTCTTTTTGTTAACAAAATTGTCTCCTTCTTTGGGAACAAAATGTCCTTATCAAAATAAATTTCCTTTCTAAATGAAATCTCTTCCTTTCGTTCAGAATGTTCTCCTTTTTGAACAAAATATCCTTTTTAGAACAAAATGTTCTCCTTTCCAAAAAATATGTCCTTCTTTTGAACAAAATCTCCTTTTTTAGACTAAAATTTTCTTTTAAAACAAAATGTTCACTTTTCTGAACAAAATCTCCTTTTAGACGAAAATGTTCTTTTCAAACAAAACGTCCTGTTTTGGAACAAAATCTCCTTCTTTAGACCAAAATGTACTTTTCAAAACAAAATGTCCTTTTTAACAGAATATCCTTCTCTTAGACCCAAATATTCTTTTCAAACAAAATATCTTTCTTTTGAACAAAATCTCCTTCTTTTAGACTAAAATGTTCTATTCAAACAAAATGTCTTTCTTTTGAACAAAATCTCCTTCTTTTAGAACAAAATGTTGTTTTCAAACAAAATGTCCTTCTTTTGAACAAAATCTTTTAGACCAAAATATTCTTTTCAAATAAAATGTCCTTCTTTTGAACAAACAAAAGTCCTTCTTTTGAACAAAATATCCTTCTTTTAGAACAAAATCTTTCTTTCTGAACAAAGTATTTTCCAAATCTTCTTCTTTGTGATCAAAACATTTTCTTTTTTGAAGAAAATCTCTTTTTTTGAGCCAATTGTTTTACTTTTAATAAAATGTTTTCTTTATCAAATTTCTTCTCATTTTGGCCAATTTTTTTTCGTTTTGAAACAAATGTTAACTTAACGTACCAGATAAATGAGTAGATATCCGTAAATTAATCTGATTTTCGTTTTTACTTGCTTCGATGTTTAGTATTCATGAATCAAGAACATTTGAACATTTTAATGAAATATTTTTAGTTTTTGTTTAATGGTTCCTACTTCGAATGTTTTCAATTTTTGTAACCATTAATCAAAACTTACTTTTAATTCAATAACCTTATAGTACAATAGATCAACCAAAAGTGGGACTCTGTTCCTTTCTCATTTCGTTTTCCACGTTGTTGCGTCCAAAATGGACTTCAAAAATGATCGCAAAAAAACGTAGTGAAAACAGATCAAAAACCTTGAGCTCACTTCACAACACCTGAGAACGCTTTCTTTGACACAAATCCCACTGACTGACTGACAGATTGACTGCCAAATACTGCGTTCCATTTGGCCACGTTTGCGCAACGCATTTTGCATGCATTACCGAAATTTGCTAATTCGACGCGCATTTATTTAATTGAATTTGATTTTTTTTTGTAACGCGCAATTTCCAAATGGCCTAAAGTTTCTCAATATTTTATTGTTGTTATTTACATTCTGCTTAAGTAAGTATATCGCATTTACATAAATTCCATTCTGTTTACGTTTAACTTTCGACGAATGCAAAACACTGCGTGATAAGCTCCAGTAGCGCGTGGGTGAAATTAAAACAACAAAAATGATTGGAATTAAATTTTTTTTTGCTATCAGAACGCCGTCATAGTGCTATGTAAAGTCGAGGAGTGGGTTCAATAAAATTTGCATAAGCAAGGTCACGCTTACAAGTGATACAATAAAACGACCAGCAACGACTTTACTGGTGGCTGTCAATTGAGCGGATAATGGCTGCTGAAGCGCGTAATGCGGGTTCAACACAGCTCAGCGTTTTTGTTAAACTTGAAAGTTGAAAGAACTTTATGTGCAGACCATGAAAGTTTTTTATCATAATCTATAAATTGACTCTTAAAACTCATCTTTGGAACTTTACACTCCAAGTTAATATGAAAGGTAGGAATACTTTTAAATATTTTGGGATTTGTAAATGTAATCGATATCGCTTACCAGTTCTATTAGAACATCTTGAAATCGCTTTGAAAGAGATAATTTGAGCATAAACTTACCTAAAAAAGAGAGAAATTTTTTATAAGTATATGTTTGTTCAACTTTCAAATAAATTATATGGGACTTTTTATGAGTATGAAACTAAAACCTGCTAATGACTTCATTTTAAAAATGCCATTAATAGAATATAAGCTCCAAAGTAAATGTTAATAACGCAATATTATTTATAACAATTTATTAATAAAAACGTAATAAATTAATACAGGTGCCTCAGTTTGTTTATAGATAGAAGTTGCTCTGAAAAAGATTTTACTAGCTTCCATAAAGATGATTGAGACTGGACAGAACCTTTGTTCAATAACAATAACTTGGAACAATAATAATATGGTGAACAAAATCAATATACTGATTTCTGATCCGTGTTTCTTTATTCCAGATACTTTTCTTTCTGATCTTTGGTGTTTCATACTGAGCACATAAAAACCCTTCTTTTTCTGATAGTTGCTTTTATATACTCCGTCAAATACGTCTCTTTCGGATCTTCGCACATTTTATCCTAACACTTTTCCTTCTGATCCTCGCTTCTTCACACTGAACACTTCTTCTAATCCTCGCTGCTTCATACCAAATATTTCTCTTTCCAATCCTCGCTTCTTAACACTGAACACTTCTGTTTCCAATCCTCGCTGCTTCATATCTCTTTTCTTTCTTCATACGTAACAGAAAGAACAGAAAGTTTCTCCCTTCTTT
This sequence comes from Melieria omissa, assembly GCA_963971225.1. Lineage (NCBI taxonomy): Eukaryota > Metazoa > Arthropoda > Insecta > Diptera > Ulidiidae > Melieria > Melieria omissa. The sequence continues at coordinate 40,171,599 of OZ020268.1, read as the reverse complement.
ACACGTAGCACAACTTTTTTATCCTCGCTTCATCACACGTACCACTTCTCTTTCTAATCCTCGCAAACTGAACAATTCTTCTTCTGATATCATACTTGCTTCTTCATACATAACGCTTCTGTTTCCCATCTTCGCTTTTTGATATATAACATTTCTCCTTCTGGCCCTCGGTGTTTCATATCCAACACTTCTCTTTATGATCTTCGCTTTTTTAAACTGAACACGTCTCCTTCCGATCCTCGCTTCTTCACATCTAACACTTCTCTTTCCGATTTTCGCTTCTTCATATCGAAGATTTCTCCTTCTGATCCTCGCTTCTTCACACTGAACACTACTCTTTCTGATCTTCGCTTTTTCATATCGAATATTTCTCCATATGATCCTCGCTTCTTCACACCTAACACTTCTCTTCCCGATTTTCGTTTCCTCATATCGCACATTTCTCCTTCTGATGATCCTCGCTTCTTCACACTGAACACTTCTCGTTTCGATCCTCGCTGCTTCATATCAAACACGTCTTTTTCTTCACATGTAACACTTATCTTTCTGATCCTCGCTGATTCATACCAAACATTTATCTTTCCAATCCTCGCTTCTTCACCTTGAACACTTCTCCTTCCGATCCTCGCTGCTTCATATCAAACACTTCTCTTTCTTCACACGTAACACTACTCTTTCTGATTCTCCATTCTTCACGCTTAACATTACCTTTTCTTATCCTCGCTTTTTCACACGAAACACTTATCTTTCTGATCCTCGCTCCTTCTCACGTAACACTTCTCTTTCTGAATACTTCTTTTCCTGAATCTTACCAAACACTTCTCCTTCTGATCCTTGCTTTTTCACACCTAACAATTCTCTTTCCGATTTCCGGTTCTTCATATCAAACACTTCTCCTTCTGATCCTCGGTGTTTCATATCCAACAATTCTCTTTATGATCTTCGCTTCTTCAAACCTATCACTTCCCTTTCCGATCTTCGCTTCTTCATATCGAACATTTCTCCTTTTGATCCTCGCTTCTTCACACCTAACAGTTCTCTTTCCGATATTCGCTTCTTCACACTGAACACTTTTCCTTCTGAGCCTCGCTTCTTCACACCTAACATTTCTCTTTCCTGTTTTCGCTTCTTCACATCGAACATTTCTCCATGTGATCCTCGCTTCTTCACACCTAACAATTCTTTTTCCGATTTTCGGTTCTTCATATCAAACACTTCTCCTTCTGATCCTCGGTGTTTCATATTCAGCAATTATCTTTATGATCTTCGCTTCTTCAAACTGAACACTTCACGTTCCGATCTTCGTTTCTTCATACCTGACACTTTCCTTTCCGATCTTCGCTTTTTCATATCGAACATTTCTCCTTCTGATCCTCGGTGTTTCATATCCAACAATTCTCTTTATGATCTTCACTTCTTTAAACTGATCACTTTTGCTTCTCATCTTCGCTTCTTCGAATAAATCGAATAAATCTCTATATATCTAATAGTTATTTCCACATATTGTTAAGAATTAGATAAAAGTAAATAAATACTGGTTTTAGAAACTGCAGCTGTATTCCCATCTAATATAAAATATGTGTCTTGGGTTGAAAAAAACAACAAGCAGGAACCCAGTCACTGCGGCCTCAGTTGTCATTTTATGACAAAAATCTTAAACTCACTACTAACTAAATTCCAGCCTCAAGAAAATCAAAGCTACACCTATCTGCATAAGTAAATGTATACAAATATGTATAGAAATTGCATTCGAAAACTGCCGGAATTGGCCAATGCGATCCAGAAATTCATTTTAATTGCGTTAATTGATTTGTTTCGCCTTCAGTTTGCATTTGTGTTGCAATCGTCTGCCAGCAGGAAGCAATAAACGTCAGCCGCTCTCCATGCAGGCGTTCAGACTGGCGGGCAAACGGCTCATGGTTAAAAATATGCAAAGCACAAACAAAACAACAGCCGTCAGCAAGAAAACATAACAATATTTTTTAAATAAACACAATTAAGCGATATTTACAGATGATAAATTAGCCAGCAGAACGAAAAACGAACGAACGAACAAGCGAACGATTGCTTCCTTGGGTGGCGTTGGCCACTTGAACGGGTTGGCGCTTTATTTATAATTGTGACGGTCGAGTGTGACAAGTGCGTGCGACAGCAATAAAAACGCTTCCGCTTTTGAATTTGTTGGGTGCAAAACGCACAAATTAACAATGAACTCAAGTGCACTGTGGCAGCAATCAGCGTGGAGGCGGGTTGAAGGCGCCAAGAGTCGCATTCACTAAATGTGCATGCGGCAATAAAGTCGAATCATTATGAACAACTAAAGTTGTAAGCTGGCAACAACCCTTCAATGCTGCAATTATGCGGCCACTCTTCAATTGTTTGTCGTTCTCGACTTAATGAATAAATGCGCGTCGCATGGAGCGTCGATCGTCGAGTGAAATGGCTTTCCTCGAGTTGGGCGCTGCAGCTCCAGTCGAGTTGTGGCGCGACTTTGAAAACGTGCATTAACCCATGTCGCCACTTTTTCGCGCCCATTGCTGTTGCATATTTTTACATTTACCGCGTTGCTTTTTCCATTTTTATACTTTATTTTGAAACTCTTTATTGTTTTCATTCTTTTATTTGGTCGCTCTTTGTGCAACAGATGACTGCAAAAGCGAGCACAATGAAATTGCTGCCACCGCCGACAACAACACCCACTTGTCGCTCAAAGTCGTCCATCCATTGCGATCGAGACGAGCAGAAAACCTCGTTGAATGTCATTCACATGCGTTCTGGTCCGTCCGTCCATCCCGTGTCGTCTGGCATTCAATTTTACGCCATGCATTTTATTTTCTTGCCAATTCGTTCGCGTTCACGTTCGCGCCTTTTGTGCGCGTTGGCTTACGAACGGAAGTCAGTGCATCCGTCGAATGCGCAAGTTGATTGATCTTGCGCGAGGACGAGCTCAGACGACCAACGTGCAATCGCTTCGTCATGCATACACGTTGCCATCGTTTAGCGAGACAGCATCATCAGCATCTCGTCGCTGCAGAAAACGAATGTCGTATGTTCCATTGAATTTAGTAGCACATACGACTATCGTTTTTTCAGGAAACAATCTGTTGGTCATCACACACGTTGCTGGCACACTTCGTTGTTGGGGTTTGAGCTTTTAATTTCGCGGAAGCAAAAACGCTCACCTAATGAAAATAATTGCTTTTCGCGCTTCGATTGTGACATTGCATGAGCTCATCCCCCGCAATGAAAATCAACTGGCGAAAAACAAATGTCGAAATCACCAGATATGCAAAAGGGCAAAGTATGATTTGTAGAAGTGAGGAATTTTGATAACAATTACTAAGACTGCTTTGCAAGATCTTAAAAGAGCCTTTTGTGTATCCCTTTGAAATTTTCCCAGTGCGCCAACCGATTGACAGAGGTTTATAACTAATTCTTATCAAATTGACTCATATCAGTGTGTGAAATTAACCCATTTCGTATCAATATGTTGAGAAAGGTTTTATTTAGAAATGTTTGTAATAGGAGAACGATTTAGGTTAAAAATTGCAAGGAAAATGAGTTCGAGTAAGATCGATGATGGCATTTGTTCGTAATTGTATGTCAATTAAAAATTGATTTTTTAACACTTTTGCGTCCTCTTAGGCCATCTGAACAGATCTAAACATATTTTATTGTAATACAAAAATGCTATTTTTGTTTTTCCAATTAATGGGTTTTGCACGATTTTAGTTATTTTAGGAATTAAAAAAAATTAAGGTTTTTCTCAACGCCCATCTTAAATAGGAAGGAAGGTGTGACATGGCAAACAAATATTTTACTAGGAAGCCAAAAGATCTTAGCATAATATAAAAACAAAATTGTTATATTACTCAAGTTTATTGTAACAACAAAACAAACGCACAAGCAAACATGACTAATTTCTGTGATTCCTTAAGGAATCAGAAGTTCGAAATGGGTTAATGATTTAAAAACATTTTTTTATGATACAAAATTTGTCTAATTTGTCGAATTTTTCTAATCATTCTGTGTTGTATCATTCATTTTATGCAAATATGGTTATTTTTAGTATTTCTACAGAATTTTTAGTATTTTTTAAGAAAAAAGTCTATAGATGAGGATTTTTTCAATGCCCAACTTTAATAGACAAGGCGTGGCATGGCAAACAAACATTGTATTAGGAAACCAATAGATCTAAGTATAATAAAAAAACACAACAAGTTATAGATTACAAAGGTTCATCATAATAAAACAAATACAAACTTTACTAATTTCCATGATTCGTTAACGAAATGGGTTAATATTTGTTGATAAAATTATACATTAGATAAAATGTATGTAAATTAAATATTTTGTAATGGTTGAATCAAACTTGCTTCTAGTTATAATTCCCTACTTGATCTTCTTTCCTATTATTTCCCCTCCTATTGACTTCTCCCTCTATTTTTAAATAATTCAACTTTTTTTTAACGATTTTTATAAATATGAAAATAAGTACAGTACAGACATGATTCAGGGTTGTATGAAAATTCTTAAAAATGGATGCCGGAGCACCTGTCTTTTTATGCGGTTTGATAAAAAAGTACACAAGCTAAAAAATTGGAGCGCTAGAATGGATTTAATGGCGTCGCATTGAAGTCAAAGTTCTCAAAAGTGCTGGGAAATTCGGGAAATTGGTCCACAGCTGCTCAGAAGTTGCTCTTAGAGGATTAAAAGCTATGACTGTACCCCACTAATTTGTATTTCTAAGTATTTCTATCAAACATACTTACCACCTAACTCCAACCCTTAAGGAAGCTCCTTTGGGCTCCCACTGCACCCAAGTGTCCCCAGATGTATTCAATGTAGGACTGATATCCACTTATTATTCCTTCCGAATATTTTTTCCATACATACCTCCCCGCTATATACAACTCTTAAGGGGGCTGCCATACAAAACTGGTCATTTTCTATGCCGTTGGCTACCCACTTGTAAATGTAGTAAAGTAAGAGAGGAAACATTGTATCTTAGAAACTACTGAACCGATTTGAATGATTTAATCAACAATCGAAAACAATGTTGAGTGCAAAAAATACAAAATCAATTAAAGTTAAGACAATGTGACATGGGCCTTGTTGGTCAACAACATTGGCTTCCAAAAATCAGGTTCAGTCTAAACCATTCGATGAAATGTCGACTGTATTCCAAGCGACATGGACAGTCTGTCAAGACATTTTTTCTAAATTGCAAATGTGACAAGAATTGCAAGACAATTTTAGAGCTGTTTTTTACGAATTCGGCCGATGTAATAAATGGTTCGTCCAAAGAATGATCACAGTTTACATTTGGTAGATCTTATGTTCCATTACTAGTCTCAGAATTTGTACTTTGGATTAAAACAATAATGTTAAAAGTTGTTAGGCCAACATATAAAAAATGTCTTTTGCACACCAAATCAACAATAAGCGGAACCATGAAATCGAGCAATAAAATCAGATGTTCTTCTTAGATCCATGTTTCAATTTTAAAACAGATCTGAACATAACTTTCAAACAGCTCAAGTTGAGCAATCTTAGGTCTTTTCAAATATCAATCAAATAAATAAAAATAAAATGTAAAGAGTTGGACGACAGTCCAATTACGAAACTAAGGTCTGGGTTCCCAGTCTTTAAAATTGTATGTTAGAACAAAAATATTGTGAATACAATTTTGAGATGGACTACAATTATGATACACACTCGTGTCTCTATTTGTTAGTTCATTTCCATACGATAAATGTATACTCTTATTTTGCTTTGTGTTGGTTTAGGTCAATGTGTTTTTTTTTAATACAAATAAGGTATTAATAAAAGAACTATCCTAAAAATACCTTGAAACCCTGAGGTAAAAAGGCAAACTTTTAAGGGGCTTAACTTGAAAACACCTACATAAAAATGTTCTAAGAGCAAAGCAATCTTGCTATGAAGTAAAAAATTGATTTAAAAACACGACTATTTTCTAAAATAAAAATGGTACACAAACTATGCACAGACTAAATTACCAGCAAAAAATCGGGATAGCGATTTTGACTCAGATCAACGAACTCACTTCTATAAAACGAAATCACTCAGATAATATTTAGTCTAATTATTTTTTAGATAACTGAAATCATAAAGTGGAAAAAATATAATAATTAAATAATACAAAATTTCTTAATAATTGTTTAAAAAATTAGGTATTGAGTGAGTGAGAAATTTTATGTGGGATTTTATATTTCATGATTTTCAATTTATAAAAATAAAAAAATATAATCACAATTTCAATCAGAATCCAATAAATTATTTATTTAGTTAGTCAATTGAATATCAATAACTAAATAATAAGTGCACAATTACTTACTAATTGACTAATAAATTGAGCTAAGCATTTAGCGTGTTATTAGTAATGGATTAATAAGTAAGGCTTAGCATTGAGTGAGTGAGTTTTGGGTTTGATTTTCTATTCAGAACAGTTAATTAACGTAGTTGGTAATTTAAGTTAGCAATTTATTTAGTTAATTCAATGAATTAGAAAACCAATAGTTATATAAGCTCAGCATTGAGTGAGTGAGTTTTTGGGTAATTTTATACTCGGAATCATTTAATTAACATAGTTAGTCTTTTCAATTGATCATTTATTTAGTTAATTCAATGAATCAGAATAAAAAGCTAAATAATAAAAAATTACCTATTAGTTGACTAATAAAATAGGTTAAGCATTGAGCAACATTTAATTGACTAACAAAGTAAGCTCAGCATTGAGTGAGTGAGTTTTTGGGTAATTTTCGGAATCATTTAACTAACATAGTCATTTCAATTGAATATTTATTTAGTTAATACACTGAGTTTGAAAAAATAGCTAAATAATGACTAATTGACTAAAAAATTAGGCTAAGCATTGAGTACTTTTTTAATTATTTCATATACGGAATCATTTATTTAACATAGTTAGTCATTTGAATGGATTATTTATTTAGTTAACTCAATAAATAAGAAAATTAATAGCAAAATAATTACTTAACAATTGACTAATGAATTAAACTAAGCATTAAGTTTGTTTAGTAATTTTATATTGGGAACCAGTTAATTAACGTAGTTAGTTAATTCAACTAGTCATTTATTTAGTTAATTCAATGAATTAGGAAATCAATAGTGCAATAATAAGTACAAAATTACTTAAGAATTGACCTACAAATGAAGCTTAGCATTGAGTGAGTCATTTTTTCGGTGATTTTCTATACGTAACCAGTTAACTAACGTATTTAGTTAGTTCAATTAATTAATTAGTTATTTCAATTAATTAAATAATAATCAATAACTAAGTAATAAGTACACAGCTACTTACAAATTGACTAATAAATAACGATATGCATTGAGTGAATGTTTTAGTGATTTTCTATTGGAAATCAGTTAATGAACGTAGTTATTTAATTCAATTAGTTATTTATTTAGGTAATGCAATGAATTAGATTAAATAGCTAAATATAAAATAATTACTTTCTAATTGAACAATAAATTAAGTTAGGCAGTTTTTGAGTAATTTTCTATTCGGAATCAGTTAATTAACATAATTAGTAACTTCAGTTATTTCAGTAACTTATTTAGTTAATTTAATGAATGAGAAAATCAGCAGCTAAATGATAAATAATTGCTTACAAATTCACTAACGAATTAGGTTAGTTAAGTTAGAGTTAAAATTAAGTTAGTTAGTTTTTTGAGTGGTTTTCTATTCGGAATCAGTTAATTAACGTAATTAGTTGAATCAATGATATTTTAATATTTTAAATAATGATTTCATATTCTAATGAACTGAACAGAAATCGTGAAATAGAAAGCCACTGATTCGGAGTAAAATGGAAAAAATAAAATAAAATTGTTTTTTAATTTTTAATTATCAGTAAAAAACAGTAGCTTGAAGCTAGATTCGAATGCTTGCTAATTATTTGGACACTAAAAGAGAAAACCTATCAACCAACCCAGAGAAAAATGAAAGGATTCAACAACGTCGATTGTAAATCAACAAAAATCCGAAGGCAATGCGTGCTAAATAAATTAAAGATGAAGGCTTAAAAAACCGCGAACAAGAAAAAAACGCGGGGGGCCAAGATGCACTAAAAAAATGGAAATATCACCACTCAATCAAGCTTAATGTGGGTCGTAATTACACAGTTTACGGTTTCGTAAATATACCCAAAAATAAACAAAATCAAAAGCGAGAAAGAAAAAGGGAGATGCTAAATGAAATTGATGATTGGTGATTGTTGATGCGACCGAAATTTTTTAATTTGCAATAAAAACAAAGTGCGAGGCGGACAAAAATGCATGCAGCGTGCAGCTGCCGAAGAAGGCTGACCAACAAATCATAAAATCAAACTGACCTACGGCAACGCAATGTAAATTTACAAACACACACTCACACACAAATGCAACTAGGCCGACCAGCGAAACGACAAACAGCGACAAAGCCACAGACACACTACCACCACAATCACATTTAATCAGGCAAAAAAAACAACAAAAATAAATGCACAAAAACAACAAACGAAAAAAGAGAAACCTTAACGGTCGAGCGATTGAATTAACTGGGTCAAATATATTCGGAGCCAACAGTTGTTGGCGGAAGATGCCGAATTATGCGCGCGCAGCTTTAGTCGAAAACTAAACAATAGTCGAAACGGAAACAAAACAAACAACAACAACACACCGAATAGCTATGAAACAACACAAAAGTAAACACAAGTAAATTGAAGTAGCGGCGCAGTGTTTCAATTAAAATAAATTATTTAGAATCGAAATTAGGTTAGGAATAAAACATATCACACACACACAAACACAAAAACCACCAAGCGAAACCACATTCCGTTCATGTTTTTTGGGGTTTTTAGACTAAAGTTCAGTGGCCCATTTGGCGAAATGATTTGTTGGGCACGTGGCTGCTGTCTTAACACCGAACTGCTAATACATCAAATGTTATCAGCTTCAAACGCCACAATCGCGTACACACTTTGACGCGCTACGATGAGTGATGCCAGCAATTAATGCCCAAAAAGTTCAAGCACCTCAAAACAAATTGATTTTGGTTTTTTCTGGCTTTTCAAAATTTCAATTTGTGAGCGCAATAAAAAATTAAAACGTTCATATAAATTCACAGCAAATCTTCATTGTAGCAATTGAAGTGTAGCCTGTTTGCTCTCTCCACCCCCGCCCCCTCGGCCCCTTTGGAATGTCAGCCCCATATGTGCGAATGCAAATTGTGCGCAATAAAGTCGGCTCGGCAATGTTTTATTTTTTCAAACTTAGAAATGGGGCAGCGACCGCATTTCGCCCAAAGAAATCAACGGCAAACTCGTCTCGGCGCAGAAGGAGTAGCCGTCACATGCTCGTCAAACAGCAACAATTGAAGCTGCAATGAAAAAACTCTTCAGCCCCAAAAGCTTTGCGCCTTTTGCGTTGCAAAAGCTTTCTCGTTGATTTTTTTAGCCACCACAATTCGACTCGTACAGGTGCATTGAACCTTTTGTTTATTTTGTTGTCGTTTTTGTTGGCGTATTCTTTTGATTCTATTTTTTTTTTTTGTTGCTCATTGTTGTTGTTGTCACACGAGTATTGGGTGCTTTTGTTGTGTTATTTTTAAGCGCTTCTAATGCGCCGGCATCGCATTGTACCACAATCTAAGCATTTGCGATGCCCGTCGCGCCGCACACCGCGTCGGCTCCTTTTGGCCTGACTCACTTTCGCCCCACAGCGCCAAACAACGCGCAGTGTGCTTTTCCGTTTGCTTCTGACTTGTTTCGCTGCGGTTTGTTGGGCTTCTTGTTCGTCTCATCGTCGATTTCACTAGCGCGCCGTAACCTCGAAAATAACCTTAACCAATTGCAAGTTCATTGCCGTGCTGTAACCTTGTGCCGTTTCTTGACGCTTTGCCACTCTGCTTGGCCAATTAGGTGCGCCGTTTTCTGGCTTGTGCGACTCGCAAATGAGTTTGCTTTCATCGCCAGCGAACGTGATTCAATTCCAACGCACAACGCACCAGACAGACGTTAACAAATCTATGGATTATCTAGAAGCCCCAAAAAATATAAATGCACTTTGCATAGGAATTCAAATGAGTTCATTCAAACAAAAATTATAAAAACAAATCAGCTTCTAGAGAAATTTACATATGTACATAAATAGTCATACATACGTACATATATAGAAGAAAGCTTAATGACACAGCCGAAACTTGGCAATTCGTTTTTTCGTCGAATTGTTTATGGCCACTTTGCCAACTCATCAAAATAATCACAATCGATTTGCAATTTCCTAGCAATGGGACAATTCATATTCATGTTCACAAAGCTAATCTACGTTTGAGCTTGACTACGTTTAGGCATTCTACGTTTAGGCATTTCGCGATCATAAAAGATGGGTAAATGACCGAATGTTCCCAACGGCACAAACTAAGAAGTGGAACGAGGTGGAAGGAAACAAGAAAGAGGCCAGCAATTTGCAGTTATGATAAACAGTATTGGCCCGAACACATTCAATACGGCAGCGACATGGCCACATAACTTCAAGATGGCGTCAACCAGAGGCGCATTCAGGGGGGCGGAAATTTGGGGGTTGAAACCCCCGAAATATTAGGATCTACTTTAAAACTGAATACAAATTAAAAGGCATTTTATGAATATTAAAGAATTACTTTTTAAAACCCCGAAAAATATTTTTCTGAGTCCGCCCCTGGCGTCAACTATATCCAAGGGCGGAACTAAACAACTAAGCAAAAAATGCAAAACTATGCAAAATATGCAAATATGCAGTGCATATGTTAGCTCATTCTTAATTTTTTTCAATAAAAATAGTTTCTGTCTTGGTCCCGTTCAAATCGGAAGCTCCAAAAAAATATGTACTTGCATATAATTCCGATCCCTAGTGATTACAATGAGAACGGCAGCAACAATCATATTTTTGAGCTTCTAGATACAAATTTGAAAGTAAATAGTTAATTAATAAACACTTAATTCGTGTATATTAATTTTATAGTTTCACAAACAATTTAAAATAAATTATGTGTATTTTTCTTTTTAGTTTAAATTTGTAATTGCAGCTCAAAGTACACCGAAAAAGTAAGAAAAATCACATTGAAAATATCTGTTTTGAAGCAGTGATGCCAATTGCTTTAGTTTTGTCGCCTAAGAAAGAAAGAATAGTTCTAAAGTCGGCGACAGCCATAACTGCGGGCAATGATCGTGTAGCAGTGCAGTCGTCAAAATAATCGTCTAAATAGGAATGTTCTGATTTTATATTTTGACAGATGCAGTCGTGTCGCTGCCGTCGTCTTTGTGTTCGGGGCATATCAGTTAGCGGCTCATGCGCATTGAATGAATTTAACAGACATCGATAGTTGCAGAATGTGCGAGTAAGACGAGCTTTAGAGACATAAAAACTTGTTCTCTACTTTTGCCCCACCATCTCAAGACAACACTTGGCAATCTTGGGTGCAAATGAGTTTGCCGAACTAGATGAAGTGGTGACGCTGATCCAAAGCAACTTATATTTTTACGTATTACTACTGAAACTCATAAACCAATCTCCCAATAAAATCCCGCCAATAAAATCCCAATCGTGGTCATTCATGGCCAGCCGGCAGTGGCGGATTCAGGACGGGGTTTTGGGGGGTTGAACCCCCTGCCCGAAGTATTAGGGTCTAGTTTAAAACTAAATACAAATTAAAAGGAATTTTTGGCATTTTATAAAGTTTTTCTGAATCCGCCCCTGCCAGCCGGTATCACTACCAGCTCAAAACATCAGCTGTGTATCAGTTGTGTAGCTCTGTGTTACAATGTTTGGGTTATTTGTTCAAAGCCTCAGCCAAACTAAGTTCAAATGGAACGAATATAAGAAAAGGTTAGGTTAGGTTATACTGGCTGCTAGTAAGGCCACGCATAGACCCTATTTTATCCTTAGCGATGCCAATCGCAGTTCCGTTTAGGTGCGATTAAAGTAGTGATCTTTTAGGATGCTCGTTGATCTCTCAAACTTCCAGAGAGGTATGACGCTTTGCCTCGAGACCTGTTCTAGTCCTTCAAAGGTGCTCCTAAGTACGTCAGGCGAGTTCTAGAGATGGCGGGGCATTGGCACAGTAGGTGTTCCAGAGTTTCTCTGCTACCCGTCTCCATGAATATAAAAAAACCAGCAGCAATTTTCTTAACCTCATTATTTAGAATTTGGTATAGAGTTTTTATTCTTCCTTTGAATCGATTGTGTATAAACTCTACTCTAAGTCTTTATTACGATGAGTATTTCTTCATCATCATCGCTTCTTGTAATCCCATATGGGGTATAGAGGCATTAACCACACCTACTCGCCACCTACTCCAGTTGTTTGCCATTACTTACAAATCCTTTCGTTTTAAACCTACTTTATTAACCTCATGGCCGTCCATGCTTCTCCAAAATTTGCCTTTTTTACCAGACGGTCTTCCACTTCCGAGTTCCACTTCATAAGCTTCATTGCAAAGTGTAATCTATTTATTTTCATTTCTGTCTACAGATCACTTTGCCACTTTAGATTGGCCACACTCAACTATCACTCAAGTCACAGTCCAAAAGATCAGTTCGAAGTTGTGATGAGTTACTGAAATGATGTTTCTACGAAAACATTGTTCATTGACCACTGGGTATGTTCGTGTAAAGAGAGTTTTTATCCAAAGAATACCACAAGATATCACAGAATATCTGTTAGGGTTTAAGAGTGTACACTGTCGTCTCAGGGTTTCATTCACATGAACTTGATAGAGGTATTTCACATTTGGGCATGAATAGAACACTAGTTAGCTCCAAAAATAGCTCTCGTAATCTTAATCGCAAATGGCAATGCCACAACAAAGATGAACAGAGGTGTAATTTTGTTAAAGTGGCTAATCAAGAGTTAGGACTTCACTACCACATTAAGTTTGAGCTTTTGTTTCTAGGATATGTAAAATATAAATAAATAGATCAATGAAAGAAAGTTAAAGGAAATGAGTTTTCATCATTCATCATTGGTTTACATAAAGAAATAAAAATAATAATTTTCAAAATATTCTGGCCAAACACAATCAGCAATAATGAGTTGACAAGTAAGGAACCTTTACTCCAACAGATGAAGGAAGTAATTTGCGATGGATAGGTGAATGAATGGCGCTTGACTGGAACCTCCAAGAAGCATCGAAGAACCAAAGAACACCTGAATAAAGTCGATTCTACGCGAACTAGCCAACTAGCGATCAAGAACACATGGGACAACACATACACCATATCTCCAAATCAAGTGAAAAGAAAAATCCTTGTTAAGGCCATTTGCTCCTTAGCGGAGTAAATTGGGATAAAAAAGATGAGGGTGGCAGCTCGAGAAAGCATATTCAGGACATAATTTATCCGTTGCTCTTAATTGTCACACAGCAAGTTACTTACATTAAATGTAAAGTATTATGTAAATATCGAGAGTAAATGAGAAGCATTAATTCAGGAATATTTACAATTTTTAAACTTTATTACAAAATAAATATTCACGTTGTTAATAAAAACCATCAACATTAGTATTCCACCGTTAAGAATTAGTTCAAAACAAGTTGGTTGGAGACTTCATTTACCAAATCAACACTTTGATTATGCAAACAAATTGATTCGTACTGTAACAAAATTGAACCGGAAACCCCGTCAACAAAGTAAAATGATAAATCGTTTCATTTTCAGTCGTTCCGCTGACCCTTCAAGTCCAACCGAGTGTTGGGTACTTACTCGTTGCAGTTGAAGTTGACAAACATTTCGAAGGTGAGAAAATATTTTCGCAACACTCTTAAAAACAACGAACCCTTGTCAAACAAGTCACAACACAAATGTGCGAAAAGGTTACATCTGAACAATTAACACTTACATTTCTTTGTCGGCACTTCCGGTTTGCTGGCTAATTGGGATGTTTTAGCGTTCGACAGTTGCGGCGGCTCGTCGTCGACGATGCTGTCAACACTGTCGACTGTGTCGGCTGATTTTGTTGTTGTTGTTTTCTTGGTCGCTGGTTGTGGCTTTTGTTGTTGTTGTTGCTGTTTCGTAGTTTCCTTCTGTTTTTGCCTTTGCTGCTGTGGTTGTTGTTGTTGTTGCTGCTGCTGCCGCTTTGGCGTCTGACAGCGTTTGTGGTGCAGCTGCTGCTGCTGCTGTGGTTGTGGCAGCGGTGGCGCTGCGGCAGCTATTGACATTTGCGCCCATTGATAGTTAAAATTGGGATTGAAGAAATTGCGCTGCTGCTGAAAAATGTGCCTCAACTGTTGCTGGCGCAAGTGTTGCTGATGATAGAAATGCATGTTGGGCATGTTGCGCGCAAAGTGCGGCCATTGCAGCATGTTGCTGCTGCCGGTGGGTGTGAGGGGCGGAGAGCCATAAGGGCTTTTCGGCGACTCGATGGCGGCCACGGCCGCTGCCTGCGGCACAAAAACCGGACTGTCGGCATTCATGTTGTTGGTGTATTCGGTGGCCGTTGACGTTATCTGCGTTTGAAACGCGCTGGATTCTTTTTACGTTTCGCGTATTAATGCGGCTAACCTCAATGTTGCTGCACGCTGACGACGTATGATTTGTTGCTGTCACTCGGTGCAATGCGGTGCTGTTGTTATCGCTTTTGCCGTTGTTGTTGTTGTTGTTTTTGTGTATGCAATCGCTATGTGTAATCGATGAAATTCCGCAGTTTCTTTTTGATCAGCAGATGCGCACGTCCCAGTTGCAGATGCGGAAAGTGTGCAATCGAATGCAACAACTGCAAATGTGCTGTCAATGCGTACAACTGTTGCTGCTTAGAGTACTTGTTGTTGTATTTAGACTGTTGCTTCGTGGTGGGTTTGTTGTTGTTGTTGTTAAACGTCTTGTCAACAGCATATAAATTGCTACCAACTGTTGTTGTTGTTAGCTTCTTGTTGTGATTTTTGCCGTATTGAAGTTTTTGTTGTTGTTGTTGTAGCAATTTGTACATATTACGCGTTTTGATGTTGCCAGCTGGTTGACGTTGACGAAACGCTGCAAAGTGACGTTGTGAAAATCGCCAATTGGCTGAACGCTGATCTTAACTGATTCGTTTGTTGATCTTTGTCTATGCGACGATAGCTGCAAATTTTAACACTGTTTAGCACTCGAAATCGCGGCGAACTGCAATTTTCCGCATTGCCTAAAATACGCTCGAAATTTCGCTTTGGTTTCTGTTTGCAGTTGTTGTGCTGCTTCTACACGTTTCTGTTTGTGTTGTTGGCAAATAAAAGAACTGTTGACCAACGGCGGCAACGTACCAAAACAAACTTTGCAAAAAATAAACCAAAACGTATCAAGTCGCGCTGATTGCTGGCTTGCTGCTTTTTTTTTGTATTTATTGCTTGCTTTCTTATTTCGTTATTAGTTTGTTCTATTCTTTGTCACTCTTCGTTGTTTCACTGATGCTTGTGCACTTTTCGTTTCGTTGTTTCTATTCGCTGAGACTTTTGCGTTTTGCGGTTAAGAACACAACAGCGCAATGACGTCAACGCAATTATTTTAGGGATTTCTTTGAAAAATCCTATGAGTCGTTTCCTATGTTTTCGCTGCTCTCTCACTAATTCGAATGGCTGTCAATCTGCAAATCTGTTTAAAAATTAAAATTAATGAAAATAACACACTTTGAACACTTTTTTACAACTCGTCTAAAAAATTGTCAACGATTCGCCAATAACGGTAACAGTCAGCTGCACATGACAATGGCACACACAGCTGTTTGCTTGGCGGTTGCCACTTTCTGTGTGAAAACCGGGTCATTGCGTCGCTTGAAACGCTTGAAATCGAAACACAACGCAAACAAGTTAACCCATCAAACGCGACTCGAGCTCAACAACTGTTTTATTTTATTTTTTTAAATGGCCACTTTAAATTCTTTGGCGTTTTTCCGCTTTCACTGTCACACACCAGTTGCAGACTTCTACGTCGTAACTGTGCTTTTTGCGTTTTGTTGTTGTTTTTAAAAAACAACTCTTTGTTTACCCGACGAAAATTGCACTTTGATGCCAGCGCCAATGCGCAGCAAATGTGCGTTAGAATTCGAATATTGGTTCGTCGAGCATGTGGCACGCTCGCTGCAACATTTCGCACTGACAACACTGGCGTGTGCACTCTCGGCATGTGGCGGCCGCCTTACGACATTTACGTACTTTTTCCGTTTTATTTGAATATTTCAATA
This sequence comes from Melieria omissa, assembly GCA_963971225.1. Classification (NCBI taxonomy): domain Eukaryota; kingdom Metazoa; phylum Arthropoda; class Insecta; order Diptera; family Ulidiidae; genus Melieria; species Melieria omissa. Next base: position 40,155,389 of record OZ020268.1, on the reverse strand, counting down.
TTACGCGCTGAAATCGCCCGTTCGCAGCTTCCTGCGAATCGAGTGAAATAGCAATTTCCCCACAACAACAATTATTGGAATTGTGTACTGCTTTGTGCTCGGACCGCGCCACTAGACTGCAATGCGTCTAACTTTTTGGGGAAACTGCGAGCGTTTCGAAATGTTTTCGACTTGCACAATTCGACTGGTAGTTTACACGATTTTGATAAAAATGAACTGAAGTACACACAGCGCCGCCACGAAGCCACACGGCCAGACCAGAGACAATAACAATAACAAACGACAGCGGCCGAAGAAGAACACCAGCCAGCGACGCGTCGGCGGGGGCAACGCAAAAACAACACAAACGTTTACGTGTGTGTGTGTGCGAGTGAGGAAGACAAGGCAAAGCTTTTTGGCAGCGGCCGAGCCGAGTGACGACGACAGCTGGGACGCTGCAATTGCCGCGTCGCGCCGAAGAGAAATGGCTGGTTTTACGTCTGTCGAGTTCGTTGATTCTTACGCTTTGCACTTTCTCACTTATTTTTACCCTGTTTTGGTTATTCTTGTCGCCGCCGCCCGCCACCCACAGGCCGCACTACCCAAACCCAGCGTCGAATCAAAGCAAAAGCGCACAAGAGAAATGCCTCCAAGTGTGAATGAGCGAGTGAGTGAGTGAGTGTTTTTGGGGGGAAAGCCAGCAAAGAAAGAGCGCAAGCTTTGCGCTGTGGGGAAGCACGCGAAAGCTTGCGTCGGCGGCAGCGTGTCGCTCTATTTATTTACCGACTTGAGTTGGTCGTAATCGGCCCATATCTAGCAGATACTTTTTCATACAAAACTTTTTTAGAGCGCGCCCAGAGAACTCGTGCGATCGTGCAAGAGATTGCGTTGACTCTTTACTTTGCCACACTTTGAGCACGTAGCCGATTTGCAGAGCGTTTAAAAACCCAACTCTCGTATGACGCAAACTTTGCACAATTGTGACGAAATATTTGTTGTTGTTTTTTTACATATCAGATCTGTATAGAAATCTCTCAAAAATCATGACTGAAACTTGACGGCGCTCCCCAGAACTGCAACACATACGGCGGTGAGTCAAGCCGTGGCCGTGTTCCATGTGCCATAGCGTTCCGCTGTGCCAGCCACACGTATACAAAGATCGCACTGCGTTTTTATACAACAATTTCAATGAAACAAAGAATATTACATCTGTCCAACCAGGCAAATGTTTTCGTAACAACTTGCACAGCAAATTTGATTAGGAAACCCACACTTTGATGCCACTAAAATTTTTTAGTTTAGGGGTTTTCTGTGCTGTGCTTTGAGTTTTGCTTTGCGGAAAACCATTTTCAATATCTATTATTCATTATTTTCACTGACTTTTCGTGCGCCCGATGTGTGCGGCCAGAACAGCTGATTTTCAATACGTTTCGTTCTCAGCGAAATTCACTGCAACGCCAGCGCGGTCTCTGCTTACGCCACTCGAGGGGGCCGACACGTTCGCGAGAACTCGACAAATTTAAAATTATCTCAAACACTGGCCACAAACAGCAAACCGCGCGTGTGTTTCGTACAAAACTGAAATGTTCGTTTGCGCGTTTATGCTGCGACACCCATTGGGGTTTTTGTTTTCTATCTGCTCGTTCGCGTGTCCGTCCGTTCGTCAGCCAACCGGGCCGCTGCATGTTGCGTGTGTGCGACGCTCTGCGACTATGTCGGTGCGTTGTCTGCCGGTTCCACGTTTCCGCCAACGACATTCGACGCGTTCGCCGCTACTTTGCCATTTCAAAGTTTCCAATCCAATCCGAACCAATATAAAAGATATATATCGAAGACAATAGTTATGGCTCGTCGCACTAAAACAGATCTCTGTGCATTGAGTTTTGCATCTGTCATTATTGGCCGCATTACGTCCCGCTAACCACATTTGCCACTCAGTCTTTATTTTTCAATTGTTTTGTTGTAGTAATTTCGAACTCTGGCTTTGCGAGTTTGTACTTTGTCACCACTTGTGGCTGTCATTGCGTTGCTGCTGTGGGTGTTTTTGTTGTTTACATGTGTGTGTGTGTGTGTGTGTCTGCGTGGTACATGCTTTACGTTAAATGGCCATCAACGTCAATACTTCCCCCCTCCAAGCTGCTTTCGTATAGGCTGTTTTTTACATGTCTTCGATTGGTTTGTGTTGCCCAATTTTAAATATTTCAGTTTTTATCCAAAAAAAAATTTTATTGCGTCAGATTATTTTTGAGTAGCTGTGAACAGTGCCGGCTTTGGCTAGAAAACTAGGCCTGAATGTCTGCAAACGGTAGAATGTTTTTTAAAATTTGATTTCTCAAAACTTGAATTCTACATACCGAATTCAAGCTAATAGAACTCATTTTTTTATAATTTAATACTTTCACCAAAACTTAGTTTGACGCTTTGCAATAACGTTTGAGCAACGCCAATATTAACCCTCAATTGAATGAATTATTTTCACAGGTCAGCAAAACTATACTGTTACGAAAATGAGTTCTCTAGAGGCTTATTTCGGATCTCTGGATTGTGCTTGAAAAATAAAACCACTTCAATTATTCAGCGCAAATGCAGTCAAAAATCAGCAATCACTTTATTTACAAATTTACACTAGTTTATCTTTACACTTGCTACTATTTATTGGACTATTGCATGTTTCCCCTTTGCTTACTCGAATCAGACTCGTCCTCTGTGCTGTATGCGGCTGCTTTTTATACTTGTCTGACTATGGCGCCGATTGTTCTTGCATATTCCAGTTGGACTATCTCTCCACTGTTCTCACACGTCCCATTACCACTGCGAGCCATCCTTGCCATATCGAAATTATAGCAAGTCTGCCGTACTCTAAAGTGCGTGCCTAAAAGTATGCCCGTAAAAGTATTCACGCATACCACAGCGACAGAGTGCCTCATCGTTACAATACTTTAAAAAACTGTCAATTTAATATTTACCAAAACACTTTGAATTTAGTTTTTGTTTAAAATTATCTGGACTTAATTTGAATATAAAGCGGATCTATGTATTTGAGGGTTAGTTTCTTCTCGACTATCTATTTTCTATATGAATTTAAATACCTGAATAACTCAGTTTGACTATCTCAGTCTAAATATATCATTCAAATAACTGCATCAATCTGTCTATCTCTATCTGACTGCCTCAATTTAGATATCTTCATCTTAATTTGTTATTTTAACTATCCTAACCTGACTATTTCAACCCATATCAATCTGGGCATGTTAGTCCATTTCAGTCTATCTATACCAATGTAACTCATCACCCATTTTGACTACCTTTACCTAACTATTTCACTGTTTCTATCTGACTATCTCAATCGGACTATCTGAATGTGTCTAACTATATCTGATTACCATCTCATCAACTAGATCTGACTCAATCTAAATCCGCCTTTCAGTCAATCTCTTTACGTCATTTTAACTATCTGAATCTCACTGTGTCGATCTAACTATTCAAACTTGACTATATAAATCTGACTATACCAACCTCACTACCTTAATCTTTCTATCTCAAAATAACTCATTAAAATCATCATATTTAATCCATCTCAATCTAACTACTTCTAGTTACCTATCTCTATCTTAATATGTCGATCTAACTATCTGAATCTTACTATCTTAACCTAACTATTTCAATCTAGGTAAGTTAATCCATCTCAATCTGTCTATCCGAATCTAGCTCTCTCATTTTGGCCATCCAGTTAGCTACTATCTCAAGTTATCTGACTATTTCAATCGGACTAGCTGAATGTGTCTAACTAGATCTGACTATCTCAATCTAAATATGACAGCCAACTGACAGTCAATCAATCTGACTACCTCATTTTGTCTCACTAAGTCAATCTAACTTTCCCCTACTTAACTCTCTAAACCCAACTATCTCAATCTTACTATCTCAATCTAATTCTTTGAATCTAGGTATGTTAATCCATCTCAATCTAACTGCTTCTAGTTAACTATTTCTATCTTAATATGTCAATCTAACCATCTAAATTTCACTATCTCAGTCTAATTATCTCAATACAGTGGTGTCTGGAAATAGTGAACTAATTATTGCAAGGCCCGTTCGCAGTATTGAGGTTGTTCACTATATCAAGGTTAACATTTTTGTTCAAAAACTCGTTTTATTTGCTCAAAAAACACTTTGTTTTTTGCTTGTTTCCATATTTAGAGGCTCGATGTCAAAATTTGGGTGTTCACTATATCGAAGTGTTCACTATAACCAGACACGACTGTATAACTATTTCAATCTAGCTATCTTAATTTATCTCAATCTTAATCTATCTCAATTTGTCTTTATTAATCTAACTATCCCAATCTGAAGTTTTCAATCCATTTCAATTTCAGTCTGTCATCTCATCTGAGTTTGACTTTCCACACTTCAAAATAATTGTCGAAAATCAACTCAAACCCAACTTAAATCTTGCTTGTTCTTAGCCGCAACTTAAATTTTTCAAATTCTAAATAACTCAATCGATTCTAATATTCAAGTTTCACATTGCCATATTACAAAAATTAAGTTAAAAAGTCCAAATCAAAATTTTCCCACTTTAAAACCCAATGAACAGGCTTAACTAAAAGCTAACTTACTGAATCACTGATTCATTGAATTTATAATTAGAGCTTAGAAAACTTCTAAGAAGCTCCATGAAACCGCAACAGTTCCGGCATGGCCGCTTTAATTGTTGCCTCTACAGAGAAATAATAGCAGTAGTATTGAAAAGTAGCATCAACCATCAGTTGGGCCGCCAAAATTCGAACCTATCCTGCACGAAAAACTTCAAGCATCACACTTGAAAGTCAGCTTGAAGCGGCTGGTCGCGCAGTCTACGGTCTCTACGGTCCAGTGACTCTTTCTCCTTGACAAAACCTGCAGCTGCGTACAAACATTCATAAATAAATATGTAGGCGGAGTAGTTTATTGCTCAATTCAGCGTTGAGGTCAACTTAAGTATTTTTCATTGTATACGTTGACGAATTTGCATTTTCCTTCTTATAAGCAACAAATTGTATAATTTGTATAGTGTTTTTGTTGTTGTAGCAATCAACTGGCAGCTAATTGAACGACTTTTTGTCTAAGTGTGCCGAAAATAAATTAATTACAGTTCACTCATCGATTAGGGCGTCACGCCTACATAAACGGCTTAGGGGCAACAAGAGTCGCGGTGCTCTACTTTCAGCATTTATGCTATATACTTTAGTCGACTATATGTAGCGCACTGAAAATACTCAAGTGCCACGAAAAGAGTCTCAACGCCAAGCTGGCATTGGCCCAAAAGCCTTTGCCCGCGCCGCTGATCGCTCGAAGACGCCGCTCAGTAGACGCCGCAGGTTATTCCCTGTTTGTTGAGAGTTCGCTCTCAGCGCTCAACACGTCGCAACAACTTATGTCTGCCGCCAATGAATTTCACTTAATTTCCAATGAATTTCGTCTTTCAATTCCACAAAAATCGCAATGATTAATCGATTTCTCCCTCGAAAGCGCGCAAAATGGGGCCAAAGCACAGCGACACTAAAACTTGAGCGAACGCCAGCTTAAACTTCGGACCCACTGTTCGCCGTCTCGCGCTCTCTATTTCCCCCCGCTGCCACTCCCTGCACCATTGTCACTTCAACGCAGCTTTTGCTGGTTCCACTTTGCCGTCACATTCTAAACAAATGCGCGGCATTGTTGTTGATTTTCACTACGACAAAAAAATCCAAAAATCAAAATATCGAAGAGAGCCCAGTCAGCGTTGCTGGTGTTGCGCATCCACATAGCAGACCAGGCCAGGCCAGGCCGGGCCAGACGATGCGCAATTTCACATATTGCATGACATATCGCTGCTCGCGGCGCACCGAAACTTTGCACTTTGTAGCGGCGCGCGCGTGTAATGTGCAAATGTGTCAATGCGGTCGCCAGTCACAGCACCAACGTAAACACGCCAAACGCCACAGCGCTCGCATGCAACACGATCGTCGAAGGTTATGTTTTGTTTTTGTTGTTGTAGTGCGCGTGTGTGGGCCCCAAACGTGCGCTCTGACGTCGGTGCACTCCCGCGCGGTCGCACTCAATTACACGCCCATGCAATTCGTTGTTGCTGCCAGTGTAGAATTACGCGCACAAATGTCTCAAAAATTAATAAACAACAACAAAAAGTAACACCAGCAGAAATAAATATCAGCTACAGTATAGAAACAACTTTATGCTGCATTGGCTGATAAGAACTGAATGACTTCTCATTGAGCTGACGGCATTGTGGCATTTTCAATGCACCTCGTTTCGTTTCCATTGCGGTTCAAGTGAACATTAGTTTTAATACTAATAGAGATTAAAATATGTTTACATTATCGCTTGAACACATTGGACTCTACTGTGTCCGACTAATCGAAGATTATATAATATCGAGTATTGTTAGATGAATGTGTTGCAACTATTTCTAGTTTTATCATGGCTGATAAAATTTTGTTTCTTCTTAAAAAAATCTCATCTTTTTCTGAAATATTTTAATTGTAAAAATATAGCTTACAAATATTAAATTAGAATTGACAACATTTACAGAGTTATAAAGCTTTGAAAGCATGCCATTTTAAAAATCAACTTATACTATGAAACTCCTTTCCTATAAACAGAACAGCATCAATCGTTGCTGGGACTTATTTCATTGGGATGACACATATGGATTTATAGCTCCATGAATTTTATATTAAAATTATTCTTTGTCAATTGTTTCAAACTATAAATTTATTGAAATCAGAAGCCACAAATGGATTTCAGAAAATGTAAATTGGTCTTAAGATCACTTAATTCGGTTTAAGAAAATGTCAGATGGATTTCAAAAAGTGTCAAATGATTTTTGCAAGTGACGAATGAGTTTCAATGAGTGTCAATAAAGTTTAAGAGTCTACAATTCGACTTCAAAATGTGTTAAATAAATTTCAGAAAATGTAAATTGGCCTTAAGATTCTTTAGTTCAATTTCAGAAAATGTCCAATGGATTTTGCAGGTGTCAAATGGATTTCAGAGAATGTCAAATGTATTTAAAAAAATTGAATTTAGCCTGATTTCAAAAAGTGTTGAATGGTTTTAAGAAAGGATCTATTGGTCTTAAGATTCTTCAAATTGATTTCAGAAAATGTCAGACGGATTTCAAAAAGTGTCAAATAATTTTTGCAAGTCACAAATGGATTTCAGAGACTGTCAATAAATTTTAAGAGGCTACAATTCGACTTCATCGATTTCATAAGATTCTTCAGTTCAATTTCAGAAAATGTCAGATGGTTTTTGGAGATGTCAAATGGATTTCAGAAAGATTTAAATGTTTAGAAAGTGTTAATTAGTCTTAGGATTCTACAATTTGATTTCAAAATGTGTCAAATGGTTTTCAAGAAGTGTTGAATGGTTTTCAGAAAGTGTGGTTTTCAGAAAGTCTTGAGATTCTTCAGTTCCATTTCTGAAAGTATCAAATCAATTTCGGACAGTGTCAGTTAGTCTTAGGATTCTACAATTTGATTTGAGCATGTGTCAAATGGTTTTCAAAAAGTGCTTTAAGAAAGTTAAAATTGGTCTTAAAATTCTTCAAATCGATTTCAGAAAATGTCAGATGTTTTTCACAAGGTGTTAAATGGGTTTTAGAAAGTTTAAATTGGAAAATCTAAAATAGATTTTAGAAGGCGATCTTCTTCTTCGACTCGATTTCAGAAAATTTCAGTTGAATTTAAGAAAGTGTCAATTGGTCTTCATTTCGATTTCAGGAAATGTCAAAAGGATTTCAGAAAGTGTCTTAAGATTTTTAAATTCGATTTCAGAAAATGCCAGATGGATTTCGAAAGGTGTCAAATGGATTTCAGAAAGTGTCAAATGAATTTCAGAATGTATCAAATAGATTTCAGAAAGTGTCATTAAAACTTAAGATTCGTCAGTTGGATTTCAGGATGTATCAAATAATTTTCACAAAGTATAAATTGGTCTTAAGATTCTTCAATTCGATTTCAGAAAGTGTGAAACAGATTTCAAAAAGTGGCAATCCCATTTCAGAAAGTGCCAAATGGATTTCAGAAAATCTTGAATGATTTTTATAAAGTTGTAATTGGTCTTCAATTCGATTCAAGAAAATCTCAGATTCTTAAATTCGATTTCAGAAAATGTCAAATGGATTGCGAAAAGTGTCTAATTTATTTCAAGAATTATTTCAGATATAAATAGATTTCAAAAAGTGTCAATTTGATTTCCGAAAGTGTCAAATGGATTTCAGAACGTGTAAATTAGTCTTAAGAATCTTCAATTCGGTTTCAAAAAGTGTTGAGTGGTTTTCAAAAAGGGTTAATTGACCGTGAGATTCTTTGATATGATTTCAGAAACGGTGAAATATATTTCAAAAAGTGTGAAATGGATTTCAGCAAGTGTCAATTGGTCTTAAAATTCTTCACAACGGGCCCGTTAAGAGGCCTAAGTGTGTCTCATACAGAGGCAGCCACCGCAACCTAACCTAAACTAACAACAATTCGATTTGAGAAAATGTCAGAAGGATTTGTTGTGTTGTTTTCCAAAAGGGCCAATTGATCTTGAAATTCTTTAATACGATATCAGAAAATGTCAAATGGATTTCAAAAAGTGTCAAATGGATTTCAGAAAGTGTAAATCAGTCTTAAGACTCTAAAATTTGAGCCTTTTCAAAAAATAAAATTTTTGTGCGTCACTGTGTGTTAATGGATCACTATTTAGGAGCCCAGTTAAACTTTTATTACCTACAGTATCTAAAATGAGTTAACCCTGCATAGGCAACCATATTTAGTATACGTTAAGGCCAATGTTAGTTGTTTCGACAAACATAGTTTTCAGATCGATTTTGGGAAGTCGGTAGCGCATAAAACGCTCTTAAAGTGAATGAAAATGAAAAGACTATCATTTTTTATTTATAATTCGGAAACAAACATATTTTATGTGGTTTTTTCTTTACTTTGGTAAATAATTACTAGTCGAAACGACTAACATTGACTTGGTGTGGTTCAAAGTATTTTTGGTTTAATAAAAAGTCAAATTTAATTTCAAAAAAGTTTATTGTTAATAAAAAAAAGTGACAGTAGCTACTTATTTACTTCAGCAATGAAAGTTCCAACCGTCGCAGATTGTATTATATTGTTTGTTGTGATGACTTCTATCGATATATTTACAGAATTTAGTTCTTGTATGAAGGGATAACTTTCGACATTACAATTCGTCTCTCAATTGGAATCTGTCGCATAATCCTGTTCGCTTTTCATATGCTCAAATGGTGGTGTGGAAACGGACTGGTAACTGTAGTTGGACATTGATGTTGCAGTTCCATTCTTCTCTCTGCAATCTTGAATGCCAATTTCTGTTAAAATGCATTGTATTTTCTGCTGTGCCAATAATGCATTTTCCATTGATAAGTTTTTGAGTTGCATAGCAACACTTTTACCAAAAACATCGAACAATGTATCATTTTCGCCATTATTTATTTTGTGTGTTTCGTGTAGGGTACCCGATGTGTTGGTAGCTTGTACAATAACTCTCGATCTTTTCTTTAACCGCGGACTGGAACCGATACGATTATATGAGCGTTTGGCTGGTGTGCTACTTTCTTGTGTGGCAGTTGAATTTTGTTCTAGTTGCAGTTCAAGAGCTGCAGACGGCAATTCAATCTGAAAATTAACAAATAATTATTATTTCACGTGTCAGACGATGATGAATGGAAAAATATCGAAAATAGTTTTAAAATGAAATGGAATATCTCTGGATGAAAGGGTGCAATTAATGGCAAACATGTTTTGATTGAGGCGCCACCGAATTGTAGAAGTGAATATTTTAACTATAAAGGGTGTTGATCTGTTGGCGAGATTTTAAGATCTCATATTGCCAGGTTTTCCCCCAGCTGATTAGTTTATGTAGAAGTGACATATCACAAGTTAGTGATGTTGATTATTTAGTTATAAATCGATATTTGTCTCACTGATGAAGAAGGAACTTTGTTCTATGAGTTTAAAGTTTTTAATTGCTAAAATGGAACCTAGTGCTCTGTATTTTTCAAAGAAGGAATATTTTTGGCATATATTGCTTAAGTCGAAAATTCAAAGATTTGAATCAATGGCCTTGATTCTATATAAATATACTTTGTCATAGGTACAACAATCTATTTATTAGTTTAATGCTGCGGGGATGTAGTTTGCTTTTTTGGTACCACTGTCTCTTAGGCAGAGATGGGTAAAGCTTTCGCTATTTGAATATTGAAGCAAATGGTAGAAACTCAGATGGAGGAATATTCAGAAGAAGCTCATTGCGCCATAATCTTGAAAACAATATGTTACCAAAAGTAGGTTTTTTAGTGAGCGATGATGCTTTTGCATTGACAACTTATTCAATGAAACCTTATTTAGTGGCACAAATCTCACGATTATCTAGAGCACGCAGAATTGTTGAAAATGCATCTGATATTTTGGCAAGTCTATTCAGAATCTTTCTGCATATACCAACTGATGTCAACACAACCGATAAAATTATACGTGCTTCATGTGCTCTGCATAATTGGCTTCGAATGTCAAGTTCAAGCACATATTTTCCAAGAGGTTGTGTTGATGAAGAGGACTTTGATACAGGCACAACAATTGGAGGGACTTGGAGACGCCAACTTATTCAATACTTGCCCACTATTACCGATCACAACATAAATCAGGCTGAAAAATGCGTGACAAATTCGCAGAATACTTCACCAACGAAGGTGCAAAACCGAATGATAAATTGACTTAACACGTTGACTGCCAACTACGAGATAACTCGTAGATTGCGTTCTTTGCTAGGACGCCGAGATAACTCGTAGTCGGCGTCCTAGCAAAGAACGCAATCTACGAGTTATCTCGTAGTGTGTTTACTTGTCATATTCGTTCATTAAATGACATTGGCTTTCTAGACCGGAATTCTGAAAATTGCCGTGGCAGTCAACGTGTTAAATAATAACTGTACGCACATATTTACATAAATACAAAATGAATAAAACTTACATTTTCGAAAAATTTCATCTTCGAATCATTGGCAAACACCTCTTCAATTTCATTCAACCACTTTATGTTTGGAACATACAATCCGGCATCTGATTTTTTTGATTCTTCAATTTTTTTTATTTCTTGACAGAAGGTTGATCTCAAGTTTTTTATTTTGTTCTTCACTTCAGCTACTCCAAAATTTGCAATGGCCATTTTTTTTACTATGGCCACAAGCGCAGCATCACGCTTGTGCTTCCTTTTATAGTCAAGCGAGGAGAAATTCCATAGGCATTCATGAGATTTATATTCTTTAATGAATTTCAAAGTAGTTTCTGTATTCCACTTGCCTACCATTTTGATGCACAAAATCAACTAAACAACTTTCGCAATGAAACACAACCGAGTGAAAAGTGGCGTGTTCACATGTGACTGACGAGCGAGTCACTGAATCGCTGCGAGAAGAAGAAGTGTAAAACGACGAAATAGTACTCGGGCCAGTAAACAAAATGTGATGATAGTGGCTCTCTTGCCACTCTATTCGGTCACTGACTCGTCCAACAACTGGCATTAGGCTAAAAACATAGTGGAGCAGCGAGCAAAGCGAAGAACAAAGCAAAGCGTAGAGCGAGCAACCAGCGAGTATCGAGTCAAACAAACATTTGCCTTGATTACACTTAACGAGTACAGTGGCAAGGCATCAAAATGGTACTAGGCCGAGAAGGTTGGATGGGCGAGCAAAAGCGACGAGATGAAATGAACTAAGCAACTCACGCAATTAAACTCAACCGAGCGAAAAGTGGTGTATGACGCATTCCGCGTGTGACGAGCAAATCACCGAATCGCTGCAAGAAGAAGGAAAATATCGGTAAACAAAATGTGATTCTAGTGACTGACAGTGTAAAATAAACAAGGTAGTGGCACTAAACAAACAACAAAATTCATGTGTTTTTTGTTAGTGTTTTCGTTCGGTACATTGTCAAAATCGGACGGGTGGTTCTCTTGCCAGCAGTATTGCCAGCATTGAATAAACCTATACATAATAATAACATTCAAATATGTTGTTATTTGTAGGTTATTGTGCACAAACAGGAGTTTCTAAATTCAAATGGTGAAATTTCAATAAAATATGAAACGTCTACGGAAAAAAGGAAACCGGTTATGACTAAGGCGAATTCATATCAGGTGATAGTGTTAAATGAGGCGAATTGATTTTTTTTGTGCTGGAAAAGGTCTAGATTGTCAAAGTGCCTGTGTAAAACTTGGACAGTTTAAAAAGAAAAAGCAAGCTTTGTTCTGATTGGCTGATTTTGACAATCTAAACCCAGATAACAAAAACAAAATACATTGAAATTTTGTTGCTGTCCTTACGCTATCACCTGGTATGAATTCGCCTTGGGTTATGACAATAAATAATATAAATCGTAGGCTTAGATTGAAAAGTTGCTAAAACCGCTTTTTTACAATTATTAAATTTTGATGAAAGATGAGAGAAAACGTAAAAATACACTAATTAAAAGCAAAAAGTATATTATTTTCTTGTTTTTATCTGTTGTGTTATGGGCAAAAGTGCTGATTCCATAGTTCGCGGATTTTAGGTTAATTGACAAAAGTTAATATAAATTGGTCGAAAGTAGTTTTTTACAAATCTGCATATGTTCATTACCTTAACCCTTTCGCTATTTTGTTGCCATATGGCAACTTGCTACTTTGTGGACGTCTGAACACTCTCTAGTTTCAAGAATACATTTTTGTTGGTCCTTAGAATAGTTTAAAGTTATAGAAAAAATACGAAAGTAAGAAACTGAATATTTAAGTTTAAAGAAGAAAAGCATACACGTTTTTTTAATGGTATATCTTGAAATAGTAAAGGAAGAAGAGGCAGAAAAATTATTATCCAAAAAATTAATTTTCTTTAGACATTTATTTTATTTTGGCTGAATTACATTACATACATTTCTTCGCCAAGCTTATCAAGAAAAAGTGCCAAATGTGTCCAGATCTAAAAACAAAAACAAAAAACAGAAAGCCAACAAAGACACTTAATAAACATAGAATCGCATTGCTACAAGCTACGATAAACATAAATAAAAAGTAATCTATGAACAGGTAGTTGTTTTTGGTTGGAAGTGAGTCAATACAAAATTTAGAACAACAAAATTAGGCCGCACTTGGACTCTATGAAACACCCGAAACGCAGTAGAGCAACAGCTGTGTGGTGCGCACATTTATGGAAATTTTATCGTCCCGGTAAATATTTTCAATTTATTTTGGGAACAAATCTAAAAACCTGTTAATAAATATTTGCAATATGATAGACATTTAAAATGTCCGACAGACACCTTTTTGGCTAACATATGAATCATATACCAACAACATGCCTAAATATATTAGTCACAAACTGAAGTCAGACAGTCGTTGGATGGTTTCACATTCCTCTAACTGATTGCACAAATTGATAAGATCGACACTGTTACTTTATTTTTTCATCGTGAGAGAGGCTCACCTACGAGTACTTACAAACCACCGTTAAATATTCGATTCTATTCGCTGGTTCATGGCCAAGTCGGCTGTTGAAGCCGACTGCATTCATAAATTAACTATACAAGATTTCCCTATAGCTATTTTTCTCCCATACACTTTGAGAGCTGCTACACCATATTGGGATATACTATTCTATGAAGAATTCACTATATCCATGTGAATGTGGGTATCATTCATGAACTTAAGTCCCTTACGAGGCCTAAGGTAGTAACCACTTCACTCATCACCCTATCTCCTAACCTTTATATCCTTCCTGAACCAACGCAATGCTTCGCATTAATAGGGGTCATCCCCTGCGCGCTTGTTCGAGTTAAAAAAAAAGTAACTTTGAACACCTTTAGATCAGAACTATAAAAACATTTGCATTGTATAGTAAACACCTTCAGTTTCTCAAAATGGGTCGAATGGGTCGAAAAGTTGGATAAACTTTAAATACTCATAGCCCCTAAGCTGGAAGAAATAGAGGCCTATAACTCGGCACGTTTGATAGTAAATTTGAACACCTGTAACTTGTTTATGAACTATAAAAGCAAGAGGTCTCAAAATATGGCGCGTTGTATGGTATAAGTGTTCAGCTTTCCAAAATAGGTTGAATGTCTTCGGTACAGATTCTTAAACGAATAGAATTAAAGTTGTAGGCAGAGCGCAGCAACATCAATAATGCCGGAAAAGAGTTATTTCTTTCGAGTAAATCTTCTATGTGATTATCCCCTATGTCCAGTGGAAACCTTAAAGCCATTACAAGTACTTTTCTTCTCTTTTGATTACCTGAATAATGTGTTTTTCTCCAATATGGGGATTGAAATCTCTTTCGGACTCGGAAATCTCTCTTCGGTGTGTGTCAGGCGTAAATGATTGCCATTCTGAACAGACAGAACTTCAGAACTTACAAAACTCGCTTAGCTTTGGAGCGTTGGAATAAGCTTTCCTCATAACTGAGATATCTAATCTCACAATGATTCTCACTGGACACTGGCTAATCGTTATGATAGGCAACGCACATTAGTAATTTTAGACCGTCCGTAAAAGGCTGAGATATCCATTTTCACAAGGATTCTCACTGGACACTGGCTAATCGGAAAACACGCCGCCAGACAAGGTGTCAGCCCAGTCGACTACTGCAGTAGCTGAAAATTCGTAGAGGAGGAAGAGAGCATAAAACCCCACCTCCGCCATTACTTAACACTTACTAGGAGACACACACTTAGACAACCGTTTTGACGAAACCTCGCTGAGTTATCCTAGATATATTTTAAAGATCCACTCAGGTTCATAACATTGTTCCGATGGTTTGACCAAGTGTAACCAAATTTGAGGTTAGCTTCATATGGCCAGTTCCTTGGCCTAGGTGTGTGTAGGATAGGATTTACCCAGCCATTCAGACCTAACCTAACTAAACTAAACTAAACTAAACTAAACTAAACTAAACTAAACTAAACTAAACTAAACTAAACTAAACTAAACTAAACTAAACTAAACTAAACTAAACTAAACTAAACTAAACTAAACTAAACTAAACTAAACTAAACTAAACTAAACTAAACTAAACTAAACTAAACTAAACTAAACTAAACTAAACTAAACTAAACTAAACTAAACTAAACTAAACTAAACTAAACTAAACTAAACTAAACTAAACTAAACTAAACTAAACTAAACTAAACTAAACTAAACTAAACTAAACTAAACTAAACTAAACTAAACTAAACTAAACTAAACTAAACTAAACTAAACTAAACTAAACTAAACTAAACTAAACTAAACTAAACTAAACTAAACTAAACTAAACTAAACTAAACTAAACTAAACTAAACTAAACTAAACTAAACTAAACTAAACTAAACTAAACTAAACTAAACTAAACTAAACTAAACTAAACTAAACTAAACTAAACTAAACTAAACTAAACTAAACTAAACTAAACTAAACTAAACTAAACTAAACTAAACTAAACTAAACTAAACTAAACTAAACTAAACTAAACTAAACTAAACTAAACTAAACTAAACTAAACTAAACTAAACTAAACTAAACTAAACTAAACTAAACTAAACTAAACTAAACTAAACTAAACTAAACTAAACTAAACTAAACTAAACTAAACTAAACTAAACTAAACTAAACTAAACTAAACTAAACTAAACTAAACTAAACTAAACTAAACTAAACTAAACTAAACTAAACTAAACTAAACTAAACTAAACTAAACTAAACTAAACTAAACTAAACTAAACTAAACTAAACTAAACTAAACTAAACTAAACTAAACTAAACTAAACTAAACTAAACTAAACTAAACTAAACTAAACTAAACTAAACTAAACTAAACTAAACTAAACTAAACTAAACTAAACTAAACTAAACTAAACTAAACTAAACTAAACTAAACTAAACTAAACTAAACTAAACTAAACTAAACTAAACTAAACTAAACTAAACTAAACTAAACTAAACTAAACTAAACTAAACTAAACTAAACTAAACTAAACTAAACTAAACTAAACTAAACTAAACTAAACTAAACTAAACTAAACTAAACTAAACTAAACTAAACTAAACTAAACTAAACTAAACTAAACTAAACTAAACTAAACTAAACTAAACTAAACTAAACTAAACTAAACTAAACTAAACTAAACTAAACTAAACTAAACTAAACTAAACTAAACTAAACTAAACTAAACTAAACTAAACTAAACTAAACTAAACTAAACTAAACTAAACTAAACTAAACTAAACTAAACTAAACTAAACTAAACTAAACTAAACTAAACTAAACTAAACTAAACTAAACTAAACTAAACTAAACTAAACTAAACTGAACTAAACTACATTTCTCTAAATAAATGAAATTAATTACATTAGCGACATACTCACATATAACAGATTGCTGCATGCTGTCATAATGACTTTGATGATGTATTCTTGTGATACAATAATGCATACTGCACATTGGTGGACCTGGCACTGGAACTGGTAGCAACGCTACTGGCAACGGAAGTGGTGTCACAATTGTCACCCGAACAAAGAAATTACACTGTGTTGGCATTTTTAAAGGCAATTTTTGCCAACAAGCAGAAGGCGGAAATGCGTAGTGCATTGTCTGTATTTACTTATATCGCTTGAGTCACAATTCACAATCTTTTGGAGGTTATTTTCAAGAAATATGTTTTGAAAATTCTTTTATTTGTTTCAATTGAATTTTTAATAATTTTTACACAATGGTTTTATTTGAACATCTGTCATAATATATTATTTTATATAATATTTAAATTTTTTATATTTGACTTTTGTTTAAAGTTATTTGCACTTTTCATATGAAAAAAAATAATTGTCAATATTGTTTGTATTTTTTATTTTAATAAGCTTTCAATTAAATAAATCACTTATTATGCTTCATATTTGTATATTGCTTGTTTCATATATAAAGAAGAACTTTGTACAGCTGCGTCTTTTTTTGTATTAATTTTATCAAATACAAATCAATTCAACTTTGCTTTTTCTTCAACTGAAAGCTTTACGGTTCTACTATTTTCTCAACAATAATTTTCTCACTAACTTGTGAAATAACACACTTCAGGATCTCATTTTGTTTGTTACTATTTCATAAAAACGTTGTTTATAAACCAAATTTTTAGCAATGACCACATTGCAAGTGCCGTTCACGTTGTTTATCGCGCAATATGCCAAACTTTAATGAAGTCTGCGCACTCGTTCTCTTTTTATCAAAACCCATAAACACGAATCTTTTAAAAACATGCAATCATTGCAATATCTCTAACGACAACAACAACGGTTCACCAATCACCAGCGATAGTCGTCAGCGGCGCAGGTAAACAGAACATCGACATATATAGTCCCGCTTTGTCGATTAAAGTCCTCCACCCAACGAAATGGCCTTTCCCCGACTGACGTTCAAATGTTGCATAATTTTTTGTTACTAATTTCTGTCCCTTTTCTCCTCTTCGCTCTAAGATCTACCTTGCCAAAGGTTCCCTATCTTCCAAGTGCCTGTTTTGGGTTTTCTTCTTCCTCTCATTTTTTAAATGCTTTTCACTTTATCACTTGTCGATCTGTTGTTCCTTATCGATGCAACTTTCCCAACCAGGTAAACGTCTGTATTTGTGTACTGTCTGTCATATGTTTTGTTGTTTTTTTTTGTTGTTGCTGCGCGGGAGTTGTTGATGTCATTACCCTTCTATATGTTTGCTGGTTTTTGCGGGTTTCTGGCCTATTTGGAAATTTGCTTCAGCGTAGTTGTTGCTGTTACTGGGTTCTGGCTGTTATTGTTGTTGTTTTTTACATTACATTTTATTGGCAATAACATCATATTTGTTGTCGCTATATTTATCAGCAACGTGCCAGCAATAACGACTTGTTAAATGTTGTCTTTGTGTGTTGTAACATTATAATGTTTTTTTGTTTATTTGTTTTTGAAAGTGACACTGTTTGCACAATTACAAAAGTGCTGACATATGAATTTGTACAATGTTACACATAACGTTGGCAAAAATGGTCGATGTTTGTCATAAAAAAATGGAGAGAAAACAGCGAAAAGGAAAATTGTTATAAGTGTTTAGACAAAGAGTTCACCGGCATCCATTGATAGATTCTTGCCATCCTGTTATCCTGCCGGAGAATTAACCGAACCAGACTACCTAGTGGGGTTTTTTGTTCTCTCTATGCGTTTAACTTTACAAAGATCGGCTACAAGTGTCTCTCTCTTACTGGCTTCTCTTACAAGAGGTCCTAAATTCGTATCCCAGCGCGGGTTGGTAAAACGCTCATCTACTTCTTTCGCTATCAACATGAAGGAGATGAGAATTACAAGAATCGCACAAGTGCTATCTTGGCGGGTAAGGGCAAAACCTCCAAGTGTGAAGGAAAATTACCAAAGCAAAACCCCGTAAGGATTCGGCGTTACCCTAACCTAACCCATGTCAAGCATTATTTCGAATACGCTCTGTGGATAACTGCCCCAGTACGCATCTATTTTGAGGACTGGGGTGCAATTGCACAATTTGTATGTGCAACCATCACCTTGGCAACTACATACAGTCTATAGATAGCTTCCTCAGCAAGATCGAGGCTTGCTTCTTAAGTCCTGAAGTTCCCATATCCTTAAAAAAGGCAGTCAGCCCTCTCGCAGTTTTTTTATGTTAGACCAAGAGACTTCTTCATGTTTTGAGGATGGATAAGGTCCATTCTTTGACCCTGCACGATCTCCTGAGAATCATTAAAGAATCCAGGAAATTCATGCAGGAACACTTGTAGTCCCTACTTCTTCCCTACTACTTTCTTTCTTTAACCCCACCTCACTATCATTTATCACCTTTTTCCTCTCGATTCTTAAGCACAATGGGCTATCTGAGTGCTTGAGAAATTTTACCCTTTTGGTTCACTTTCTCGGCTCTCCTCATACCCATTCTATTCCAAGAGACTTCTTGACATCACTACCCAATGACTGCTCTACAGCCAATAGAGACTATCTACAGTTGGCAGCTCCAATCCACTTTTCCAACCATCTTTCTAACTAGACCATCTATAGAAAACCCTTACGCATCCTCTTAAGTTAAGCATTTCAGCTACGAGCTAATGGAACTTAAAGAGTCCTTTGCTGAAAACAGATAACCCGACTAATAGCTCTGGGAATTTTGGTGCGTCATTTACACATACATGGATAGGTAGGTAGGTTAGGTGTCCCCTCTAGGGAATTACTAAAGCTATGTAGCCCATTGAATTACTACATGGAGGGGTTGCTTCATCTATACATTTTCCAAAGATGAGAGTCACCCGGTAGCTCTCACAAATTCATTGTTACCGCTTGGGGGCATCTTTTCAAGGTTCGCTAGGCAGCTAAAGAAGTGCTGCCCACAAAAAGCACAACATTTTCCTTGCAGTCTTCATTTTTACAGCTTCTGGAAAAGTCATTATGCAACAGAGCCAGTCTTTTGACGTGTTGGCCGAAGGGACAGTGTCCAGTTATGATTCCCTATAAAGGGTTTGTTTAGAAGGATCAGTTCCAGATCCTCAGGAAACTTGAGCAGTTATCGGCCAAAGAGGAGCGGTTTATCGAGGTCTAAAAGACTCAATAGACCGTAAGAAGGACGCAGGTAAGGTAATAATAATACTAATATAGTCCAAAATTAACTGATCCTAATGAAATTATACTTGCGTTCCTATTTTAAAACTCTTTGCTACTTACTCGACAATTCATTTCCAATGTCCTTTGCTGGAAGTAATCAATAAACCTCGAGCATATTTTTAGGTGCTTGAGAATTTTTTTTTTTTAAATTACTTTTAGTAACTTTAGTCCGCCAAAGCAGTCTCAAGTTCGAGGTTGAATCTTCAGATGAAGTTTGAGCACAATCGGATGCTTCGTTTTTTATGATTACACAAAGTCTATTAAGGTGTAAGAACTCTTCCCAGCCGCTCTAACCTACACAAGATTACGTCGTAATTACGTAATTATCGATTACCAGCAGATGTGCAGGGAATAGACTCTGCTAACTTCCGCCATCACATAAACTTCCAGAATCAATGGCACAGAACTGTCCCTTTACACTTAAAGCTTAACCCCTATGTACATCACACAAACAACTAACTAATCACTCGATTACTCGACTTCTCGCTTATTTCGACACCTACTCAAGTGGCATTTTCGGCATCTCTGTTGAATTGCCTCAACGCTTCGCTGACATTCCAACAAAAGTTTTGGTAGGGAATTTTGTAAGTTTAGCGTAAAATTTTGAAAACGTTCCGCACATTCTTTGAACTCCAAAACGGAATTTTTATCGCAGCGCTGACAAATTTCGATTCCTCAAATGTTGCGGAAAACTGCCATTTTCCATTTTCCATGTGGACATGAAGTGTGCACGCGCAGCGATCTGTCAAGTCTTTTCATTTCGGCACTAAACAAGCCCGCTTGCCATGTTTTGACGACACAGCAAGCCGTAAAAAGCCGCGCTGCATGTCGGCCGGTGTGTCGCTTGCCATTTTTATTAAAAACCCCATCGCAATTGTGAACTGTGTACAAATTTGTAAATGCAAACATTTTCATGTAAAGTTGGTCGTACGTGCCACAGCGACAGCAACAACTTTAGCAAATTACTGACCAACTGGTTTTGGCCAAATCGCACACATCACGTCGTGTTATTTCGACAATCTTCTGGATGGACAGATGGATCGGCGACAGCTTCGAATGCGCCGCGGCGCTTAAATGGCAACCAACTGTGCGTCTTGAGTGCTCCACAGGGACTTGGCGAAAATGCGATTGAAATCTTAGATAAAATTGCACAAGTAATTTGACAGCGCGTCCAATTGCCGCCGCCACCACCAAAACGGACACCTCAATTGGGACGGTCGATTGCGGCAAAAGTGCGCTCTCAAAAATGGTCTTTTATTAAATAACGTCATTAAAGTAGGCAAATGAGCAAAAGCACTAAAACTACGCAACAATACAGTGGGACATGAAGTTGAGCTATCAGCGGCACACCTGCCGACCTCCGACGCGCGACTCAGTCGAATATGCCGAGGTCGTCGAAGCGGCGCAGCGCATAGCGCAGCGTGTCGGTGGTGCGCGGGTTCGAGGAGAACATCAGCTGCACCTTCTTCTTGGCAAAGTCGCTGTTGCTGAGCGCCTCGATGCTGTTGTCGTAGGAGTCCTCCTTGCGCATGGCCACCATCGGCAGAAAGGCGTAGGACGAGAAGAAGCCGTACAGTTCGCGAGCGCGTATCTCCATCTGGATGTCGTGCAGCGTGGGTATGTGGCGGTAGTGCATGCGTGCCAGCGACTCGCGCAGCGACTCGTAGTAGGTCTCCACGAGGAAGTCGCGCCGATTCGTCAGCACATCCAGCTGCACGCTGCTGTTGAGGAAGAAATTGATGTCGCAGCCGGGACTACCGAAGAAGCTGTTCTGGAAGTCGACCTGAGGAATGAAAGAAAATCATTATCAGAATTGATTTTCGTCAGAAAGTTCGATCTACCAATTTCTTATCTTACATACTTAATTTCCTGGACTATTTCGATTTTATTCTAAAAGCGAAAATTTACGTTCTTACAAGATAATATTTGCAGGCACGCTTAAGTGTAAGAAACATCTCCCAGAGATTTGGCTGAAACAGCGATATATAACCTATCCAACTTCATCAACAATTCTAGCTGGTTTACATAATGAGAGGCCGGCCTCGATAGTCCCGCGGGTAGCACGCTGGCTTCTTATACCGAGTCTCTAAGGTTCGATTCCTTGCTCGGGCTGGTTAAACGCTACTTCTATCGCTTTCCACATGAAGCAGATAAGAATTACAAGAATCGCACAAGTGCGCTCTTGGCAGGCAATGGCAAATCCTCCAAGTGTGGAAGAAAAACTGCCAATTGCCGTTCGGATTCGGCGTTGAACTGTAGGTCCCCTCCCCCACCCTTTCCCCATCCATTTGAAATGTGTGCTGTTTTGTTGGAAAAAACAGTATTGTATACACATTGCAAAAACGGGTGAAAATATGAGATATTACTCTCCTATCCTTCCCTATCCCTCAAGGGTATAGTACAATAGTACTAAATGGACTGAGTGCTATGAGAGGCTTGTAGCCTTCCTGCCCACCCTCACATCACATCACATAATGAGAAATACAAAGTCCACTCACCTCTTATCCGACAATACAATAAGTCTCACTTCGGAAGAAACCACTCAACCTACCTTCCTACCTATGTATGAGCAATATCGGCTGTATTACTTATAATGATTTCTCTCTACTCCCCAGGGTGAGTAAACCTCACTGAGAAGTCTCCTATTTCTTTGTTGTGATCCAAAGACCCAAGGAACTTCACTGTCAGTTGGCACTCAAAAATTAGCTCGGTAGCCCAGCATGAAGTGCATTGAACTCCCATCCCAGAGGTAACGGATTCGATGCCTACCTGGCCTGGTCCCGGCCTTCTTTCTTATTGTTTCCCCATCCATTCAGCATTATTCTGTTAAGTCCTTATCCCATACTTCGCAGCAGATTTTCATGACCAGTAGACGAACTAGTGCAACACCACCAACACCGCGAAGCAGTGCAGCTCGGTCTATTGAATATATTATCCAGAAATAAGTTCATCAAAGCCATCAACCTCTGCGTTTTCCAATATTTCTTATTAAGCAGCAACGGCTACATAGAGCTCTTCATAACCCATTAATAAATTTTCACTTGCGGATATGTTTCTCGTAGAGGACCACAGATTGCAGACCCATTACCTGGGATTGCTATCGAAAAGCTAATGCCCCACTCTGACAGAACTTCAATCAATTAACGGCACCAACCCAAAGCATTAGCCTCATGGAGGGCTTTATGCTCCCAAGTGGTGTAATTTACTACACGAAAGTTGGCTCATACCTCCAGTTTTTGCCAGGTCTATATCTTGATTTTTTTTTCATCTTTCCTGTTCAGTTTAAAGTCTTATTAAGGCAAAATGGATATAAACATTAATTAACTTTGGTACAAAAATTCTCTTCAAAACTGTCATGTCATTCTAAAACTTATGTTACTGAACCCAACACAAATGAGATCTAATGATCTCTTACATCGTGCGACAAAAATGAAAAAATTTGTTCACACTGGAAAAAATCCATATGGGCGTGAAACTAGAGACCAAACATAGTAATACTGCGTACTCAGTTTTTCATTTCTACATCCTTTGTCCTTTTAAAAGGACTTCAAAATTTTGAAGAGAATAAAAATACAAAAAAAATAAAAAAATACTTAACCTCGTTATAACACGGCGATATGTATATCAAATGAAAGAGGAAAGGCTCAAGAATTTAAGTAAAATTGATTTTTTATCTATTTGTAAAAAAAGGATACGAAAACGGTCCTTTGAAAATTTAAATCCTTTATATCCTTGAAAACTTATAACGAATTTTCTTAAAAAGTGAGTATGTTAGAACCCAAAATCTCCTTGATCATGTGTCAAAATTTCATTATTCTCGCTTAATTGATTTTGTATCTATTTATTATTTAAAAAACTGATACGCAAATAAATTCGAATTTTTGTACTTCATTAGACTTGCAGCTTACGCCTTTTTTTTTAATAACTTTCGAACCTTTCGTACTTAAACCGGATGGCTACTTAAGGTAGGAGGTACTTGAGCGAGTCTCATTGTATCTATTTATGTGCGTGTGAATTTTTATAGGGATGGATGTGTCATGTAGTTCTATATCCGAACAGTGAATTCGGGTTTTCATAGATAATTCTACACTCAAAGTTACTCCTTTAATACTGAGAGAACAACCGTTGAATTTCGTTTTTTTTCTAACTTTTTCTTATTGTCTACAGAAAGAATTGAACCTAAAAACTAACCAGTTGGCCCAATGGGGATCTATACCTATTCATTTGAATTTTAGAAACATTTTACTTACAAAAATAGCATCGATGGGTCGTGTCGCATCTTCCGGATCATATTTGTACATGAAATTGTTCACCCACAAGTCGCCATGATTCAGCACAGTGAGTTCGCCCTCAATGGGTCGGCCAGTTGTGACCAGATTCTCTCTGATGTTGTCGCAGTGGCGATACAGTTTCTCGGCAACGCTTTCGTAGCCGGACCACTTGGACACCACGTCGGCCAGTGTGCGCAGCTGTAGGGTCATAAAGTCGATGAAGCGTTGATTGGTGCGGATGTAGTGTTCGTCCAGCATGCCGGTTCTGAAGTGTTCACGTACCGAGGGATCCTACAATTTTACAAGTACATAATTATTGTAAACTCATCAAATTTACGAGCAATTGATAGATAAACACTAAGTAACGATGGCATAGTTTCGATTGGCAACAAAATAGTCAACTCAATAAAGTGTCAGTCGTAAAACATTGATTACAGCTTACAGATAGTTGACAATTGCGACGCAATTCACTGTGATGACTGACGCTCAGTTAGCAACAACAAGCCAGCGATTCACACTCACCTTCTGGGCCAACACCATGGAAGCGGCATGAAATTTGCCCAACTTCCGAAGTATCACTATGCAGTGTTCCTCGTTGAGGCCGTTCTGACGGTTGGCCAATTTGTAGCCGTATTGTGTTAGGTCATCGAAGACGATGGTCTGCATGGGCTCGCGTGTGGTATAGAGGCATCTGAAATATGGACAAATGAATTAGTTTTTAGTTGAGGCAAAAAATGGACAAAACTAAACTGTTAGACTGCATGGAAACAGCAGACTAAATGAGAACCAAAAGATCTTGCAATATTCAAAAAGGATCACATTTCAAGTTCAACAACACTGCCAACTCCCGACGTCTACATCACCCCAGATGTTTTAAAAAAATATAATCTTCATAGATTTTATGCGAAATTTCTTATCACCAAACATGTCTACAACTAGTTTATAGCCTACGTAGACAGACGGCAGCGATAATGCGCATTAAAAACTCGCAAATGCAAATTAGAAATTCACCCTGAAAAACGACAAACTTTTGAATTTACTGATTGCTTGCCAGCTGGAAATGGAAAGACGAATGGGATTTGAAAACAAAATAGCGTCACAAAGTTTTTGTTTCACTTTTTTATGACTTTGAACAGCCGATTAGAAAATTATCGATTGATTTTGACAGTACTGCCATATTGAAAAAGCTAAATGCAGTATAAATGCGCATTCATTTCGTGCATTTAGAAAAGCCTTAATGCAAATCAACTCACTCAAATGCACATTAACGCTGCCGTCTGTCTAAGCTATTAGCTTTTAAAATTGAGTACAGTATTTCATATATAAAACCTGGAATCTGGAGAATATTCAGAACCTAGGAATCCTGACAGGATCCTCATTAAAATTGACTTCTATACTGACTGTACTTACTATCAAATGATATATGAAAAGAAATCAATCACAATCAATCAAAGCAATATAAAAAATTGATCAAAATATATATCAATATTTGTTCAAAATCTTTTTATTATGGACATTTTTTTTGGGCTTAAATTTCACATTAACCAAAGGAACCGAAAAGATTTTTGAGAATTAGAATTAGGAATTCATAATAAATGAGATAGTAATTGGTAAACATATATTTCCAGGATTTTAGTATACTTTGGTTAGTTTAGGAGCTGAGGTTAAGTTAGGTTAGAATGTCAGTTGGAAAGCTCACACTGTTTTTTAAACCGCCAAAGCCCCAGAAACACAAAACCCTCAAGGTTCTCAGTCACCAATGTTTATTGACTTTTAATCTCGTTACTTGCTTTTTGTTCAGATTTTACATTTCACTTGTATCATCAAGGCAAAGTAAATAATATTTAACCCTGAAAGTTTTAAATGCCCCTCAAAACAATATTCAAATCTTACGACCCACGCAAACTATTTTTTCGATTTCGGTGTTCCCGCATAAAAGGATGATTCCAGAAACTGTGAGCATCCAATAGACATAATTTTCTAACTCTAAGATTCATAACATGAGAATATTTCTACTGACAGTATTTTGAATTTCAAAATCAAACTCCATCTCGAAAGGGTTAAATAAGATTATAATTGGTTTGAAAATATCTCCAGGTTTGTAGTATTCTTAGGGATAGTTAGGAGTTTGGGTAGGTTGGGTAAGCTTACTGTAGATTACGATTGAATGTAGCTTAGATCTAAAATCTAAAAGAGGATTAGGTAAAAGGTTAGGTTAAGAGTTAGGGTTAGCTAAATTTACTGTAGGATAGGTTAGGTTATAATGTCTCTAAGGAATCTCAAACGTGTTCCATATTCTTAAAACCCTCTCAGGTGCTCACTCACTAAAATTTATTGACGTTCACTCTCCCTTCTCGTTTTAACCCTTTCCGACATGAAAATAAACCCGTCCTGTATGAATTGTATGGGCTGTAGTCCAATATATTGGACATTGTGACTGAAAGGACCGAAAGAACCAGAAAGATTTGAGAAATTATTATTTCCCGTGTTTTATAAACCGTAATTCCCAGAATTTTTTAAAGTAACGTAAACTCAGAAGTGAGACTGTCAGGCTTATATGAACTAAATTACTGAAAACATTTGTTTTAAAAGTACAAAAACTGTCTAAAATGTTAAATTTATAAATTCAATATAATTCTAACATTCCATTAGAGGATTACATAAAACAATGGAATCGAAAATGTTTTGAATTTATAACCATTTGGGCTCACATCTGGGAATTAGGGTTAAGGCAAAGAAAATAATAAATGAGAAAATATTTGCCAAAGCAAAGCAAATTATAGATGAGGTAATATTTGGTCAGAAAATATTTCCAGAGTTCATGCATTTGTTGTTTAGATTATGTTAGCTTAGAATGGCATTCATGAAGTTCACGCATAAAACCCACCAGGCGCTCACTAATTCATATTTTTTTTGACTCTTGACTTAACTCAAATTTTTTACACAAATGTCCTTTAATTTTAATTTTTTAATATTCAAACACAATGTCCTTGATGTTCTTTATCCATAATACTCATGACACTTATTATCCTTAATATCCTTTCCTAATATCCTTAATGTTTATTTATCCTATTAACGGTTTAACTTTTTTTCATTAACCTAACCTTTTCTAGTTTCAATACAAGTTTTTAGAGAATTTTAGAACTTTCTTTAAACCACTTCACATACACCTAAACACAATCATTAGTTCCTCCTTGGCCTTTTTTGTTCTCCTCAATAACCCAACTGCTCTGCCTTTCACTCTCACACTGACCACTTACTTTGCTCCAAATTTCGATCCGTCACCGATTAATACTTCCAAACGTCCCAGCACATCGAAGTAGAAAATCTTCTCGCGCTGATACACCGCCAGATCCTCCAGGAACTGTGTGGCCGGCGTTATGGCAATACTCTTCACGATCAGCGCCAGCTCCTCGTCCAGCTGGCGCTTGCTGCTGCGATACAGTGCCTTGGCGCGATAGATTTGGCTGCAGTAATTCTCGCCGCCGCCATTCGACTCAGCAAAGACAATCTTCTTGATGTCGACGCGCGCATCTCGCAGACCGCCCTCCAGCGCCGCCTTGAAGAATTGCTCATTCAGATATTTCGGCGGCTCGTTTTTTGGCTCTAGTTTCATTTTGTTGTTGTTGTTGTTGATCTTGCTTCCCGAATATTCCTTCGCTTCCTTCATGCAGGCGCACACCTCGGCCGCTTGCAGCGTCATGCGAAATTAATGAAACACAATAAATACGACAGGAATGTTGAATGTTGAGCGCCGGTTGCTGCTAGAAACGCGACTCGGTCAGAACTGTGATCGGCCAGCGATTGCGACACCTAATTATAAAGTTTTGGCTAAGCTGCCGTTCGTTGTTATCACTCGACAACGCTGCCGCTGCTGCCTGCATTCCTGCGGCTGTCGTCCATAGACTATTGGCCTATCGGCTAAAGTCGACGCAGGCATTGGCGTTGACGTTGACGTCGCTTTACCTACAACGCTCTCCAGATTGAAATACTGCAGAACTTGAGTGTCCATGCGCCGTTGCCAATTCAGTGCATTATCTTTCAAGTGATTAGGGCTTATGTGCTGTCTTTCGGGCTGTGCTGGCTTCTTAGAAGCACACTTTCTAAACTTGTTGTTGTATAACTCGTACTCGTATGGTATGGACTCTACGCTTTCGGTGGTTTATATGCGCGGAAATGCTTGTTGTATGTTAAGCAATCGGCCATGTTCTCGTTATATTCTTCTTCTTATATATATTAAAGAAAGTGGATGTATGTGTGTAAGCGCATCACACTCAAACGGACCGGGGGTGAACAAGGGGGCGTGGCGTAAGAAAAAATCATTAAAAATTGGTTTTTGAAATTGCTATGGCTCGAGCGCAGTCCATTTCTTTTTTGAAACTTAGCAGCAACATTGCTGATTTGTGGACTTCAATTGCGTTAATCAGTAGCTCTTCTTCTTCTTTTAGTTGGTTTTCTTTGTCAATTTGCATCTCGCGCATTTCATTATCAAAGAAAAAACAAATGTTGTGCGAGACGAAGTTCGCCGGGTCAGTTAGTTTTTTGATGCGCAAAATGGCCTCAAATTCAAATATTTGTAGAACTTCTTTGTTATGATTTCAGCGACATCTGAATTAATTTTTTTAGTATAAAGTTTCAACGAGTCATCGACCATCGGAAAACACGTCTAGTGAATAGATTTTCCTTTGAATGAGAGCTGCCTGTAATTTAGTTAGACAAAGTTTCCGTCCTCTTGGACCTTTTCTTCTGGTTGACGTGTCAAATGTAGCTTTAAAGTCTTACTTCTTCTATTCTTCTTCTTCTAAATATGTGAGCTCCCTAACCTAATCTAACCAACTCAGGTCAAACAAAATGAAACCAAATCAACTCAGGTCAAATCAAGTGAAGTTAAGTGAAGTCGAGTCAAGACAAGTCAAATTAAATCAAGTCAAATTAAAGCCAAATTAAATTAAATTAAAT
Organism: Melieria omissa; assembly: GCA_963971225.1. Taxonomy (NCBI): domain Eukaryota; kingdom Metazoa; phylum Arthropoda; class Insecta; order Diptera; family Ulidiidae; genus Melieria; species Melieria omissa. The sequence continues at coordinate 40,126,485 of OZ020268.1, read as the reverse complement.
GTAATCAAATCAAATAAAGTAAAATTTAATTAAATCAAACAAGTCACGTCAAATGAATCAAATCAAACAAGTCAATTCAAATCAAGCCAAGTCAAATCAATTCAAAACAAATCAAATCTAACAAATCAAAACAAGTCAAATCTAACTCTAACCAAACCAAACCAAATCAAAACAATTCACATCACACCACATCACATCATATCACATCACATCACATCACATCACATCATATCACATCAGATCACATCATATCACATCACATCACATCACATCACATCACATCACATCACATCATGTCACGTCACGTCACGTCACATAAAATCAAATCAAATCAAATCAAATCAAATCAAATCAAATTAAATCAAACCAATTCAAAATAAATTAAATCAAATCAGTTGAAATCAAGGCAAATCAATTCAAATCAAGTTAAATCAAGTCATGTCAGGTCAAGTCTAGTAAAGTCAAATTAAAACAAATCAAATCAAGTCAAATTAAATCAAGTAAAATCGAATCAAAATAAATGAAAAAAAATTATATTAAATCAAGTGAAGTCAAATCAAAACAAACTAAAATCAAATCAAAATAAATCACATCAAATTATATTAAATTAAGTGAAATAAAATCAAAACTAAAGTCAAAACTGAAATCAAATTAAATCAAATCAATTGAAGTCAAATAAAATCAAATTAAATGAACAAAACTCAGTCAATTAAATTCAAATCAAATCTATTGAAGTCAAGTTAAATCAACTCGAGTCGACTCAAGTCAAATCAAATCAAATCAAACTAAAACAAATCAATTCTATTTAAATCAATGCACTTCAAATCAAGCCAAGTGAAGTGAAAGCAATTCAACTGAATTCAATTAAATTCGAATTTAATTCAAATTAATTCCATTCGATTCAATTAACTGCAAACTAAACCAATTCAAATCAAACCAAAGCTAACTTAATTTAACATAACCTTAAAAGAAAGAAATACTGCCAAAGATTCTGTTAGATCGAGCTTTGACCTCATGGTTTTCTTACCAACAAGCCACGCTGCCCGATTTTACAATTTTTTTCAGCTAATTCCCAGGAAGTTAAGTGAAATAAATCTTCACCCTTTTTCTCAAGAAGAAAAAATGAACAAAATAAATTAAGAACATAACAAAATTATAATTTATTTTTATTTTTTTTAATTATTAAATAAAATGATGTCAAATCAAACCAAACTAAAATGAAATTAAATCAAATTAAGTCAAATCAAATAAAATCAAATCAAACAAAATTCAATCAATTAAATTCAAATCAATAAATTGAAATATTGAAAAATATTTTGAAAAATAAATTAAGAACATAACAAAATTATAATTTACTCCAAAATGCACAACAATCAATGCAATGTTGACTGTATCGGCGCATTGATCACGTGACTAATTCTTACATTTGCCAAAACGATTTAACGACAAAAAACTCATTAAATCAGCAGCCAAGCGGTGTCTTTAAACTTCCTACAATCGACTCCAGTAACCTGGAAGTAGCATCGAAGGGTCTTCAACCATTTCTCTCCCTCGCATACATTGCGTCTCGTTCGTTAGATGGCTTTCACTTTTTGGCGCCATTCATTCAGAATCGTTATTACAAAACAAAAATTAATTAAAAAAACAACAAAACAGCTACAACTCGCAAATGAAATGCAGCTTTGCACAAATCACCCAATGGCTGTGAATAGTTGTATTTGCAAATGTGTACACGCCACCCGCCGATAACCTCTTCGTACTTGGAATACGAGGCGCAATTAACCTTGATTATTTGTTATTGTTTTTGTTATATTTGTAGCGAAATTTCGTAAATATTCCAAAGTGTCACGAGAACCGCTCAAAAGAATTCTGCTGCTCGCACATGCGAACCCTGTCGCGTTTAGTTTCCTAGCAACACATCGAAATCTCAGCAACATAAAACGAAGAATAAAAATAGATTTTCTTAATGAAGTTTAGTTGAATGCAGCATGGCCGGACACATGCTGTCGCCGTTATCAGTTCGCAGCACAGTCTGCAGTTTTTATTTTCGGCGCGTGGGAGCGTTCAACTTCTGGATGGATGAACGGACATACGTGTACATAAACCACGAAATTCTACATGTCATTCGAAGAATCCGAGCAAAAACGAATCGGACAAATCACACAATACATTTTATTGCAATTATGCAATTGTTTTTGTTGTTAAGTGTCAAAGTCTGAGCCATGCTCGCAGATAATTGTTGGCAATTGCCCGAAGTGAAATTCGCAAACGTGAGCCTTCCAACAAAGTTATTGCGCCGAAAGTGGCAAATTGCTCGGAGTCAGCTTGACTGGGAGGTGCACACTTCGTCACTTCGACTGCTGCTAACGGCCCTCACGCAGCTGGCTGCTGAACAGGGGTGGATTCAGAAAATGATTTCGGGGGGAGTTTCTTTAATATTCATAAAACTCCAAAAGATGTTTTTTTATTTGTATGTAGTTTAAAAGTCGATCCATATATTTCGGTGGGTTTCAACACCCAAACCCCCCTGAATGCGCCAGTGCTGCTGACAATGAAACCGAATATAGAGCAATTTCGCATAGTTTCTATAATCGCAAAAATGCGCAATTTCGATTTTTTTTAGTTTAATTTTTAAACACTTTGAATCTCTGAGTTGTACGTCGGACAGGTCGAGCATGTGGAGTGAAGACGAGTGCGTCAACAAATAAATTTTTTTTATTGGGCACAAACTGATGCAACCAGTTCCTTAAATGGTTGTGATTCGAGTTGTTTCGGGGCAATGCTGGTCTGCCTCAGTGAATTCCCCGTCAGTGTTAAAAACCATGAGATAGTTTTAGCTGGTATGAGAAGATATCTGAAGATTTCCAACTTCTGCAAAAACAAAAAATAAAAATAAAATATTTTTCTTGGAGCCTTTTGTCATATTCATTGGCTGCATTCAAAAAACAGTGATAGCCAACCTTCTTGCGATGCCTACTTCTCCCTACTTGACGCTGCGCACTTCAGTCAGTGCATTATTTAATTAGACAATCGGGAGGCTCGATTGCCGCTATCTGCCGCATACCACACTGAATTGTTCTAGAACAACGAAAGCCCACTTTGGGAATCGTTGTGCTGCGCTATTGACACAGAAAATTCAAGTGTTTAGTTAATTCCCGGCAATTGGCTGCGCGTCGAAAGGTTAAAAACTAAAGCAAACTGTCTGAGCCCTCAGACAGCCCGGCCACGTACCAAAGCGCGGCCACTGTTGTTGTTGCTGACAACAACCGTAGCGCAAGTGAGTACTCACACTTGACGCTTTGTGGCACAATGAGCAATTTCGCGCAGCGATAGTCGACCGCTGATAATGTCAGATAGACAGATAGTGACCAACAGATGGCAGATAGCTGTGTGCGCACTTACAATCGTGTAAAACTGCATTTTGTTTCTTTTTGATATTTGAACTTTTTTTCGCTACACACTTGTGAGAAAAATAAAAGCAAAGAAAACCGAAATTCTTGAATGGCAGCTCGAGTGTTCCATTCGATGGTTGTTTGGTGTTGGCAGTGTTTGTGCGGTCAATAAATTCTCGCATGCACTTCAAACCGCATTCAATTGCAATTTGCCTGCATTGGCTTTGCTTTCAGACGCCACCAAAGTTGCGGCCATTCAAATTGAAGACAAACACTTTGTGTGCCGTATTGCATGAATCCAAGTGTTGTATAGATTTGTTAATTGCGGCGCAAATGCGTAGAAATTCGAGTGGGCTTTCATAGACTCGAAGTTGAATGTGCGTCTGAGATTACTTGGTTTCGAAATGCTTCACCATAATTGGTATGAAAACGCTCACTTCAACTCGCTGCACGCAGATGCTTGCGGCTATGATTATGCTTTCGATTACCAAGAAACAAAAATAAAACGAAAATAGTATAAATAATATGTACGAGTACTGCTGCGGCAACACTCACAAGGTCAGCCATGTGAAAAGTGGCGTCTCGCGCCAGGGAAATGGGCCACATAAATAATTGCAGCGGCCGTCAGCAGTATGGCGCGCCGACTTTAACAAAAGCGAGCAGCCGCCGCTGGAAAAGTGGGTCAGCAACACAGTAACCGTAACTCAAGTGGCAACGCTTTTCAAGTTGACTGCGCATGCGACCACAGCTCACAGTTCATGCAAGAAAACTCTCGACACGCCACACACAACAACATTCATCGTCGAGACAAAATTAGAGCATGGAAATGGAATTAAATTCAAACGAACATAATGCAGCATAACAAATTGATGCAATATTTCAGCATTGCTACGCTGAAAGCTGTTTACAGACGCTTACAAGTTTGAAGGTCAAATATGTTTGAAGTGATTGACTTATTGGGCGCAGTTCATTTGATTCTCTCTAAAAGATATTTCGAAACATAACCAGCAACTTTTGCTAATTTCACAAAACCTGAGACATAAAACTGGGATTGATTAGACAAAGCTTCGAGTTTAAACAAATAATTAGATTGTGTACTAAAAAAACTCATCAGACAGTTGTGATTGACTCAGTTTAATTGACCGCGCATCAAAGTTGAACACCAGGAAAGAGAAAATAAACATTCTTGGTTGCTGAAAATGTGAATAGTTTTCCTGGTCCTGATACTTTAACAGCCAAAGAGGTGCAATTTTGGTTCTGTCGATTCTTTTCCGGTAATTTTGATGTTAAAGATGATTCAGCTTCTGGAAGGCCAATTGTTGAAAATGTCCATAAAATCATTGAAACTGAAAGCATTACTTCTATTGCCCAGAAGCTAAACACTGCACAACAATTTTGGAACCACATGAGTGAGGCTCAATAGAAGAAGAATCTCGATTACACAAGTTAACACAAAAGATAATACAGCCTCTGGATGCTGTTGATGATATTAAAATTTTAAAATTTTGTTTGTGTATCTCGTCAAGCGAGATGTCACCACTGCCGCTACGGCAATCGAAAGAGAATCTGCCAGAATGAGTCTGCAGGTAAATAAGGGTTAGACAAAGTACACGCAAGGACTCGCAACGGCTGGGATCTCACGTTTGGAAGTTGTCAAGAAATTCGTGTACCTTGGCACCGCCTTAAACAGTAGTAGCGGTTGTCTTGGCATGGACACACAAAAAAAGACACACTTAGGTCACGGAAATGGCCCGTTGTGATACCACAAGTTGATGGTCTATCTTACTGCCAGTCGAGAAGCCTATTCAAGCCATTTTGAATTGTGGATGAACTCAAGCAAGTTTTTGATGCTAGCTGTACTGAGGTCATTTAAGTTGTCGAAGAAAAGAGAGCCTAGGGTTTTCCATCTTCGTCTAAAAGTAGAAGTAGTAATGATGTTAGCCTGGAAATAAAACGAAGCATTACTCTTGCCAATAGGTGCTACTATGGTCTGAGTAGATAATTGAAAAGCAGAGACCTCTCTTGACCGACAAACTTGCACTCTATAGAACGCTTATTCTGACCGCTTATTCTCTTTCACGGCGCAGAAGCCTGGACCCTGTCGCGTAACGACACAATGGCCTTCGGGGTGTTCGACAGGAGTTGGATGGATGGATGGATGTGAGGGGAAGCCAGTAACCTTAGGGAGGTCTTTACCTCAAGCACTCAGACTTTATAGCCCATTGTACTTTTAAGGCTCAGCAGAAAGGCTGATAGAGGAGAATGGGAATGGGAAAAAGAGAAGGGAGAAAGGAAGGAAGGGTTATATGCTCTTCTTCTTCTTCTTATGTGTTCTTCTGTACAAATTTCCCGGACAGGAAGTACTTCGCAAAATCTTCGGTCTTTTTCGTATAGGTGACGACTACTGTTTACGAATCACCAAAGGGCTATTTGAGCTGTTTAAAGACACGAACGGAGCACAGCGAATTAACATCTAGCCGCTGACTTGGCCATGGCCATCGCGGTAGTTAGAGGTAGATGGCGAAGAGAGTATCTGCGGTGGAAGGATGAAGTTGATGAGGCCCTATGGAGAAGTCACGCGCAAAGCAGAGTCGCCTGAAGAGAACTTTTGCGGCAGGCCGTAACCCGGTTAACCCTAACAACCCTTTGTTAAGGACAGTTAAGTAAGTTAGTTTTGAGCCCAAATCCATTTAAAACCATGTTTTACAATAGCAACGTTTTTATTTAGAGGGGTTGGACCCCCTCCCCCCGTGTGAGCCACTGTTAGGTTATATTAGGTTGCAGTGGCAGCCTTCTTCGTGAGAAGCTCACTTAAGTACAATTTATGGCTCATTGTGAAACGACAGTGGATGGCGTGACGCCCCCTTACAGCGTTGAGAACCAAGAAGATTCCGTTATAAACCTGGCTATATCACTGATATTCGGAGACGATAACTCGGTTAGACTAGTAAAGAAAGCTGAGCCGAGAGACTTAAGTCTTCTTCTGGCTAATGAAAGACACTGACACAACAGGTGGAGAAGGGTCTCCTCCTCCTCGGACCCGCATCCTCGACAGAAGTCGTTGGATTGCAGTCCCAGTCTCTCCGCATACTTACCCATAATACAGTGACCGAGCACCGAGACCGTTGTGCGTATTGAGTGACGGCTAAGGTTAAGCAGCTGGTTAGTCCGTTTCATGTTATAGGAACGTTAGTCGAGAGATACTGCATGTATGTTCCTCAGACCACAGTTGATTCGCTACTCTTATGAAATCGACATGAGCGAAGTCACAAGTATATATCAATATCAATATATATAATATCAATATATATATCAATATTCTGATAATGAAGACCAAAATCTGATCTTTAGATCTTTAATAGAGAGTCTTGGGGAAGGTTTTTACATCGGCTCAGGGTTTCGGGCGCTTGGGTTTTATCGTTGTATGTTGTTTTTTTAATGCTTTATAGGACAAATTTTGAGTTGTTGTACCTTTGAACTTCTTGAAGCCATTGATTGCCGCCTTTAATTCTTCTCTACAATGATTTGAACCATTCTTCTACATAGATGCTGTTGTCACAACAAAGACAGAACCTATCAGATGGCCTCCAATGATGAATTTTCATAAAATTTAGTCAGCTCGCTCTATTTTTCTTTATTATTTATATTCTTATGATGCAAATTTTAGCTCGTTTAGCCCACTGTGTGCTCGAAACAAACAAATCTGTTCGAATTATTTCAACTTAATTTATTTCAACTGCAAAATATTTGCTTATTTTCAATCACTGCAAGATGCGCAAATATTTCTTTTTGTGGCCACAATTAACTTTGTATGCATAATTCAACTGCTTTTCATTCACAGCTGCATCGCTCATTCAAGCGGCTTTCAAGCTCGCCGGACAGCACACAATGTGCGCCAGTTGGTCAACTTGAATGCACACTTGAATGCGAGTATCATCAGTGGATTTGTTAGTATGTGTTTGTGTGTGTGTGTGAGTGTTGCAGACAAGTTGACCATGTCGCACGTCTATAGTGGTTACACTTTGCTGCTATTACCGCAAAGTGCAAAGTGTAATAAATAATTACGAGCGTAGACACTCGTGTAATTTTTTTAACAACAACAACAACAACACTCATCATCATTATCAGCAATGTTCGCACTCTGGCTACAACGACAGTAAATATTTAAAAATTAGCTGCAATTACACAATGTTTGGTTACTAAACGTGGCACACGATTTGCGGTCAAATGATTGGCACACACATATCTACTATTAAATATATATACAAATATATATATATACGATGTGTTTTAGACGCAATAATTGGTTTTGAAAACATACATTGGATTCTCTTTCGTTTGTGAAGTATGATGAGAAACTGAAGGCGTCAAAAATATGGAAACCTGAAGTTGCGAAATAAAAATTCTAGTTTAAAGTTTAGAAGACTGTAAAAAAAAATGGATTAATTCACCTTAGTTGTTTATAAGCCACTTTAGAAGAATAAAATGTACGTTGGTTGTGCAAAAAGTAGCAACTATGAAAGTCTTTTAAAAATGTTCAAGACTCAACTCAAACTTGAGGCTCTTGAATTACAGAATTCTCACAACGAATTGAAGCACCAAATAGTTTTCGATCCAATGTCATTTGTAGTTGATGGCAAATTTTTATGCTCAACTAACTACTTTTCAACATCGATGCAGTGGGAAGCACACAATTGACTGTAGCCAATTTATGCTCACATCCGACAAAAACAACAACAATAACAAAACATTGGTCAACAACAAACGTAAAGCGTTCAACATGCATTGACCTCAAACGAAGCGAGTGACCAATTTATGCGAATGACATTTGCCGCCGCCAAATGCAAATGTCCGGACAGCTGCTGGCCACCGCACTGGAGAGGCGAACTCTGCAGAAAAATCAAAGAAATTGCATAGCCAGCTGACCAACAACAACAACTCGCCGATAAATGAACAAATGGACAGCGAACAGTTGGCTGCAAATTGCATAAAATCCAACGGAACACAGCTGAAACTCGACTTTATTGGCACACAAACAATAAATACTACACTCGTGCGCACATAGCCACTCACATTGTAGACATATCGACACATTGGCAGCGGCAAATTCGTTCGGGTACGCACACAAAGCGTGGACCACGTGCGCGTGGCTGCAATTAAAGCGCACCGCTGCCCGCCAATTGAATGCAACAATAAAACTGTTGGCCACAATTTTCCGACGCATTTACGACCGCCACACAGCCGTTGTTATGGCTATTGGTAAATATGTACAAATATACATATGTACGTGTGTGTATATTTGAACATTCTCACAGTGCCGCGCTACACTGTGCGCCAATATTTCTGCGTGCTTTTTGGTTTGTTTTCTACTGTTTTTTGTTTTTTTTTTATTGGTTCAGGCCTTTGCTCGGTTTCGCATAGTTTGAACTCATTTGTGAGACAAATTATTTGCATATTCTTATTTAATGTTTACTTTTTAAGGGAATTTATTCACAACACATTTTTTCTCCCTTTTTGTTTATTGTTATTGTTATCTTATTGAAGCAACAACCTACTTTAGCTAAGAAAACATGTTGATTGAAAGAGATTTTTAGGTCATTTTTTTGGGTAGTCAGTAAAGTAAGTTAGTGAGTATTTGTTTGCAAAAATGGGCCTAACTTCATTTGCATGCAAACAAGTATTTATGTCAGTAAAAATTAAATATGTGGACATATGATTGAACACTAGAATCCCTAACGAATAAGTCAACTTATGAAAGACCTCAATTATTATTGCATCTCATAGGTCGAAGGCCTATTGTGAGGCCCATTGTGATACAACATATTTCAACCGTTTCGAAATGTGTATGCAACACTGTTTTATCCAACTTGTCTTTCCATCAGTGTTGCCGGTTTGGCCATTTTGAGTCCTTTTTTACCTAGAAATTTAGGATTTAGCTTTGTGACATTTTTTAAAGCTTTTCTTATATTCAAACTAGGTTTTATTTTAAGGGAAATTCTCCACATTAAGTGATTGTATGGTGTTAGTTAAATGCTGTGTTACACAGCGAAAAGCAAATTTCGTTTTTAGTTTTCTACTCCTACCAATCAGCAACGTTGAAGTTAAGAAAATATTTATGCAATGAAAGTAGGAAAGTCTCACCAAAGAACAAATTAAAACCATAACTCGTTGCTAAATATTCGTTGCTAGTTAAAAAGACTAAAAAAAAATGAAAACAATTTTATTTTGATGATGAAATACCTAATGATCTCATAAAGATGTTAGACTGTCATGATATATGTACATTTTTTTAAAGAGTAGTTTATCCAATTCATCTGATGAAGAGGAAAAGTGGCAGAAATAGTTAGTCCACTGTGGCATAATTTGAATTTTGAACTTTTTAGCAATAAGGTTTTTTTTTCAGAATGTTAAAATATATGTTTAACACAGACGGTGTTCTCTTCTAAATCCACCGATTTTTTTGTTTGTGTCTTTTGATATTACAATAAATTTATATATAGATGTATTTTTCCATAAATTTTAAAAATAAAGAATAGCACTGTACAACAGCATTTTTGCAACAGACTGAAAGAGGACGTCGTACTGAACATTTTTTTCGAACAAAGTTATAGTCCAGCATGTTTGAGTTTTTTGTAATTTGCACATAAAGGTTAAAGGGTCCTTATAACTTTTACACGGAAGAGATGAAAACGTGAAAGCTCTGATGTCTAAGACAAAGTGGTTTGTATTAAAAGTGCGAATGTATTTTGTGTACACATGAGCCCTCTTCCCCCTTTCCTTACAACTTTTTTCGGAAATATTTTTCATAAAAAGCTTGTATTGAGTAAAATTTTGAAAAAAAATACTATATTGTCTTTTGGGAAAATATTTCTTAGCGTTAAACACGAAACTTTTATTTAATACTTTTTTCATTAATTGCTGGCTCTGCTTGAGATGTTGAGAAAAACGTTGAATATTAAAACTATGAACTAAATGAACTATTAAAAAAATAGTTCAGGTGGTCTCCAAACAAGAAGTCCCCTCTTAATAAAAGAAACCATTTTTATGATTGGGCGACAAAAGCTCGGAAAGTTTCTAATCTGGAAGATGTAAGTGTGGTGAAAGATTGCTTACTACTATTTCAAAAGTTTTACTGCGATCCTGACCTATGGTTCACCAAAACTCGGTTGAACTTTTATTGTAGGAAAAAGGTCTCTTTGTTTTCCAAGCCTTAATGTAAATGTAAACACCTTATTATTAGTTTCAGATGATTTGAATTTTAAGTATGACTAAATCCTAGTGAATCACAACGTCCTAACTAAGTAGTCTAGGTGTGTCTCAGGGGGCTTCCACTTCTATTTACCTCCCGCACTTCACCGCTTCTTAGAAAGCAGGATGTTTGTTGATCTGGACAAGGTAGGCACTGCGCTACTTGAGGATAACACCACATTGGTTCCGACTACCACTGAACCCATTACGACATTGAGTTTTCCACAGTCTTAGAGACCTCCGAATGTTTTGCCCGAATGCTTGCCTTACTTAACCAGATTTGTAAGAAGACAATCTTGTAAAGATGCCCTATGCCGGAACTAATGTCGGCACTGAGATATTTAGTACACCAATGGCAATGGTTCCAAAGTCTAAAGTCTCAATCAGTCGGTATTGTGAACAATAGCCAATTTAGACTCGTAACGTTTATTGTGGTATCACGGGATCTATTTCTTCTCCTAGTACTTGAACTTGAAAAGACTTGAAAAAATTATGAAGCGTCTTAGTGTCAACACCTAAGCTTTCAGCGACATTGGTTGCCAGATACAATCAGAAATATTCTTTCGATTCTTGCGCAGTGCAGAACAGGTTCACATCTCATCTTTCGTTTCGTCTCTCCAGTCCAATTTCTACGGAGTCGTAAGCTATTTAAGTGACCCAACAGCTTCCCTAAACGGGGCCTTTGGACAGAAAATCACTGCCCACAGGGGCCTAAGCGTACAACCTTCTCATCGTGATGTTCTCATTCTATAAATTACACAGTGCAACACTGAAAAAAGGGACAAGGTCAAACCCATCTCATTTGATAGAGGATCTCAGTAGATGAAAAAGTGCCAAGGGATTTTTCCCGGAATGTTCGAGTTTTTCTTTAAATTGAGTTTAAAGATGGCGGCTTAAAGTTCCTTCCCGAAACTTTTAAAACATCATATCTCTTGACTCAAATGTCAGACAGGAATAATTTTTACGTCAAATGAAAGCTAATGAAATGAAGTCGATGACACAATATCCTTTTTGGAAAAATGTAATGAAAAAGGACTTCAAGAACATCAAATAAATTTGTATCCCTTCATCTACTGAGATCTTCTATCGAATGAGATAGGTTTGACCTTGTCCCTCGAATTTTTTTTTTAATTTGTTGCACTGTGTTATAAAAGAAATACATACAACCATACAATAAACCTCAGCAACCTAATCCGTTTCTTAAGGTTAATTCCGAGCGAACTTTTTCTGATATCTGGCAGAATGTCGTTGCCCTTCTAGTTTATTTTTTCCTCGATTTCTTTACCCTTTTAACAAAATTAAAATTCATCCAAATTTGCTGGATCACTTAAATCTATTGTCATAAATTCCCCTACTTGAAGTTAAAAATCTCACAAACTCAGATTTGTGATTTCAAATCAAATCTTAAATCTTAATTGGCATAAGTGATCTACATCTGAGATTTTTTTCTCTTGTAAAACTTTTGCGCTGTACAATGAATCTGGCAAACATGCCAGCATAAATATGTAGCATATGCAACAACAACAAAAACAGTAACAACTATTTATGTATGACATTTGTCACAGTCAAGAAACAAGCACGTTGACTATTTGAACAATGCGAACAATTAAAACATTGTCGTTCACTGCCACTGCGCAGACTCAGAGCTCATGAAAAAAAAAACTGGAAGGGAGCGGAATTTTAGCATGAACATAAAAAATTATGTATGAAATATTGCACAAACCTGCGTGGAATTTTAAGCAAATTGCACATTTTGCTTTTCAACGACAATGATCGAATGTTTAGTTTGTATGTAGATAACATATATGAACATATGAATATATGTATGTATGAATATATACATGTGTATGTATGTATATTTCTGTGGACAGCAGAGTAAGCAAAGTGCGTGGCGGCGCTTTAAGGCGTCCAGCCACGTGCAGCAATGTGAGAGTAGAAGAAACAAATTCAAGAAAGTTTAAGCATTACTTTTGGGATTTTTAGGGCATAAAAGTTAAAGAAACCGAATATTTATGAAAATTGTGGATCGTGTCTAATAGTGGATTATTTGAAAATCTTCTTAAAGTTCAAAGTTTGAAACATTTCAGAATGACTTATCTCATTTTTCAATGTATGCACAAGTTGCTTATATATGTCATTGAATTATGCCATTAAATATAGATTTCAGCATCATTTCCTACTCGGCCTCTTCAATGTTATACATAATGAGCCCGCAAAATAAATCATTAAAGTCTTTATTGCGCATCGTTGCGCTGAATATTGAAGTCAATCATGCAGCTGATTGACACTTAAGTTCTGCTCTGACGCACTGTTGCCGCTGACAGTCGTCGAACAAAAACTGAAAGCAACCAAATAGGTGGCAACGTCAATGAGGTGGCCAGAACTTTAGCGCACGCGTCGAGCATATTAAAGTCCAACGCCCGTAAGCCATTCGATGATTTAAATGATTCTGATTTTGGCTTTGCGCTCAAACGAGTCGGCCATGTCTGAGCGTTGTGTGCCGCTTCATTGGGCCAAACGACGCACACGTACGCGCACACTCGACCGCGGATCCATGGCAAGTGTCGACTTGCAATTATTTCCGCAATTATAATAACTACACACACATACACACATACGCATGCACGCACTGAATACTCAGTCGATTGCTGCTTAGTTTCTGTAGATGTTTACTTGAGCCGTTAATTGCGCTCTTCCGGCAATAAAATTAAATGCTACTTTTCATGCTTTTGGCAATTTGAAACGGCCGATTGGCGCGCGTAGTTAACGGCAGTGCGAAAAGTTGCACAGTTGCAAAATGGAAAGTCAGCAGCAACACTGCAGACACATTGAACAATTTCTCACATGAATTTGAAAAACAAAAAAAAAACAAAACAAAAAACTGTATGAAAGGCAAACAATTTGGCAATGCTTCAAAGCCCTTCAACTGTTGCGGCAACAAAAAATAAAAACAACAATAACAACAAAGACAAACAGAGCAACAACTTGGCTTTTGTTTGACCAACAATTCGAGGTTTTTGTCTTTGGATTTTGTGCTGTCCCAACACTTTTGTGTTGTTCCGCCAACAACAAAGCATACAAAGTACACACAATAAATCTAAAAAAATACAACGTTTAATGCTTGTTTGCATCATTTGTTGTTGTTGTTGACCTAACCTTCAACGAGCATAGCAAAGCAGCATAAAGCATGAGCAGCCGCAGTCAAAGAGCCCAAAAGCAAAAATATGAATAAATTATTTATGCTTGAGATGTGTTGGCGCGTTCAGTCGCCTTTGTGCGCATGCGCAAACACTGAATATATGTGTGTGTGTGTTAGTGTGTATGTTGGCTGCTCAAACAACGCGACGGCCATTCGACAAACATAAATTGAAATATTGTTACGCATACGACATGTAGGCCGCTGTTGTCAAAAAGAATTTGGCGGGCGTGATATTTTTCATTGGCTTTGGTTACACTTCACGACCACCTGAGAATTTTGGTAACGTTACAGCAAACAGCAAAAATAACAAATTGAAAAAAAATTGTCTTAACAACAAAAAAAATTTGCAACACATTTTTGGCCATATGCACATTTTGGCAAAGACAAAATTCAATACAAACAAAAAAAATGCAAAAAATGTGTTTTGAAAAAATTAGCACCAAATAAATTTTGTGTGAATACACAAATAAAATGAAAAAAAGTTGTGGTTGCCTAAAATTTGTTTTATTATTTTTTCTTTAATTTTATTTTTATTTTGTTGGTGCTCTGTGTCTTCGCGCCACAAACTGTCAACACCGAACGCCACTCGCCCCCCCCCTGCCGCTGCAATGTCAAATTAAAAGCCGCCACCAAACAGCCGCTTAGCCACAATTTTATTGCGCTTAAATTGCTTTGGCGCATTAGTGCCAAGTTTGGGCGGCCGAGCAGCCAACAGTCAGCGACAGTAGCTCCGTCTGGCACCGTAACCAACTAACCGCATGTCACTGTAATAAAAATAGCAAAGCTCAGCGAAACAAAACACAACACACAAAATATGCTCAAAAAACGTTACCGCAACCGCACACAAATCGCATTTGCAGCCAATAAATCAAATAAATCAAGTTTAAAGCAATTTGGCCAAAACGAGCCAACACCAAACGCCGACCCGCGTCGAGTCGAGTCGCGTCAGCAAGCAATGGCAGTCAAGTAATTTCGATCAAATTTAATTTGACCAAAAAACACTACAACAACAACAATAACAGATAATAAAATATATCCATAAAAATTAAGCTTTTGATCACAAAATCCAGCGCATTGTGCCAAAAAATTGAGTTTTTCTTGGCTTAGCAAATTGTTTTCGCGCGTTTCATTTGTTGTTCATGTTGACATTAGGGTGCACATTCTTCTTTTCAAATAATCAATGGTAATAGTGAAAATAAATTTTTAACTAAATAGATCTGAATCCTTCAAGATCATATGTGGGTGCTGGACAAAAATTTTGCAAGGAGACCATTTCAAAGTCGTGTCGAATAAAACATCTCCTGGATCTGGAACGTGCTCTAAGGAATTGTTGGATCATCGAAATTCTCTTTGAACGATATCTTAACTGTGCGTTGGTATATAAAAAAGAGCAAGTTTCACACTTTATGTGCCACTGAATTGGGGCTCTGTTACTGTGAAGGTTAGGTTAGGTTAGGTTAAAGTGGCTGCCTAGGCACGGGACTTGCCGAAAGACACACTTAGGCCTCGAAAAGGGCCCATTGTGATACCACTTTGCCACTTTGTTTTGTTGATAAAACCTAGCAGGTCCCTAATGTTGACTGATCTAAGGTGATCCAGCTTGGCGAAGAAAGTAGAGCCCAAGGCTTTCAACTTTCGTATAGAGAGAGCCGGGCAGTGACAGAGAAGGTGACTAATGGATTCTTCCTCCTCCTCATTTTGGCAAAAGTCCCGACTGTCAAGACCTAATCAGCCCGTCGCAGTCGCAATAAGGCAGAACGACACGGAAAAGCAGCAGTGGAAGAAAAACTGCAAAAACCGGCACAGCAACGACAGGGGAAGAAGAAGCAGCCAGCACCAGCTTCAAATGAAAGCTCCGAAAAATACTCCAGTATGCAAAGGCGATGATGACTGACTCCAGAAAGAGAAGCTGATGGTCGAAAACCACAATCACACAATTAAAATTCGCAAAAATCTGTCAAAATAAGAGAAAACGCAAAATATTTGCACGAGGTGCGAAACTTTATGCTGCCAGATCAATCCGTTACTGTGAAGACCCCTTTATAATTTATCTGGTTAATCTCTAAACCGGAGACATTAGCGACATCGCCCATTTCGTTTAGGAATTACAATGCCTTCCTTTTCTCCATCCGGGGTGAGGTCATAACACAATGGGCCTGGCCAGATCTATATGAACTTGTTGTGCCCCATTCAATCTAATCTAAAGCATTCGAACAGTTTTGCGTACACGGTCTAGGAGAAATAAGAAGGGACTCCATTAAATTGTAAGTCAGGTATTGGCACTGCAACAGTTATTGATCTATTATGTCCCCTACTATCTGTTGAAGGTCGTTCCCTAAAAACCTAGAACATAGAAGTTCCTGTGAGTTTAGGTTTCTGACGTCCATGTTTGCTAACGGTGGGACTTAACATCGCACTGTAGGTTGAGAGTTTCCAGTGTTTCCTTTGTTGCTTAGCAGAACCTTTTTTATTTGGAGAGTGAAGAAGTAGAAGTAGGTGAGCGTTTCACCAGCTCGAACTAGGATTCGAACCTAAGGCCTCGGTATGAGAAGCCAGCGCGCTAACCGCTGGACTATCGAGATTAGCAGAACCTATGACCTAGTGATTCTTTGTTCCAGAGACATGAGCACAAAGAGCTGAAGTTTGTATGAAACTTGTCCAGGAAGATCCTCAGTCCCGGCGCGTGGGTCCAGTACTGTGAATTCCTGATTCCTGGTTCTTTCTGGATATGTGAGTCTATCCAACCCTGTGGTTCCGGCGCAGTAATTGGTCCAGCATGTCCGCTTCTTCATCGACTTTAATTCCTCTGTGTGCCCCAACTTAGATGATTTTAAGTTGGTTGAGTTTAGCGAGACAATTCAGCACTAACTCTGAGGCTGCCTCAGATGATAGGAAGGAATAAGAACGAATTCCGTTCTAACAAGGACAGAAATCTGAATTGTAAAATAAACCAAACCGTATGAAAAATTAGCGATCTGAATGATAAACGAGGCAGTTTAATTAACCCTTTCGCTAAAAGTTTTTACTGGGGAAAGTTCAAATTTGTAATTTCACGTTTTAGGCTTCTATGTGGTTATACTAGCAACATTCCATAAGACATTTTTAAATTTTTATACTCGGACCCTGTATTTTATAGTGTTTTTCTATGAGAGCAACCACATCGTTGTGGCTGTAATAATTACTTAAACATAAAAATTTTTAAGCATAATGAAAATTTGAATATTTCTTCATTTACTTCTTACTTACCAAAATAAAAAATAGTATCTAAATTGAAAGAAAACGTCAAATTAAAAAGTTATCTATAGTTGTCTGCTTCTTCTTCCTCTACTATGTCAAGATATACCATTAAAGAAACGTGACGCCGTGTCTCCGGTGGAAGGACCAAGTTGAAGAGGCCCTGTCATCTCTTGGTGTGACCAACTGGAGAAGGCGCGCACAAAGCAGAGGCGCCTGGAGAGAAGTTTTGCGGCAGGCCGTAACCCGAAAACGGGTTGTTATGGCCAGTTATCAGGTGTACAACTTTGCTTCTGCCGTTTTTTTCCAAAATTAAAAGCTTTATTGCGAAAAAGTGCTTACAGATGTATTATTCAAAGTATTGTCCGTCGCTAGCGACAACTTTCTCCCATCTTTCCGGCAATTTTCGGATCCCGGCTCGAAAAAAGGAGTCCTCTTTTGACGCTATCCATGAATCAATCCATTTTTCCAATTCTTCGAAGGATTGAAAATGTTGATCTGCCAGGCCGTGTGCCATCGAACGGAATAGGTGGAAGTCAGAAGGGGCGACATCTGGGGAATACGGCGGGTGGGGCAAGACTTCCCATTTCAGCGTTTCCAGGTACTTTTTGACCACTTTTGCGACGTGAGGCCGAGCATTGTCGTGTTGGAGGATGACTTTGTCATGTCGCTCTTGATATTGTGGCCGCTGTTCTTTTAGCGCGCGACTAAGGCGCATCAGTTGCGTTCGGTAGCGATCTCCTGTGATGGTTTCACCCGGTTTTAAGAGCTCGTAGTAAATCACACCGAGCTGATCCCACCAAATACAAATCATAACCTTGGCGCCGTGAATATTCGGTTTTGCCTTCGACGAAGAAGCATGCCCGGGCTTTCCCCATGATTTTCTGCGTTTAGGATTATCGTATCGAACCCACTTTTCATCACCGGTTACGATTCGATGTAAAAACCCCTTACGATTTTGTCTTTGAAGCAGTTGCTCACATACAAATAGACGGCGCTCGATGTCCCTCGGTTTCAACTCGTACGGCACCCAGCTTCCTTCTTTCTGAATCATGCCCAGGGCCTTGAGACGTTGAAATGGCTTGCTGACTCACTCCCAACGATTCGGCAAGCTCTTCTTGGGTTTGGCACGAATCTTCATCAAGCAATGCTTCTAGTTGTTCATCTTTGAAGGTTTTTTCTCTTCCACCACCATGTTTGTCTTCGACATCGAAATCACCATTTTTAAAACGTTGAAACCACTCCCGACACGTTCTTTCACTCAGAGCAGCATCACCGTAAGTTTCTGAGAGCATTCGATGCGCTTCAGCTGCATTTTTTTTTCGAATTGTAACAGAAAAGTAAAACTTCCCGCAAATGGCGAGAATTGGGCACATAAACGGACATTTTCGAGCGTGAATAATACGAAAACAAGAACAACTGTCACTGAAACGGCGATGACAATTCGTTAGGCACTGTCCACACTCACTTTAAAGGCATTACCATCTATGTATTTCAACCAGCCTCAGCCGGTACAGCCACCTATCGGAAAACGGCGGAAGCAAAGTTGTACACCTGATAAGTAAGTATATTTCACTTCTTTAAACTTTAATATTCAGTTTCTAAGGACTTCAAACTATTCTAAGGACCAACAAAAGATGTATTCTTGAAATCATAGAGTGTTCAGACGTCGACAAATTAGCAATGTGCCATATGGCAACAAAATAGCGAAAGGGTTAATAGTAAAAAGTGAGTGGAATTGGTAGCAGCGAATCGATACAGGAATTCAATTCTGAAAAAGATAAAAGATTCTAACAAATTTTGAAAGTAAAGAGAGGCAGATTAATGATGTTCTGGATTATGTTAAAAACGATACATGACAAGTTACAAGCAATCTGAGGAAACAAAAATCTGAATTGTAGTAAAATAAAGAAGTTATTGAAGGATAGATGGGGATTAACTCTTTCGACCTTTTGATTAAATTAAAGTAGGCGCTAACAAATTCATATTTTTAAAAGTGAATTCAAAGCAAATTACAACAATTTTACTGTTATTCCAAAAAAAAAATGTCCAATAATTTGCAGTGATATCAGGAAAAGTTTGTGTTCTAATTGAAGTCTACGAATTGGGCGCGTTTGATTAAAACCCTGTTTCTTTAATAATGGTTATATAAAATAGAAAAATTGATAATTTTGTATTTCCCCAGAAATATTAAGTAATTTTTCTATAATTAAAAAAGTTTGATACAAAATTTATTTAACTCGTTTTAAGCTAAAATTATTCAAAAGTAAAGAGCTCTAACACTCTAACAAAGAGGCGTGGCAACTTCAAATGTCGTGTACAAACTTCTTAGGAAAGTGTTTCATGATTTAAATACCAAAAAGTAATAACGAGACACAGTGTGAAATTCGGTGTCGAAGGGGTTAAATACTCGTCAAAAGAAACGACCAATTGATCTCTGATAAAAGCAATTCAAAAACTCACTGACTGATTCAAGCACTGACAAGTACAAAATATGAATTTTAAATCAAACTGAATCTTTCCACCAACTGGTCACCCTGCGCTTAAGTACCTTTGCGCCAAATTGGCTGCCAACATTAAACTCCAAAGCCAATTGCACCAAAGAATGCGCAATTTGAGACGCGGAGCGCAAGCAGCCAACTATTCTTAGCCTCGATGACGATTGCTGAAATGTTGAAAACGTGCCGCCTGTCAACGGCAGCTGCGACAACGACGACTGCAAACGGTGCGCAGTGCCGCAACAGTGGCCGCCACCGGTTGTGCGCATTTTTCCCAAATACTATAATTTACTAGCGAGCGTTTTGCGCATAGTTGGCCATCCCCGCGTGCTTTTGGCGCGGCCATTTATTAGGCAATGCTTATCGCTGCATTCGGACAATTACAATTAAGTGCTGCGCGGCATTTTCGGTCATATTCCAATTATCCAAACTTGGCCGGGCTGCATTACAATTTTAACACTCCGCAGTGCATTTTGGCCATTTGTAAAACTAAACAAACGCAATAGCAACAACAACAACAACTTTTAGTGCAACAAGCTGAACGAAAAGTAAATTGCAGTGATTTTTGGGAACGTGTTTCGGTGCGGCAAACGCTCGCACATTCGCATTAGCGGCCGAAACGTGTCACACATTAAATTTGAACTTGACGCGCGGCGCAAAAATTTCACATCGTCGCATAATTCGACGCCGCCACGAACCAGCACAGCGAACCAGCAAAACGTGTGGCCAAATATCGAGCTGACTTATCAGGTCGAGTTATATCAAATCGAGTTCCGGCGCAGTTTGGGCAAATGCAAAAGTGTTCGGCGAGTATCGTTGAAGTGGAACGAAATCTTTTTTAAAACGCATGAATTGAAATTTGTGGGTTTTCCATTATCATCGAAACGTGCTTAGCGCTTCGTTATGGATTTGGGTTCATTGGAGAAGATCGGTTTAAAGTTGTTCAACAATATGAAAGTTTGTAATAAAATTATGTTTGAGTAATCTAACAAGCGAAGCTGAACAATTTGAACTTTTAGTCGCTCGAACTGAAATTTGTTAGTTTTTTTTTCATTCAAAGTTTAGCTTCACTTCCCATGATAATCGCATTGGCTCGCGTGCCTACTCTATGTTGGGTTTTGATTATTCAAAATGTTGTCCATTGCTGGTTAATATTTTTTCCATCTCTCAAGCAATTTTCGAATCCCATTTCGAAACAATTTCTCGTCTTTTGGAGCGATCCAAGTTAGGAACGAAGTTTCGATTTCTGTAAAAGAAATGAACCGATGACCTGCTATCAGAAAAACCAGCAAACCAGTGTTTACTTCAAAAAATATGGGTGTCAAATTGTAATGTGCCACTGAAAAGTTAGGTATGTATTGACCATAAGCTGTTAGAGGGTTAATACTTTATCTCAACTATTGCAATTTGAGCCATATATTTCGCCAATCAACAACTTAACTCAATCTCCCACATGGCCGTCACATCTGTCAACAAATAAAGTCACAATTTGAAAATTTGTGTGCGAACTTGTGTCGCAGGTGTTGTTGGCAGCACCGCATTCCCGACTTTTGGCACAAAATGCGCTCGTTGAACAGTAAACGCGACTCGCCGCCCACGGGAACAAACTTTGAAGCGCGCACAAATGTCAGCCACAACCCAACACAAATGCGTCCATATTTTATTCTACTAAACAACAACAAACATGCAACCAAAATTCAAGTCAAAGTCGCGCAATCAACACAACCGATTTTTCAGTATTTTCAGAGACAAAAAAATAATTCATTTAATTTTTTTTCAACAGTCATTGTTACAAACAAAAGTGGGCGCCAAAAATATTTTATTTATTTTCTATTTTATTTTATGTGTGCACGGCATTTGGGCGATTTGATCGCGCATGCGCGCAATGTCGTAATTTATGCGCGCCGGTGGCCAAGCGGCGGACACTTTGTGGCGCACGCCCGCCTCAAAATTCGGCTAGATGCGAATTGCCGATAACATAATTAAGTCATAGGTGGACATGTGCGACTGCTGGCGGCTGAGTGCGCTGCCATTGAAGCATTGAAGCATTTTGTGCAGATTTTTATCAATTAATTATTGAGGTTATGTCGACTGCATACGGAATAGAGCCATTAGTGGAATTGGCAAGCGAGGTGCACAGTGTTGTGCAGAATACTGATGGTTTGTCGGAGCGGTGCATCAATGCACATTAGAAGAACCTTAGAAGTCTCAGGGCCAAATTGTTGTTGCTGAAAATTAGATTAAAACACCCAGTTAAAAAATTCTAAAGCATTGCAGTGTGGAAAGAGGGAAATATGAAATTTGTTGGCCAAGTAGTATGGAAATTTAATTGAAATTAATTACATCATTGTTTTTTCACTAAACTGTACAGTGTACACTCAGGGATCCGATTTCATATGAGAAGAATTGTTTTTTTTCATTTATTTATTTAAATTTATAATAAATTCCAACACCACAAACTATGAAACTTATAATTAAGATGTTAGTCACATGAGACAAATTACTAAAACAAAATGCAATATGAACTTATTCTCATTTCTCATTTCGGATTTAGACTACTTTCAGCAAGTCTTCAGTCAACAGACACAGTGAATCATATTTTTGCGTAGAAACTTTTAATAAATTGTTTACCTCGTTGTAGCTAAGAGACAAAAGAGACGGGAAAAGAACCTCGAGTTGGACTTGAAACTCGGTTTAGATGAAAAATTTCATTGGCAAACTTCTAGTTGACACACCAGGACAGATCACAGCAATGACTAACAGTAGCGCACACAAGGGGGAGGCCGAATTGAGTCGAATCCGCAATCGAAACCTTCTTTTGTACAAGCAATTTTGGGGATTAAAATCCCCTGTGTGCACCACTGATCACAACTTACTTACTTACTAACAGGTGGGATAGGAACGGCAATACTAGGCAAAGTCAATAGACTTCATCAACTCTGCGAATATCAAACCTACTTGTCCCCGTCGAATCCAAGTTGACCCACAACACTCTTGTGACCCTCCTCGATAACGATTTGGCACCAGCTGAATAGTGAACAAATGTGTCCAGGACCAATGTCCAATTAAAACCAAAAAAGAAAGGAAGGAATCCACTTTGTTGACGACCATAACAAACGATTTAAGGACCACGATTTAAGAATATGTACTTGGAATGTCCGGACTCTCTAAAAGAAAGGTCCAACTAGGGGAAGCCCTCGTTAAAGATAAAGCTGACATCACCGCCATCCAGAAAATGCGATGGACAGAACATGGTTGCTCCAAACAAGCAGACTGGGTTATCTACTACAGCTGCCATACAAAGAAGCCTTCGTCGAAGAAGAGACTTTCTCGTAAAACCAATATACCAATGATAGTCAGAAGATCCTCAGGGAAATTTTTGATTGGCTTTAAAAATTCTCATTAGGCAGTGCCATAAAAAGACTCTCAGTCTTGATCGGATTACTCTTAGATGGCTAACTGCATTAATTAAGACACGTGACACCCATATTGGAAGTAAACTTGCGCTTAGATGAGATAATGAGACATCTCCACACATCAATGTGAATATTCAGCATTGGCAAATAGAAAGTGTGGAGAGCCATTCGTTAATGCAGGCGACCCATTGGTTCTAATGATCCATTACTCTCAAGAAATCACTCGAAATAACGCGTAGCAAAGCTTATAAGAGGAAGGCCGATAAGTAACTACGGTCTGCTTTTGAATAGCTACGCTCAAACAGAAGGAAATGGCAAATGGCCCACTGGGTTGTCTGCTTTAGACGATTCCTTGGCTGAATAACAGGAGGTGATTCAAGATGGTAGAAATCTGCCAATTCAATGAATATTGGTTTTGATATCTATGACGATTTTTGAACATTGCGAAAAAAAAGGTTCGTTAAGAGGCAACACCACTCTTTCAGCCCTGTTCCAGAATCCGAGTCGGAATCGGATTTGAATCGGAATTAAATCCGATTCCGATTTGAAGAGGTGTTCTGAAATCCGAGCGGAATTGTCACTTTCGAAGTTTATTTCGAATCCGATTGTTAGCAAATTAACAAACCTTCAATCAGCTTTTTGCTTTTAATGTTCAAATGAAAAAGGAAATTGTAAAATGTTGTAAGATTTTTTATTTTATTTAATGAGTTGGGTTATTTTATTGGCAGTATTGCTTGAGAACGAGCAGACCGCCGTTGAAAAAGTAAAGCGGAGAGTTTTGCGAGACCACAGCAATCCGATGGAATTGCCAGATTCTTCGTAACTAGTACAAGTCATTTCAGTTATGTTCAAAATTTCCTATTTAAGGTTTATTGCTCAGTACCGCCTTAACAAAGCAGCATTCAACATGATCTTGACCTAAGTGAGACCTTTTCTTCGGCAATGCTCCATTGCGCCAGAATTGAAATTGGCGACGGCTTTGCAATTTCTTGCCGAAGGAGGCTATCAACGATCGGTAGAAAAGGCAACCGCCTTTTCCATTTCGGAAAGTGTGTGCTTCTTAAAAGGTCCACCGCCGGTCGCTAAAGCTTCTCTTTTATTATGCGCCAGCTTCCTTCTTACTTCACTTTTCCAATCAACTCAACTCTATGATTGAAGAAAATTTTATAAAATGAATTGATTTAATTTACTTCTCACCTTTTTCCACCCCGTTACACTTTTTGATGGTGGTCCTTGCCCGTTCAGCGACTGCGTTAAATACTTTCATTTATTTTCAAATTCGACTTTGTCGCCTTTGCAGAAACTTTTCGCGACGTCCGCATTCTCCTCCATAAAATCGAATGCTTACATTTTCGTTATTTGTTTTCGTTTTGCTGCTTTCCGATTTCAATTCCACCAGCTTTTTGTTTAGCGAATTATTTTCGACAGAAATTTCCGATAATCGGAATGCAGAACACCAAATTTCCGATCCAAATTCGTTCGAACTTAATCTGATTTGAGAACAGGGTTGCATCGGAAAATATTTCCGATAATCGGAATGTAGAACACCGACGGTCGGAATCAAATCCATTTCCGATCCGATTCGGATTTTGGAACAGGGCTGTTTGTTTTTGCAGAAGTTGATTGATCAACAATGTTTTGGAGTCATAAGAACAACATCCAGTACGTCCTATAGTGAAAATCCAATAAGCATTGTAACGATGAGGCACCCTGTCGCTGCGTTATGCATGAATGCTTTTGCAGGCATACTTTTAGGCACGCACTCTAGAGTACGGCAGACTTGCTACAATTTCGTTATGGCAAGGATGGCTCGCGATGGTAATGGGATGTGCGAGAACGATCGGGAGATAGTCCAATTGGAATGTGCAAGAACAATCAGCGCGATAAGCAGACAAGTAGAAAATGCAGTCGGGTGCAGCGCAGAGGATGAGTCTGATTTGAGCAAGCAAAGGGGAAACATGCAATAGTCCAATAAGTAGTAGCAAGTGTAAAGACAAGCAAAGTTGAAATTGCTAAATAAAGTGATTGCTGGTTTTGGAATGCGTTTTGCGTTGAGTAATTGAAGTGTGTGTTTTATTTTTCACAGCACAATCCAGAGAGACGAATAGGCCCTAAAGTGCTAATTTTCGTAACAGTATTAAAGGGTTCAATTCTTGATTTTGTAAAACATTTTCGTGAGATTTTTTCTCAAAACCACGTTTGGCCAACTGATCAGATAACTTGAACACCGTTGAATGGATCAATTTTCGTCTTTTCGTTTTCTTAGGCCGGTCTCTATAGTCCCGCTGGCTTCTCATACCAGAGGCACTAGGTTCGATTTCTAGCTCGGGCTGATGAAACGCGCATCTACTTCTATCGCTATTCACATGAAGCAAATGGGAATGCAAAGTAATGGCAAAACCTTTAAGTGTGAAAGAAAAATTGCCAAAAGAAACCGCTATTCGATTCCGGCGTTAAACTGTAGGTCTCCTTCAACCTTTTCCTAACCTCCATCTGCATAGACCTCCGAAGGTGTCTCTTCATAATCAGACCTAACCTACAATTATTTCTTTTTTGTTGAAAATTGTTTACCATTTTCTACAAAATTTTATTGAAACTGAACTAAAAAATTTAATTGAAATAAAAAATGAGAAATACGTAGAACATAAATTACACAGTGCAACAAATTCAAAAACAATTTCGAGGGACAAGGTCAAACGCATTTCATTCGATAGCGGACCTCAGTAGATGACTCAAATGTCAGAAAGGAATAATTTTAACTAATGATAAGAAACTAATGATATGAAGTCGATGACACAATATCCTTTTTTGAAAAATTTTATGAAGAAGGACATTAAGGACATCAAATAAATGTTTATCCTTCAATATCCTGGAAACCGTAAGAGCTGAATTTATATAACATAAGTGACTTCTGGTAAAAAAGCATTCAAAGATCTAAAAAATTAAGCCGCCATCTTCTGCATCAACTGCATTTAAAAAAAACTCGAACATTTCGGGAAAAATCCCTTGGCACTTTTTCATCTACTGAGGTCCTCTATCGAATGAGATGGGTTTGACCTTGTCCCTTTTTTCAGTGTTGAACTGTGTTATAAATTGTTTGGATTTTTTGTTTCAGGTCTTGAAAAAACTTGACAAAAAATCCGTCTAAATATTCATTTCATTTCATGTTGAATATAACTAATTATAATTTTAAAAATACTTTTCCATACTTCAATATGTGCTCAATTAATTTTCTAAAAATCAATTCTCTTAGTTTTTTCATAGCTGCGGCATAAATCGCCAAAGTTAGGTATCTTTTTTTTAATATTAATTCAAAACGTGGTTTCTGTCCACCAACTTGTATTGTTAGAGACTTGACAGGTCTGGATATGTCTTACTAAAACTTCATCCAATAAAGAAATCTTATATTGGCAAAAATCTTTAAGAAGCAGTGGCAAACCTGCGATATTATAAGGAAACATTCTATATTATTACTGCTAGCATAGGTAGTTCTGTAATTGTTGGAAATTTCAATTTCCAAATTCAATTTGTTTAACAGAAAACACACAAACTCAATGCTTTTAGTTAGTTTAATCACAACTTCAAATCACTTCATTGTATTCCTTCGACATGGACTTATAACGCTTTTGAAACCACTGACTGCACTTCCATTTCTCGTTTTATTTGAAACTCATATTGTTGACGTTGTAGTCGCCCAGCAGAACGCTGCCGGTGGACGCCTGCTGCTGCTGCATGTTGAGCAGCATCCGATGGCGGTAGTGCATGTTCTTCAAGCGCTGCATGCGTCGCTTCAGGTTACAGTAGACGGGGCAGCAGTCGGGGTAGGGCTTGTACATCAGCTCCTCCTCATCGCCCTGCTCGCACTGCTCGGGCAATATGTCCAGACAGCTGGAAAAGCGCCAACAAGTTGGCGGAAAGAAAAGAGCGAAAAAATTATGAATTAGTGGCGTCAAAATGTGCAACGTGCAACACGTGCGGCAACTACGAATAACTACTCGTTTGGTCTAGACATCTTTTCCACTACAAAAATAGACCTGGAACGTGGTACGATCTGATTATTTTCACAGAATAAATTCGCACAAAGACTGAGCAATACCAAACGGCGCGGCAGAAACTTGGACTGTTCCCACATGCAGCGGCGATAGGAGCCTGAAACGAAAAAAACAAGAACATTGTTGATTGTTGCCAGTTGTGGTTGGAAATCCTTTTGGAGTGCACCTACGCAACACTGGATTGTTCTCGTCCTCCTCGCTGGAGTCGACGTGCGTGTTGTAGTGTCGCATGTGATACTGTCCGAAGGCAGCACAGGCGCCAATGCAGCCGAAAATCAACAGAAACTTGAACGGCTGCATACTTATTCTCTATTTTTCTTGAAGTTTGCACAATTTTGGGTTTTAGTATTTTTTTAGAAAAGATCCACTGTGCTCCAAAATCAGTTCAGAGACTGTTCTACTGCTCTTCAAGCGCGTAATTCGCAACGTACTGAAATCGCTGAATTCAAATGGAAATGTTCTCCTTGATTCATTCATAAATTGCACGAATGTACACTGCGAAAAATGTTCTGAATGTTGAAGACAAGCATTTCAAGTGGTTTTAGTTGAACGTAGGATGGCAACCAGATGTTTGGGGAAAGTCATTTAGGTCAGTAAAATTTATATTATTGATGGGGATAATGTACTCCGACCTGTGGATCTATTTTGCCCAAAATTTATATTAGTTTAAATCGCTTTGCGGTCTTGGTTCACAGTTCCCAGCATAATTTTTTTATTTATTGAAATATTTATTTATTTCACTTAAGTTAATTTTAATCACTTTGCAGTCCCTCTTCACAGTTCCCATCATAAGTTTTTTATTTATTGAAATATTTATTTACTTATTTCATTTATTTCATTTATTATTTTAACTTTAAATACATCAGATTCTTATAAAGTTAAGACTTGAAGCAACTGTGAAAGGGCCTTTTGAAATTCGATCTTTGCAGATTTGTTGAACTCTTAAATGTCTCTGGAGATCGGAGCAAAGGAGACAAAATCAAAACGGTCCACTTTAACTGAAAAGGGAGAACGACGCACAAACATTTACTACATGGGCTGAAAAGTCTTTGGCCTGACATAGAGATGGCGCCAAAAATTAAGAATTATTGTGTTGTACATGGAAAACCATCCTTAACTTAGATTCTGTCAAAGTTTCATGACATTTGGTTGACTCGTTTTCAAGTTATTGCTTTCGAAGTGACGCTACCTCTGAATTTTTGTAAACAATGGAAAAAAGTGAATTTCGTGTTTTGATAAAACATTGCTATTTGATGGGCAAAAATACAGTGGAAACAAAAGCATGGCTTGATAAATGTTATAATACATCTGTATTTTTGCCCATCAAATAGCAATGTTTTATCAAAACACGAAATTCACTTTTTTCCATTGTTTACAAAAATTCAGAGGTAGCGTCACTTCGAAAGCAATAACTTGAAAACGAGTCAACCAAATGTCATGAAACTTTGACAGAATTTAAGTTAAGGATGGTTTTCCATGTACAACACAATAATTCTTAATTTTTGGCGCCATCTCTATGTCAGGCCAAAGACTTTTCAGCCCATGTAGTAAAAAGGATCAGGAAGAAAGTAGACTTTGACAACAGAAGCCTTTATTAATAAGCCTTGTTTTAATTTATGATAATTTAAGAACAAAAAAACCTTAAATTTTTTAATTTTAATATATAAAATTATCACAAGTTAAACAGTTCATGTGAAACGCAGCGTTCCGATTAAAAATAAATTCATGCGAAAAATAAAAGTTATATGTATGTGTCTTTCCTTTAACTTTGACAATAGATTACCTATTCACATTCATAGCGGAGAAGAATAGTTTGAAAATAAGGCAACTACTCCAGGCTCCAGACATCTATACAGACTATATATTTCTACAGAAAGGAATATTCTTCAGTAAACTGAGGATTCAACTTGCACCAATAAAAAAGAGACAAGCCGGAAAGGTACTCAACCTAAGCCGGAACTGCATCAGCACTGTGATTGTTGTTGTCACAGGACTTTGTCTAATGAATATACATACATTGCTGAGAAACTTGGATTGCCTCAAAAGAAGAAGAAAAAACGGTTTTGTACTTCATGTTGTTCAAGGAAAACATTAAAAAACCCTAACCTCCTCGATCTGCAACAACCTTAATGAACTTTACACTAGTGACGTAACGGTTCATCTTGGAATCCTTGTGACTTCCAGCATCATAAAAGGTGCAGTCGCGCCATTCCGAAAAGGTATCACAACGAACCATTCTTTGGTGCTTAAGTGAGCCTTTCAGTAAAACCTAACCTTACCTAAGCAGTATAACAAACAAATGATTGTATTTGAAGTCATAATTATGATACAATTTTATGTTTTATACAATTAGAAATTAAAAGATGAAACGTTAAACAATTAAAAGAAGAACGATCAAGAATTATACTCCCAAAACTGACTTTTTTTATAATTTATTCTAATTTAATTTAACTATATTTTGTTATTATTTATTAAACTATATTTCCTTATTTTTTATTATAATATTAGTTACTATTTATTATAAAAATATTAATCAATTTTTTTGAAATTTTTTATTATGTCTTTTTAATTTATTTTATGATTATTTATTGTAAGATTGTTATTCAATATTTTTTTAAATGATTTTTCATATGTTTTTTATTATTTATTATAATTTTGCTATCCAATTTTTATGAAAATTGTTATAAGTTTTTTTTTATTTTATTATTATTTATCATAAGATTGTTATTCAATTGTTATGCAACTTTTTTCTTTTTTATAATTTTTGATTACTTGTTATAATTTTGTTATCCAATTTTTACAAAATTTTGTTTACATAAGTTTTTATTATAAAATTGTTATTGAATTTTGTATTATTTTTTTATTATTTATTACAATTTTGTTAACCAATTTTTATGCAATTTTTTTTTAGTTTAATTATTATTTATTTATTTATTATTTATTATTAAATTATTATTCAATTTTTTATTGTTTTCTTAAATAGTTTTTTAGTATTTATTTTTTTATTACTTATTACAATTTTGTCATCCAATTTGTATGCAATTTGTTTTTAATATTTTTTTATATATTATTATTATTTATTATTATTTTGCTATCCACTTCGTATGCAGTTTTCATTTCAGTGTCTGTCAGTGTTTAATTCAATTTTCTGTTATTTGCAAGTTGCGTTTAGAATTTTGCTGTCTGCCCGCGCAAAAGCCTCGGCCAATGTGAGCTGTTGGTGTTGAAAATTAAACTAAATTAAGCGCAAGTACTCGCTCGTTAGTGGTTGTTGTTGTTGTTCTTTCTTGGATAAAAGTCGGCTTTATTGATTTGTTTATAAGCACAACAACAATTGAATAAATCTGGTTAATGCGTTCAATGGGTGTACGAGTACGATTATTGTTGTTCCAAAAAATGTGCAAATGTTTGGAGAAGAAGAGGAACTGGGCATTCGATTTGCAAAGAAATTATATGAAAGTTCTAAGTGTAACAAAATTTTAGAAACTTTTTTTGTTTACATAAATGATTGTAATAACATTGGCAGTTTATGAATCTATTACAAATTTGGAGCTCAAAAGTCTTCCATTGGATTATTAGAAAATTTTTTGTTTTAATAAAACAGGTAGAGTTACAAAATTTTCAAAAATAAAATAAAAAATAAAAAATTTAAATTTAGCAATACAAAAATTATATAATACTATAATAAAAATACTAATAAACAAAAAACAACGAAGTGTCATGGACGCTATTCAATATAACATAATCATTAAAAATAATATTGCAAAAAATTTTAATAAAATACATAGTACTAAATACAGTTCTTAGTTTATCTTATTTTTAAATTTTATTTAATGTTTTATAATTATTTTCATTATATTTTTATTTATATTATTATATTTTAATTTATATTATTTTTGCTGTATTCTATTTTATTTTATAATATTGTGTACAGTGTTGGGTTCTTAGTCATATTGCAATATTACTGCAAAAAATTTCTTGCCACAATGTCGACTGTGTAGCTTTAACATTTATTCAATTTAATTCAATTTAAATTTTACAAGCTTGTATACGAATTCTTCCGCAAGGCCACCAGCTGTTGTAAATTTCGAAATGGTCAATGTCGTGGAAAGTGCGGTTGGCTCTAGAAAATACACTAAAAAACGTACTCGATGCAATAAAAACAATGAAATCGACGAAAATATAACTAAACAATTTTTAGTTTTACTACATAATATATATACATTTTGTTTTAAAAGACAAAATTATATATTTACATAAGTTTTCTTTGAGCTAAAAATGTCATTCCAATCAATTTAAATCACTTTTAGCGAGAATCTTCTTAATAATAAAGCTTAATTTACCTAACCTAACCTAACCTAACCTAACCTAACCCAACCTAACCTAACCTAAGATCCTAATCACACGCAATATTAAAAAATAAGTTATAATTATTTTAAATAAATTAAATTAAATATATACAATTTATATTTTGATGATTTTTCTTTCAGTTGAAACTTTTAAAAAATGTTTATGACTCGCAAATGAATCTAAACTAATCTATAAAACGCTTTTTATGACGTTTTGTAATCGCGTATCAGTTCTGAATTTTCAACTTGAAATCAATATAGAAAAGTTTCTATTCAAAGAGCTTTAAAAAATCTTTCAATTAAAATTTCTTCAGTAATCTATCTTGAATCTTAAATTATGACTAAATTTCCTATTGGAAAAATTAAGCAGAACCAACTATTTTTTATTCTTTTACAATCCCCTATTGAGTTAGGGAATCTATTACATTTCCATTTGTGTTCTTTTGTGCTTCGGTGCAAAGTGACATTTGGTTCTGGGCTTGTTCGCGCAAACAGTGTTGCTTTACTCAAGAAGAAAAATTATTTTCAGGTTATGTTGTAGAAATGAATAAACTGCAATGCTGAGAAGTTGAAATTAGGTCTGTTTGGCAGAGAATAATTTGTACGAATTTGTACAAATTTTTACTGGATCCTGTTTGTTGACGCCAAATCTCCAGTAACGAGAGAGAAACTGAGAGCGTAAAGTGGCAGTTCATTTCGTGAGAACTTGCAAGTTTTTACTGGAGAAATTTTGTCCAGTAACTTTTTGCCAGTAAGAAGAAGAACAAGAAAAACATATGACTAGCTGCCATATGAAACATAAATTTTTGAAAACAAACAGTTCGCAAGTCTGCTGGCCCACAACCGTCTTGCTCAGCTTTACCCGCTGAAGCTCAAAGGGAAGAAATGCAGATTGAGCGCAACGAACTACTTGCATTTTGCATTAAATGTGTGATTTAACTTAATTTTCCCTACCACTTCAAACCTCATATGAAACTTTTAGATCAGCTGTTTTGTTCTTTAACCCTCCTGTTTACACCCTTTTTACTGTGTATTGTGAGTGGGCTAAGTCCCAGTGGTGTAACCAAGAGTTAAAACTTGCAAATTCTTACAAATTGCTGTTTGTTTACTTTTTTGGATAGTTTGATTTTAGGGAGCGTACGCTGGCTTACTCTCCTGATATTTTTTACTGGACAATTTTTACTGGAAATCTGGCCAAACCGACCTATTCAGGCATGTGCTACAAATCGTTTTCGTTTCAAATTCGGAGCGAAAACGTGATGTAGTGTGCTCAATTTCGTTTTGATTTCGTCAATTTTCGAAAACGAAATCGTTTGAAATGATATGTGCCAGAAAACCGAAATTCCGTTTTCGTTGCGATTAGAAAACGGCTGGTATTCTATTTGCGTTTCAACTTATAAAGAAATTTTGAACGTGAAAAAGTTGAGGGAGTACTGGCTCACTGACCAAAATGAAATTATGCAAGCCGATAGTGGGCACAGGTCACAACCTGTTAACCAATAGGGTTACAACTCCATCACTGTTGCACTGTACTCTTGCAAAAGAGGAGCTGTAAGAAATGAAGTATCCAACCACGTATCATGTACTCGATTTACATCTCCGTGATTAGGCCAATTCTTTTCTAAGGAGCAGTAGTATGGTGGACTGCCCTGGATAAGATGGTTAACCAGAAACTTCTGGACTCAGTCCAAAGATCGGCGGCGTTCATAATAACTTGAGCATTCGATCAACACCATCCAGAGGGCTCTACGCCCTGCTCCACTTTCTTCCTGTTGACCTCTTCGGTAAACAAGCTGCAATCCTCTCTGCAGTGAGACTATATAC
The DNA here is from genome assembly GCA_963971225.1 of Melieria omissa. Lineage (NCBI taxonomy): Eukaryota > Metazoa > Arthropoda > Insecta > Diptera > Ulidiidae > Melieria > Melieria omissa. The sequence goes on along the minus strand of OZ020268.1, from coordinate 40,093,273 downwards.
CATCAAAAGATGGACATGTACTGATTTCGGTTACTACCGAATCCTAGGCTGTTCACCTGACTTTCCTGACAACATATATTACTCGCTACCATCATATCTGTTCGACTCTAAATTCTCAACCCTCATACCTCATAGACCGGAGTGGGAACAAGACACGGTTTCTATTCAGACGGTCTCAACCACATCAGCTTTCCAGACGTGGCACCACCCTCCCGTATTTCAACACCACAAAAAATGGCTTGAATAGTCTTCTTGACTTGCAGTAAGACAGACCCTAAACTTGTGGTATCACAACGGGCCTATTCCGTGGCCTAAGTGTGTCTTTCGGCAAGTTCCATGCCAAGACAGCCACAAAAATTCCAATCATCATGCAAGATATTCAATTTTTTGTTAACGTTTCAAAAAACATTGTATAGACGTCAACAAAAAAATCAGCTTGAATTTTATTTCGAATTGAAGTCAAATCGTCCGTTTTGTAGCACACCCCCCAAAAATTCGTACGATTTCAAATTCCGATTTCGATTTGAAATCGTGCGATTTGCAGCACATGCCTGATTATCTTATATATCAACCATTCAATTAGTTGGCGTAATGGTTAATAAAATTTAATTCATAATAGTAGAAAACACTCAATCAACGCCATTGTGATTGATTCGTTCAATAAAATGTTGTCAAAACTTTTCATGATACATTTGCAACACCACTTCTTCTCAATAAATCACTGAGATTTACATTCTAATCGAACAATAGATCTGTTTAGAACTAATAAAAAATTATATTTGAATATATGAATTAACCTGGAAGGACGGATTCAGTCCATTTGCTGAGCTATCAAGAAAATTTTAGTCATCTATTTCCCCTTCGTTCACTCGATTCAAATATTTTTTTTCTTTAACCTTCTACAATTCACACCTTAAACTGCAAGACGTGCTGCTCCGTTTATCTTATATAATCTTATTTCTTAAATAAATCATTAAATGAAATAAAGAATTTCCATAATCTGTATGGTTTTTGGTCTTCCAGGTCAAATATCAATATAGAAAAATTATAAAACTCATATATTTCAACATTTTATGACATTTTCTACTAACGCAAAGACAATTTTATTTTGTATTTTAGCACAGAAAATAATTTAAATCCATTTAATTTAAAGCCATTTATTATTTTTATGTATTAATTATTAACTTATTATATTTTTTTACTTTATTTATTGTATTATATTTTATTATTTAATTTAATATTATTATTACCGAGTAATGAGGCACAACAATTCCCCTCAAAGCAACACTGCTCGGAAATTTCTCGTCCAGTTGGAAGATTTTATAAAAGCACACGAGCTGCGAACGAAACGTCAGTTGAAAATAGAACAAGCAAAGGCAACGTTGAGAAAGGTCGACGATACTCGACAGCAAGTGAAATCAATTCATATAAGAAAGTCAATTCAAGCGAGAATTTTGCGCATTTTGTTGAAAATTCAAATTTATTAGATAAATTCAAGAATAATGGTTCGACGTGGACGTTCAGCAAGCCCACCACCGGCAACCAGAAGGTAAATTTGTTACCTGAATTGAAGTGAAAATGTGGGGCCGCACGATGCCCACAATGCAGAGTGCAAAGTGCAAAGTCATTCATTTAATTTCATTATTGGCTTAAAGTGTTAAAAATAGATGGAAACTTTATAACTGCACAGGTTTATGATGAAATTTTCAAGTCCTGTAGGCAAAATTTGCACCATTTTGTAGTAAACATTTGATTACGTAACAGACGGAAGTTGCGCCGCAGCCACAGGCAGAGATGATAACGATATGGGACCAACAACAACATTTGCTAACCAATTGGATTCTAATTAGAACCGGAAGTTACATATCCAAAATTTGTATTTTCGTTGCAGGAGTGCGCCCGTTCATCGTGCCGCACCGCCGACCCAGAATTTGCCAGCACGCACTGCACCGGCCGCACCTCCGGCGCCCATGCAGGCCGCACCGAGCGCTGTTGGTGCACCGCAGCAGCCATCAATGTTCCAGCAAATGGCAGCAACTGCGGGCGGTGTTGCCGTGGGCTCAGCAGTGGTAAGTTGCAAACACAAATGGCGACCTTTGCTTCTTATTCGCATTTTTACTTTATATTTTATTAACTCGTTTTTTTATGCTTTTCGCAGGGTCATGTAGTGGGTGCTGGCATCAGTGGCATGTTTAGCGGTTCTGGCGAGAAGGAGGGAGCAGTATCCAATGTCGCGGCGCCCGCTGCTGAAGTCCAGCAGCAATACTACGCCAGCGGCCAACAGCCCAACGAACCGAAAGGTCCCTGCTCCTGGGAAATTCAACAGTTCTTGCAGTGCGCTCAGGGCCAGTCGGACTTGACGCTGTGCGAGGGCTTCAACGAGGCGCTGCGACAGTGCAAGGTGCAGCATCATCTGCAGTAGAGCGGCTGCGCTTATTTTCATTAAATTATTACATGGTTACATGAAAATTACACATTTAAACTAAACCTTAACAATTTCCTGTTATTATAATTCAATGTAAACAGCAGGCAACAACAACTGCTTAGTATATTTTCGAAGCTTAATGCGAGCGTAGACAAGAATGTAAACAGAAAACAAAAAACAACAGCATACAGCAGCGGCAACATTCCAATGTGTAACATGGCAGCGTCGCAAATTGTTGCGAAATGTGAGCGTGAGTGAAAATGCAACAAATAACTATTGCAGAGTCAGACCATTGCAACTCAATGGCGACACGTGCTATTCCAAAATAAAATACAACAAGCATGCCGAACAGATGCATTGGATTTGCCGCTGTTGATGCTGCCAAAAAAATCAACAACAAAAAAATGAAATGAAAAGAAAACCCGAACTTGCGCTTGTTGTTATTTATAGTTTTTAAGCGTTGCGTGTAATTATGAAATTGAAAGAGTAGCACTTTAAAAGCAGTCTAGTACAAAATGCTATAATTAGAGAGAACAAAGTCATCTAGATTGGGCAAGTCGCCATACGCTTGTAGGCCTCCGTGCGCAATTAGCAAATAAATCAGCAGTTCCTCGAAAAAGACAACAACATGCGCTCTTATTTATTTATTTTGTTGCCCTGCATCACGTGAGGGCTTTTCTGCAAAGGAAATTTAACTTTGTCATCTAAATGCTGTAAACATGTTTTCTGTTTGCGTAAAGTTGACTTCTTAAAATTGAACATGTTGTTGGATTTGTTGAGGTAACAGTTTCGCCATTATTTGGCAAATTACTGGCATTTCGTTTAGTCATTTCTTTGACACCTATCGGTGATAAACATATTTATTAGTTTAGACCAAACTGAAATGGCCACACCAAAGTCTGGTGATTAGGTGGAACTCGATGTGTTTGTTGTGCACAATGTGTGGTGCGAGTGAATCAACTTTTGTTTTGATTGATGTTGCGTCTTGCCAAGTTCAGAAGTTCAGTGGCGTTAGTGCAGAAATTCATTCGAGTCGAATGCTGTCAATGATGCAACAAATTTCAATGGTGAAATGTGGCGTTGCAATCGAATGATTTCTGCACTGAAAATACGACGTGATTCAACAAACTGAACACAGTTCAACTTCCATTTACGAAAGTTTACTTACAAAACGTTGACGTCAGTAGGTTTAGCTGTGAGAATGTGAGGTATTTACAGCCGATCCCAAGTATAAAGTTCTAAGGTATTATTGTTAATATAAAGTCCAGATAAGGTGATAGTCGAGCAATCAATTCGGTTAGTAAATATTTGTTTGTCGTCAGTGGACCAAAATCTTTAGGCGGTTTCAATTGAAGATGCTAACAAGTCTCTTTTTAATTTTTAGAAAAGTCAACTCATTATGAACAAAAACAACTTTTCTCTTCTTTAGAAAACGAAAATAACAACACATCGCTTTAAAGTTTACCATATTTGTACATTGGTGTTTTATTTAACATTAACACAAGTCCCCAGATAACAAACGAAATTCGAAATTTTGCACAATTTCAATCGTCAATTACAAAATACAGACGAAACTAATACTAAAAAATACGGTGGAAAAAAGCTCCGATATAATTCTTCTCAGCCCACTAATGCTGACATGAATTTGATCAGTTTAACTTAAAGAAACTCCAACTCAAGCATTGCAGTGCGCTGTAAGCGCTCACTGCGATCCTGCAACGACTCGACCTTCTCAATAATGCTCAGCGCTCGCGTCATAATGTCGTCTAGTTCGTTGCGCTCGCTGTCGGTGTGCTTGCGCTTCCTGCCCGCCGGCAACAGTTTGTTGCCATCGCCACCGCCTCGCTCGTTGCACCCACCACCCACGGCGCCCTCCAGCTCAGCATCAATTTCGTCGGTCAGCTGCTCCACGAACGACACATCGAAGGCGCCAATCTGCTTGGCCAGCTCGAACTGATAGAGGCTGCTGTCCAGCTCACGCGACAACTCGCAGCTGCTGGTGTTCACACTTTGACGTCGCATTGTGCACAGATTCTGCTCGGCCTTGCGCGAAACTTGCTCGGCGCGTGCTAAAATCTCTTCCAGCTCTTGTTCGGAACTCTGTGCAGCCTCGCACAATCGCTGCTGCTCACTGGCCGCTGTCTGTTCGTCATCTGGTTGCGTGTAGTCCACGGTCACCGCCTCAACTGGTTTGCTGTTGAGCCACCAGGGCAGCATTTGATAGTCCAACAACGCCTGCCGTCGATAGATGATTTCTGCGGGCAATTGCCGCTTCACTGTGCTCTTCCTGTACTCTTTCAGCACATGGTTGGTTTTTGCAAAGGCCAGAGTTCGCATAACAGGCAGAAAGCTGACCATGCCGAGGCGTTCGGGCAGCGGCCACTGCTGCAGTTCGGCAGCGTTGAGCTGCGCAATGAGCGCTTTGATAGCCTCAAAGCCGGCCTGTGTGGCAGCGTCGTCATGCTGCGGCATGCAACGACCGGCATAGTTCAACAGCCACAACTCCAGCTGCTCCAAGTCCTTCGGACATGGCTCAGCCACTGTGGGCAATTTCAGACGTGACAGAAACTCAGCAATTTGCTGCTGTCTTGTGGGATTTTTCCAATCGGACGGAAAGTACTCCAAGCTCAGCGGAATATCCAACTCAAGTTTCGGCACAAATTCTCGCAATTCGCTGGGAAACTCGGGCGCTTCCTCCATGTCCTCTGTAGCGATTTCCAGCAAACGTTCCAGCGCCTCGTTGTAGACGCCAATGACGTGTTGCGGCGTGCAACAGATTTTGCAAAAGGCAGGATTTCGCTGCGCAGACTCATGCCAGCGCTGCCACATCTCCTCGCCCAGGCAGACCTCTAGCCAGCTTTGCAGCGGCTGCATTTCCAGCGCCTCCGCCTCGACATTGCAGAAGCTGCTCTCGCGCGCCACGAAGCGCAGTGCTCTGCTCAGCTGATGGCTAAAGGAGAATTGGCTCTTCGGATCAAGGCAGCCGCAAAACTTGTACGCGGCCACTTTGCCTTCGTCCACCAACTCGTTCAGCTCCAGCACTTCGGCCAGCTGCCGTTCGTCCTGGTCACCGTTGTACACCACAAACCCGACGGGCACACTTTTGTGAATGTTGGACAGCTTGAGCAAGTGATGCAGCCGCTTGCGCGTGCGCTGCAAGTTCACGGAGCTCAGGCAGCAGACAATTGCGTCGGCGTGGTCGCACTCGGTGCGCACACGGACGCCCTGCTCGTTCAGCGGCACCATGCCGTTCAATTTGCGCACGCACAACGCCACCTGATGCTCGGCGGCGCAGATGTAGGCAGCATTCGGCGTCGTGGTGCTGGGCTGTGGCGGCTGTCGCACGTGCTTCTGCAGCCACTTGTCGCAGAGGCTCGCAAAGCCGGGCAGCTCCTCTTCGTCGGTCGGCAGCGTCAGCAGCAGCTTGAAGTACTTGCGCAGTTGTAGGCGGCCGGCCTTCAGCACCTGTCGCTGCACCGTGTGCCTGGCCACAATGCTACAAATGTCAACTGCGGGCGGTATTGGCGAGCGTGGCGCTTGCCACAGCAGCAGCTTGAAGTCGCACGGCTCGCCGTAGCGATAGCGTTTGATCATGCGCAGGTTCTCGTGCTGGCTGGGATGCAGCAGCTCCGCCGTTTGCTCGGCGCGCGTGTCCGTTGTGACCCAGATGGGCGTGGACTCCATGAGGGCGCGCTGCTGCAGCTTCTTGCGCGTGTGCTGTAGCCAACGCTCAAAGTAGCGGCAGAGCAGCATCTGGTCGTGGCACATGACCGCATACTCCTCGGTGGCGAGCTCGTCCACCTGTTCGCAAACGCACTCCTGAATGGTGGAGTCTAGCAACTGTTTGCAGTGCTGTTCGTAGCGCTGATATTTGCGCAATTCGGCGTGTGCAATGCTGCTAATCTCCTCGCCAACCATTGCTTCCAATTCGCGCTTCGTGGTGAGCTCTGCTTTGAGTGTCAACGCTTCCAGTGATTGGCGCCGCTTTGCGGCCAGTTCGCGTTGGCGTTGCAGCTCCACTTCGCGCTGCTGCTGCTTGTGCAACATGGCCAGTGCCTGCTGTTTCTGCTGCTCGAGCGCCTCCAGCTCCTCCTCCTCCTTTTTCAGCTGTTGGCGCCGTTTGGCCTCAGCTGATTCATGTTGTTCGCTTAAGGTCTCTGCATGCTTCTTGGTCTCAATTGCGAATGTTAATTGGCTGTCGGCGGGATGCTTGAAAGGTTGTTTTGCCAACGGTTCAACATACGGCTGAGTCAACGACTTTGTTGCTCCACTGCCAAAAATGCTGGGCACAGAAGAACCGCCAAATGCCGGTTGTGCGGCTGCTGGTGTCTGAAAGTGCTGGAAAATGTTGTCACTCTTGAGCGGCTGCGGCGGCTGCAATCGTTCCGCAAACATACTCGACGTCTCTTTGGCAGCAGCGCCAAAAATACTCTGTCCACTTTGGACCGCACTGGCGAAAATATTGCCACCTGTCGCTGCCGGTGGCGCACGCTCGATGCTTGGCTGAAAGATGGAGGTGCCAAGGGAGGCAGCAGAAGACGCCTGCTTGGCACTGACGGTGGGAATTTTAAATATCGACTGGCTGCTTGTGCTGGCTGGTGCATTCAGCGCATTGACGTCGGCATCAAACCTGAAATTCGTTGCCGCAGCCGTGGCGGAAGCAGGCTTTCTTTCGTTGTGTTGAGTGCCCCCGAAAATTGAGGGTACAGTACCTTTTTGTTGCTGTTGTTTGGGCGAGATGGGAGCTAGCGCTTGTGGCACTTTGAAGATGTTCGCATCTGTGCGCACAGAGGGCGGCGGTGGCAGTGGAGTTTGCGTCTTCACCGGCGGCGGTAGACGGGATTGTTGCTGCTTTCGTTCCAGCGCTTTGGCCACAGCCATGTCGCCGCGCAATTGATCCTCCGCACCCCATGACTCAGGCCTGAGCTCACCATTGGCATCGAAACTATTGTGTGGTTCATGCTTCTCGAAGATGGCCGGCGAGTCCAACGGCTGTCCGCAAACACATTCGCCCACTGTCACTGTGCGTTTCGACTCCACAAGCTGCAGAATAGATTAACAAACGAAACGTAAGGTAATTCAAGGTAAGAGCTAATTAGAATGCTTCAAATTGGATGAGCCAGTACTGAGACTCACTTTCAACGCTCTCTCCATGGAGTACTCGGTATCAGGTCGCTTTAGTCGGTCCAGCAGGACGCGCTCTTTGTCACACTGCAGTCCATGGTAGCGAAAATAATGCGCCGTGGCAATGGCGTCCTCGAAGCCGAGAACTTTAGTCAAGTACGCCAGCGGCAGGAAGACAGCATTCTTGCGCCAGTTGTGCGACTTGTTGATAGCCTCCATGGCGCGCCAGCGCAGCTTATTAAAGTATCCGAGCAATATGCAGGCACTCAAGTATGACGTGTCCGGCGAGCGAATCATGTTGAAGAAGCGCACGTAGTTGTTGTTCTGTAGCGCATTGTAGAAGGCAATGGCGCGCCGTATCTCGTTCGAATTCTGTATGTGCGCGGGCAGCTGCTTCAGCTCCCACAGAAAGTTCGCATCGCCCATATTTAGTAGCACAATGTAGCTGCGAAACTCCGCCTCGCAGGGACAGTGCACGCGCTTAATGCGCAAGTCATGGTACATGTACTTCAGAGACTGCAGGCACTTAGTTAAGTTCTCGGCGTTGATCTTTTTGTCAAAGACCGCAGAGTCCTCGGCCACCAGCCGCGCGGCGCAGTGTATGTGAAAGCGAGCACACTGCTCCGCGAGCTGCACGGTGCCCAGCGAGCAGAGCTCCTGCTGTGTGATGTCTTTGCGTATGGAGCGCGTTCGATCCCACACGAAATGGAACCAATCGGCGAGGGAAGTCGACGCATCGTCGCACAGGTCCATGATGCGGTGCATCAGGTAGAGCATAGTCATCTTAAGCACGCTCTCTGGTCGCAGCTCGTGCGACAGTGGCACTTCCTGATCGGCGCTGCTGCGCGAATACTCTTTGATGGCACGCTTATGCGAAATATTGGAGGCATCCGACTCGTAGCCGCTGGACGTTTCGAAGCTCGACACCTGACGCTGAAATTCGCGCATCAGACGCTCCTTTTCAGGACACATGTCCGGACAGGTGCCTGCGAAAATCGTGTGTTCAAAGAGCAATTGAACTAAAATCTCATGGGCACTTACCTTTTGTGCTCACCGCCGTCTTGATATCCGTCTGCCGCACGGTAGTAAGTCGTATCAGCTTGTCGCGTGCATCCAGCACACGATATTTATCCTCATCGCTGTAAGCTGGACGACGCAAGATGGCTTCCAATTCCTGTCGCACTGCTGCATCCACTTTGGGCAGTTCGGCGGGCGACGGCGCCTTGGCCACCTTGGGAGGCAACATTTGTGCTGCAGGTTTTGCCATGCGCGTTGCCATCTTACTCGCTGGGGCCGGGGGCGGCAGTGGTTGCGCCTGCCGATGCGCCATTGGGCCGCTGACCAAGCGCTGTCCCGGACTCATGGCCTCCAGTTCAGCCTGAACGTCCGAATCTACCCACTCCTCTGTGTTCTGCACATGCGCCACCTCGCGTTCGGCGTAGTCAATCTTGAATTTGTGTCCATTATAGTCGCCGGCTTCCATGAGCGCGCGCTCAGCTTGATCTTCCGTCTCATATTCCACGGTGCAGCTCTGCCTACTGGGCCGCAAAATGAAGCGTGTGATTTTGCCGAATTTGCTGAAGTGATTCTTGGCCACCAATTTGTCCAGAAACAGATCGGGTATTTTCTCACAACTGTGTGTGTAGGAGGGGGAGATTGCAGCGAAGCAGAGATCAGTAGATTGTGAAATCAACACTCACCATATCGACCGGTAGTTGATATTGTCCGCCTCCAGTAAGCATATCACATCATTGTTAGCCATTCAGATTCAAATATTGGACCCAATGTTCTTAGTAAATTTTATTAAAATAATAAATGGTCGATTCGCCACACACAGGAAAAAATGCAAAAGCCGCGCTAAATTTTTGGGGTTGATGTCATTGACAGCTGTTTGAATTTGTTGACTCCGAGTCATGATATATTTTTGTATCATGCTCCGAGTGTTTAGTTCACCAACAGAGTTGCATTTCAACATACCAAAGAAATGTTATACAATTTAGTACTGGCAAGTATGAAAAGAGATAAAATTAATCGAAATAAAACTATAACACAATTTATAATTTTAATATGGTTTGTGTAAAATTAATTATTAACCGTTTAATCTTAGAAATCGCCGATTTCTTGCACTCGTGTATGTTTACTCCTGTAATACTTGTTGTATGTGTTACGAAGCATATAACAGATTTTCGGTACTTTTTCTCATTGGTGGCAGCAGAAACTCGTATCATACGGAATTAGCACAAATATTGCATTTTGCAGATTTTGTGCAAATCCTGAAAGAAATTGTCCTCGGAAAATGGATTGTGAAGTGGAAATCACGTCTGCGACTGAAGAAAAACTCACAGAGAGCGAGAAATGTGTGCCGAAAAAGCAAAAGAAAAGCATGGAAGCAGGAGCAGCTTCCGCTGCTGGCACCTCCGAAGCAGCCAATGGGCACAAAAGTTATAGAAAACGCAAACGCCACCACTTCAATTCCATACGCACGCAAATGGAATTCTACTTTGGTGATGCCAATCTGTCCAAGGATCGCTTTCTCAAACAACTCATTGACAAGGATCCGTGTAAGTGCCACCCAACCACATTCCCCACCAATACACAACTTTCACCTTGCGCCTTTTGCCACCAACAGTTGTACCATTGGAAGTATTTCTCAGCTTTAACAAATTGAAAACGCTCACCAGCTCCGTGGAAGAGATTGCAAAATCGCTCTCCAGTTCCGAGTTGTTAGAACTGGATGAGACACAGCAGAAAGTGCGGCGCAAGACTGCACTGCCGACAGAGCGCAATGTAGACGAAAAGACACTCTATGTGGAGGCCCTGCCGGCAGCTGCTGACCACGACTGGGTGCGGCAGGCTTTCGAACGTTTTGGGCCCGTCACCTATGTGTCGCTCCCAAAATACGCCAAGACGCGTAAAATCAAAGAGTTCGGGTTTGTGGAATTCGAGCAGGAGAGCAGCGTAGAGAAGGCAATTAAAGCATTTCAGGAATTCAATGGTGTGTTAAAAATGCAAGAAACTGAGCCGGCAGCACTGCAAAGTGTGAAATCGTACATAAAGGAGCAAAAGCAAGAGGTGGAGAGTGAGGCGGAGAAGCAGCCGAGCGGTGCGAAGAGCTCAAGGAAGCGTGCACGTTGCGCAGGCGCAGACGAGGTTGAATCCAAGCCAGAGGCGAAGAAACTAAAAACCGAAGGTTGGTGTTGTAATTTTTGTAAAATATTTTATTCTAAATGAATTTCTACAGATGAGGATGAAAACACCACCGCTACAACGCCTTCGGAAACAGGTGGTGAAACCACATGTGATGACAATGATAACGCTCAACCGAATGACGGTGATGGGACCAACAAAAAGAAACGTCGCAAGAAAAAGCGCAAAACAAAAAGCGCCGAAAAGCGTCGACGCGACACAGATCTCAATACTGATGCTTCGTTTTATGAGCTGAAAGTTTTGCCCAAACGCGACTGGAAGCGTCTACGCAACAAATATTTGAATTTGCAAAGGGAGAAGGTGGCTGAGTTGAAGCGCAAGGCCTGGAAGGAACAGCAACAGCAAACAGAGCGAGAAGCAAAGGAGAATGCGTCTGCCGAAACGCTGGATTCACCATCGCCGAACAAGAAGCACAAGCCCAACGAACGGAAGTTGCGCAAAATGAATATGAATTTCTATGGTGCCGGCGAGGATGAGTCCAAAAGTCTGGTGAAGGAGATCAAACACAATCCGGCGCTGGAGCGAGCGCCACTTTTCAGCTATGCAGAGGGGCTGATAGTGGAAGTGGGTTTCTTGGAGCCCTGTGTGGGTGTGAAAGAATTCAAAGCGGACATGCGACAGTATGAGACGGTCAAGTATGTGGACGTAAAGGAAGGCGCTATGCATGCCAACCTGCGGCTGGAAACGGCAGCGGCAGCTGCAGACTTTGTGCGGCAAGTCAACTGTGCGGAATACAATTGCAAAGTGCTGACGGGCGAGGCGGAGGCAGAGTATTGGAAGAAGATCGAGCAGGATCGTGAGATGAAGCTGAACAAGCAGGTGAAAGTGCCGCAGAAGCGTGGCAGGGAGAAGGTGAAGAAACTAGTAACAAAGCATATACGATTTGGTGAGGACGATGATGTGCAGTGAGGGACAAAGAACTGAATGCGGGGTATAATTCGAAAGTTAATGAAAACAAATAAAGCTTGCACAACAGTTTTTAAATAAAATATGGCTTAATTTAATTAATCGATGAATTATTATCTATTGGTTAAAACAATTTGTTACACTGTTACCGCTGGTGGCGTGCTCAATCCTTCTAAATGTACAAAGAACCATCGGCCGGACCCAAATAATGTAACGAAATGAGCAACACATCGATTATGGTCCACACGCCCAGACCACCGAAGCTGAACAGTTTCCCAATGCCCTCCTGCCAGTGGCCCAGGTAGAAGCGATCGGCGCCGAAGCCGCCCAGCGTCAGGCTGATGATCAGCGCCGTGCTCCAGCGATAGCCCTGCGTCCAGTTGCACTTGATGTTGCGCGTAAATGAGCGATTGCCCAGGCAGAAGACGTCTGCGTGCACGGTGCAGTTGGTGCGATAGTAATGCGCATTCACCGAGTTGCAGTTGCCGCGCAGCACGCACGTCTGCTGCCACAGCTCCGTCTGGTAGCAGTAGCGACAGTTCATCTGATGCACGAACGAGCGCTCGCCCTGGCACTGCACGTGCTCGAGCACAGCGCAGCTCACGTTCAGGTCGCGACCGTAGTGGCACGAGTGGTTGTAGTTGCAGCGTATGCAGGGAAAGGTCAAGTCGGCGCACTCCACGTCTGCGCCGCCCGGACAAAAGACGTTCGTGTCATTGACGCTTTTCAGAGTAAGCGGCATGGCGTCGTTGTTATTGGTCACATTCTTCTGCTGGCCTTCCAGCTTGGACTCGGACTCCATGAGATTGCCACCAGCCGTCTGGCTCTGCTGTATGCCACTCATGACGAAGATCATGATGAGCGTCAGCGCAGAGCGCATATTGATCACAATGCAGCGGCGTTCGAACATTTTCCTCGAGTACACAACTGGGTCACAATATATGCTTGAAGGCGTGTTTATATATATTCTTCCTCGAATAAAGCGATTTCACTAGACGCTGGTGCAATAATAAACAAAAGTGTAAACAGCTGATGCCAATAACAATTTCACTTACGGCCATCTAGTGGGTCGAAGAGATGCAAAAAAGAGTCAACGTTAAAAAGGTACTTTACCAAGTACCAGGTTACAAGATTACAATTATTTGAACTGATTGGAAGACCCTCTATATTGCTTGAAACAACAAACCTTCTATTATCCATTCACTTTCATACTTATTTGCTCCAAGCAAAGCTTTGTTAATCCGAAACTGTTGTATCTCAATGCGCACCGAAAGCGTCACTGCGCTTTAGAGAAACAGCTGATTGCCATAAACAAAGCAATCGCTCGTTTTATATAAACCGGAAAATCTCCTATATATTTCAAAATCTACATTCTAATAACGTAAACTGCAAAGAATGGTCAAAGTTGACGTGGAGTATTGGTAAATATTTGTCCATTCTTGAGCTGGCATGCAAAATCGTAATCAGTCAACTTTTTCTCGCTCAGTCCTAAATGCAACTTCGAATGGCAGTGCAAGATGCTCCAAAACTTTCTCAAACAACAAAAACCGGATACGGATATTGTTTGTCGCCAGGGTCGTCAGGGCTCGTTCGAAGTGAAGATTGGGGAAACGCTGGTGCACTCGAAGCTGCAGACTTTTGCCTTTCCCGATCACGACAGTGTGCTGGAGAATGTGTGCAGAGCGGAGCAGGGACTGCCGGTCAACAAGGTGAAGGAGCAGCCCATAGACAACTGCAGCCTCATGTGATGCTTTCTTTCTAGTTATAGAATGTTACGAACTTAGTCATTTATTTATAATGGAATATTTTTTGTTAATACGTTTTGTCCGCACAGAGATTGCGCGTCTCGAAATTGTTATATTTTAAGAGTTTACAATTTTGCCTTATGTGTTTTATACACAAAGCACCGCTTGTTCCACCGCTTGTGTTAAATACACATAAATGTAATGTTTTAAAAAATTGCTAATATTGTATTTTACATAAAATATGGGCACATGGGGATATATTCCATGATGCCATGATTAATAGTGATGTCTAGTTCTAATTTGCAATTATTTGATCTTGGATCATGATCTATTTGAATTGTCAACGTTAAAGACCCATCAAGGTTTTTTGTATTTTATCATTCTTGAAGTCCCATGATATTACTAGTTGCCGAGTTTGTCACTTCAATCGGCATTTCCTTTCATATTCTATTTCAACGAATATCTATTTTCGATTTGGAACATTTTTCTCATTAACGGAGTCTCACCAAATAAAAATCGCCATTTCACGAAATGGTCAAAGTCAACGTGGAGCATTGGTAAGCAGCATTGGTGGCACTGATGGCATTCAAAGACAGCCGCTAAACAGTCTCGACGATCTTCTCGCCTTGCAGCGGACACTGCGCCTCTCATGCGCGCGAATGCCGCTTGTTGCAGCGTTTTCTGATGCAACAACTGCCCGGCACCGAGACCGAATGTCGCGTTGGTAGGCGTGGCTCGTTCGAGGTGGTCGTTGAGGGGCAATTGGTGCATTCCAAGCTGAAATCGTTGTCCTTTCCCGACAGGGAGATTGTGCTGCAGGACGTGATCAGTGTGGTTAAAAACGTGTCGCTCGAGCCAAAACAGCAGCCGCTTTGTGTGCTTATGTAAATTTCGCTGCAGTTTGCTGGTCCAAAATTGTGAATTGTAATATTAGCTGAGGAAATATACACATTTGTATTATAATCATGTGATATTTTGGTGGCATTGCAAACAATGTTTTGACACCGTTAAAATTTCGAATGTAGAATGTGATGGATATTCGAAATTTCGGCAAATGGGTGAAGTACAGATTTACGGTATGAACTTCGAATGAATCCTTTGAATGCCCCCTTCGGTGCAGCTTGTGTGTTTAATAGAAGAATCGAGTCGGTGTGGCCGGCTTGCACACCAAACCCAGAGATAAGAAGAAATTAATTTTCTAGGCCATTTTTATTTGCTATACATCTACAATAAGTTAAATTATGGGCACACGGAGAAAACTTTCTGATCACAATTCGCTGCCTTCTTGATGGTCACCGCATCCTTGCACGAAATAACTGTATTCTCCGGCAACGCCTCTTTCAGCGACAGATAGATGCCGAACCGTATCTTGCCACCGAACTCACGCGCTATGGTACGCAGTGGTTCAGCCGTCTTCTGTCCGCTGTGCTGGTCGATGCAAATCATTTGGCAGCGCGTACAGAAGCCGTCCACCTTGAATGTGACCGTACCCAAGGTGATCTCCTCGAAAGCATTCTCCTCGAATGGCTGTGCCGTCTCAATGATCAAGTTGCCGCGAAAACGATCCACACTGCGATCCAGGGGCTCCTTCTCCATTTCCACCTTGTTGCCCAGCCAGCGTACCGACGCTCGATTAATGAGCAGAAACTGTGCTTGATTCGCCAGACTGATGTCCTTGGCCTCACCAGTTTGCGTACGTCGTTCGGCATTTTGTCGCAGCAATCGCAAGCCGCTCGTCTCCAGACAATCGGACAGCCAGTTTGCCACCGCGTTGCCGCAGTCCAGTCCCTCCACCAGATCGTTGCACACTTTGCTCTGGCAGAATGTGGACTCGATGCGCTGCGCTTGATCGCCGCTCATATTTAGCGGCACTGTGATGCTCTTCATGCCCGCAAATTGCAGCTCCAGCGTTGCCTGCTCCTCGCTGATGGACGGCCGTATCAGGCACAGCCGCGTGTGGTGCTTTTGCGTAATGGCCATGCCATTTGCATCGACAATCATCCAGTTGCGATCGTACTTGAAGCCACTGCTGCTCAGCGGCCAGCTCTCGTCCGTTTCGAACGCGCCGCACGACTTTACAGGATAGATGCAGATGCGCTTCAGCTGTGGTCGCAAACGCTGCGGTATGTGCTGCAGCGCTTGTGGCAGCGGCGTGCGTTCCATTAGCTTCAGGCGCTGCTCGGCCGTGGTCAGGTAGCAATCACGTATCATGGCTACTGCGCAATCCACGTCTTCGGTGCGCGTCACATAGCCAAAGGACATGCGCACAGCGCCGGTGGGCACACCGTCCACCAGATCGTTGTAGTCGCTGCAAATGTGGCCGGCATCGAATTGCTTTCGTATGTCAGCATCGCTCAGCTGCAGAAAAGACTGGCAAGCGCCCGGATTGCAGAAGCAGCCCGTGCGCAGCTGCACATTGTGCACGGCGGCAATGCAAGCGACCTCGGCAAAGCCCACATACGAGCCGTCGTCGTGCAGCACATTGAATGTGACCACACTGCCTTGTACGGTCTCACTTTCGTAGTCGGTATGGTTGTAGAACTTAACTAGGGACGCGCCATTGGCATGACGCAGCGCAGCCAGCGAGTCGTGGCAGTACTTGGCCAGCTGAAAGACGTGTCTGGAGATGCGTTGTATGGGCAGTGAATCGGGTGTGGCTGGCACTAAGCGCTCGAGTGTGCGAAAACTTTCCAGAAGCGATACAATGGAAAGAAACGGCAGCGTGCCGTCCTCGAAGCGTTCGTTGAACGCGTGGCGTTTCTCATGGAAGTCCTGACGTGTCATGGCAATGTTCACAGTGCCGCCGCCGTAGAAGTGCTTTTGCAAAACGGCCTGACCGCGCTTGCTGACCAACAGCGCACCCACGCCGGTGGGATAGCTGCAAATACACAGATGACATGAAACCGATGTGTACAATGTTACTGATGCCATCAATAGGCCCAAACAAATGTGGCCATGTACCTACCCGAACATTTTGTAGAACGATACGCAGCAAAAGTCCGGTTTGTACTTTTGCAGATCGAGGAAATTGGACGCCACATAGGATGCGGTATCTAGGCACACATAGAAATTGCTGGGCTGCTTCGTAGAGTTTACATCTCCGCGGATCTGCATACCGTGCGACACCAATCCGTGTTGCTGTATGGATTCTATGGTCTCCAGCGGCATTTTGTAGCCACTGAAATTGCACTGCGCCGAGAACACCACCAGCGAGTTATGGTCAACAGCGGCACGGCTGGCGCCATTGGCTACGGCCGAGAGCGGCACATTGCGCAGCAGCTCATCTCTGGACAGAACGTGCAGCCGATTGGTGTGCACCACTTCACGCATACCCAGCACGGAGGTGTGGTTTTCCTGGCAGTAGTAAAAGGCACCGCTCGCATGCGGCTCCGCAATGGGCCCAAAGTTAAAACTTTCGGCCACCAGCTTGAGCGCAGCAGTGGCGTTGGCAGTGAAGACCACAGCATATTCAGTGGCGTCCGTATTGAAGTGTCGCAGAATTCTGAAGAAGAAAGGACAATTTAACGAATTGAATTGATAGTCAGAGAGTGAAGCCTACCTATAACGCGCTTGATCCAACATATCGCCAGTCACTTTGCAGGTGTGCGGATTACAGAACAAATTGTCCTTGAGCACCTTGCCGGCAGCATCGATTAGGCTTTCGGGGTAGAGAGTGGTTCCGGCATGATCGAGATACACATTGTCTGAAATAAACAAAGGTTTTATTGTAGCGCATTTGATTAATGCAAAATCATGGTTGGAAGCTTCCATGAATGAAATTAAAGTACACAAAACATTAGTCACGAATTCATATATAAATTAATATACATATATGCATGTAAAAATGTATTATCTCGCTCTTCGGGTAAATGATTTTTGATCTGTGTACATGTGTCGTTGCTTCTCTACGTCACTGAAAACCAATGAATTCAATTAACTGTGCAATTTGATAACTTAAGAAAACATCAGAAATTGCGGAGTATTTATGTCTTCACGCTAAATTAAGGTTCAGCATAATGCATTTTTCCCAACTAAAAGTGCTCATATAAAGCGATTGATTCATTGATGCATTCAGTAAAATTACAACTTCTGACTTGCCTAATGACTGAAAAGAATTCAATGTTTAAATTCTTCTCTGTGCCAGAAGCTGCAAAAGTTCTATGAACTTAAGTTTAAATTTTTGTACTAATTGTTTTTTATAATTTCGGACATAATTAATATAAAAGAGTTAAGTCTTTTTTAATTAAATTTGTTGCTAAAAAATTAATTAAATTTTTTATTAAAAGTGTGTTTGTTCTTTTTTTAATTAAAAATTTGTTGCATCAGATAACCTAAGGTTAGGTTTTCTCGCCATAAAGACCGTCATTTAGATTCGTTCAATATCCGATAGCTGCTGCCGTAGCTCAGCTGGCTAGTGCGTTGGGCCGCGAGTCAAGACTCCGCAAGTTCAATACTCCGTTGCATTAACACCGAAAAAAAAGAAAAAAAAACATTTTTCTTTTGGCGGCTGTCCTCTCAGCACGAAATGGCAAACCTCTGAGAGTAAAATTGCCTATGAAAAAGCTCCCAACTCGCCGTTCGGGATCGGCATAAAACTGTAGGTCCCTTCCAACCTTGTAAAAACATTCGCACGCACAACACGGTTGGTTGGGGGTAGCTAGTCTCGTAATCGGGCTGTCGTGCCAATCAAGGAGAAGAAGAAGAATATCCGATATTATATCAGTAACCCACCCAGGAAACATTTAATCATTAATTTGAGGTTCAAACTTAAATTTGGAGATATCTTTGAAAAAGCTAAACTTAATCAGCACAAGATTTGTGTACATAATTTTTCTTATAGTTTACAATGCAACTTTACGACACAATGCAGTTTAAATAAAAAATAGTCGCAATTAGTTAATGTTTATGAAATATTTTTTCGTAGTAACATCGATTTTAAGTATCAGAAAAGATTGAAATTCAAGTTGTCAACTTGCAGTGGCGGATTCAGGGGAATAAGGTTGGAGGGTTGAACCCCCGCGAAATATTAGAATCTACTTTAAAACTTCATACAAATTAAAAGGCATTTTATGAATATTAAACCCCCCAAAATATTTTTCTGAATACGCCTCTGTTAATTTGTAAACTACAAGCAAGTTAAAGCTTTTCATCATTTGAATTGATTATTTGCGAAGATATTAAATTTAAAAGCCGATTCTTGAAGACAAATATATTAAATTTTATTTTATTTTTTTTATTAACATTCTACCCCACACTCAAGTTATGCCAAAAAAACACTTACAGATGTGGATTTGTTTTTGTACTTGTTCGGCATTAAACGGAATAACTACAATATTGAGAAAAATTCAAATTCTATTTGTAACGACTTTTGCAACGAGTTTGCGCAAGCTTTATTTTCGAATTTTTGGAAAAGGGTCTCTTTTTGGCTGAGTTTATAAAACAAAACATGAGTTTCAGAGTCTCTGCAGTAACGAAAGTGTTAAATCTATAGTTTTCGACAAGTACACACTTTTATAGGATAATAAAGAAAAATTAAAAAATTGTATTGAATTATTTCGAGCGTAAACTTGGGACCTGTTTATCTAATCTCAAATAATGTTCTCAGCACCACTTGCATCTTGATTTCGCGCTCTCAAATTGTCGTTTCGTAAATATGTTTACGGCAATCTGTCCAATGCAAAACTCAAGTTGTTTTCTATATTTTCTTCAAGTTCAATTCATATTTCACAACAACAGCAGCAGCGCATATTTGCAATTTGTTAGTCTAATCTTTTTGGAGCTTGCAACTCAACTATTGTTGATATGGCAACCAAAGTTAATACAATAGTCTCCATTATTGAATTATCTATCGCTACTGCTTTGGAAAACATTGCGAATATTCAAAAATTGCTATGAGAACAAATTTGCACCTAAAATGCTATGAAGAGTAAACTCCGCGAATGTGTAATGGTATTACACACACACACACACACTCCACACCATGACCATGACTCTCAAAATGCAGGTACTTTCAGATAAAGCTACGAGAATCACTGCGCAAGATAGCGAAACGAAATAATTGTACGATTAAATGCTTCATTAACCAAGTAAAAAAAAAGTATAGTAAAACTCATCAATCATTACTTACCGCGTGTGCGTTGAAATTCTTTGGTTATATTTGCCGCTTCGGCTGCTGTAAACTCAGCTTCAAACGCAGGCATTTTCCTTTAGTGCTTTATTTTTCTTTGTTAACGTTGTTTTTAGTTTGAATTATTAAATACCGGGCACCGAAGCACGCAAGTAAACACTGCACAAATATGTAAAAACAAAAACACTTTTCAACTTCACCGCGCAAATTTCCGCGCTGCGTCGCACGTTTTACAACGAGCATTTGGCATCTAGTTCGCCGGTTGAAATACTCCAAAGCGCAGACCTCGCTAAGTATACGAGAGTGTACGACAGAGTCTATAAAAGTTGAGTCTCTGCCTACGAGAAGGGAAATGTGTACCGGAGACACATTGGTCTGTGCGCTTATTTAGGCGAGCAGCGTATCTGCATTTCTAGTGAGTGCTGGAATGGAGATTCAGTTGATTTGCAGCACTAATGCTAAGTTAGTAGTATGTGTACACAGAGAAAAACTATTCGTTTAAATGTAGTTGAATTTCCTATTATGAATGAATATACATTTGTTTGGGAAATTTTTATAAATAACAACGTTTATGGGAAGTTAATTAAGGGGGCCGATACATGTAAAATGAAGTATTTTTGGAAATTTTGTTTTTCTCGGGAATATGTTCTACAAAGCCTTTTCAATGTATGGGTAAGAGCGTTTTCCAAAATTCTAATCCCTTCCCAGACAAAACACAGGTAGAAGCGGCGGAGACAGGTATAAGCCTGTCGCTTACTCAACCTTTGAGCCCGTTTATCTCGGAACCATGTTTTTCGGTATGGGCTGCGCGATTGCATGAGAACCGCTCAACCGATCGCGATGAAATTTTAACCACACCTTCGGAAGACTCATCCCTTCGATGTGAACCTACTTGTTTTTACAAATCTGCAAAAATCTCATGTTGGTGCTTGCAAATTCATCAAAACAGCTGCCCCAAAAATTCAATTTTCTGCCGTTTCCAAAAAATTCACAATTTCTTTACTAAACCAGGTTCACATCGAAGCCACAACTGTTTTTTAATTGATTTCCTTTGATTTTTCATTTCAGCCCCATACGAGCAGCGCAATCGCGCAGCGCATCAGATTGGAGGGGGTTTTTTGATCCCACGCGCCGCCGCCATCTTGGATTCTCGGGTCAAAAAAAAAATGGAAAAAGAACCTTTAATTAGTTAATAAAAGATTAAAAACAAAAAAAAATAAATTGCCAAATTCCTTATCCCCCAAAAAAATTCTCAAAAAATACACTATTTACATGTATCGGCCCCCTTAAAAACTCATTGAAATGTCATGTTTGAATACATCAAGTTTTACATAGAAAAATAAAAAGTGTAATCATAACAATTGACTGGCACGACAGCCCGATTACGAGACAAGGGGGGCTACTCTGTAATGCGATGCGAAAGCGAAAGCGATGCGAAAGTGAGTTGCGATGCGGAAGTCCATCGGTACTCTGTATCGCTTTCGCATCATTGAAAAACGGCCCTTATTTTGTTTCGAGAGTAAGTTGGCATTACTAGCGTTGAGTGCCATAAAATTCAAACAAAATAAAAAAAAAAAGTAAACAATCGCATTTTTTTGAAACTTAAAATCGAAATACGCAGTGCTACAAATGCGAAAGGGGAAAATCGAAATGCGAAAGTAGAATATTTCAATGCGATTGTCGGATTTCAGAGTACTAAGTGTGCGAATGCGATAAATTTTATGTTCGCATCGCATTAGAGAGTAGCCCCCAAGGTTGGAAGGGACCTACAGTTTGATGCCGATTCCGAACGGCGAGTTGGGAGCTTTTTTTTATATAGAATAGTATAATGTTAATTTTTGTGTTTGTCGAAAACACACCGACACGCCCGTTCGATAATCTATCACTCGAATCACTGAATTCTATGACAACTACCGTGCCGGTGTGCTACGAATGTAGGTGAAACAAGTGTTTTATCATTATGGTATGCCATGAGACGGGATTTTTCTCATGGATTGCTCACGAATATAATTTTGTAAGTATATATGTTACAGTATCTTTTCCTTTACCAATAGAAAGTGTGCCTTTTCGTTTACGCACAAACGCATGAATCCAAAAACTTAGACTTTTATGCAAAGTTGGTGGTTCCTAAAAAATCTTCTATCTACTAATTTCAACTGAATTGAATGTTACTTCAGTAAAATTAAATAATTAAAAAACTCGCTTAATTTCTTTAACCTCTCAACCCCCAAGACTCTAACGGCTGTTTGCCGAACAGCTGATTTTATTACAACAAATTTCTGCATCGTCGACAATTTAGCCAAATTGATTCGACAGCCGGCAAGAATTGTGAAATAATTGAAATTTTGCGTAAAATCATAAAAGCACAATGGAGAAGTGGCTACGCGAACGCTTGAAGATTTGTCTGGACTTTGATGTGCCGGACGACATGATCAAGTGAGTGAAAACGCGCCAGTCCTCTTGGCCCTCAACAAATTTGCATTACTGAAACTTGCGCCACCGCAGGTACATTCTGTCCATGAAGACTTCCGCCGAATTCGATGAGTACTTCGAAACTTTGTTGAACCAGAACTGCGAGGATCATCGCCGTTTCTTGTCCGACTGCAAGCAGCGGCTGTTTAGCAAAGCACTGCCCAACAAAAAACCGCCGCAACAACAGTCCAAAAAGGCAGCAGCTGGTCCCGGCTCAGCGACCATAAAGCAAAATGCCATGCCTGTAGAGGGCAAGTTTGGCAAGCGCATCGATGGCAGTGCCTCGTCGCAACAACAGCAAACGCAGCAGCATGGCGCCAAGAAAAAGACCAAATTCGTAAGCTTGTACACGAGCGATGGCAGCGTTAGTGGCGAGGTGATTATGCTGAAGGGACGCCGCCTGTGCGAGTGCCAGGCATCGCAGCACAAGCTGATCAACAACTGCCTTAGCTGTGGACGCATTGTGTGCGAGCAGGAGGGCAGCGGGCCGTGTCTGTTCTGTGGTGCCATTGTGTGCACCAACGATGAGATGCAGGTGCTGCGCAGCGAAGGCAAGAAGGGCGAGAATCTAATGAAGTCGTTGAAGGAGAAGGGCGGTGGCGAAGCGCTGAAGAAGGCAATGCAGCAGCGCGATCGGCTGCTCGAGTACGATCGCAATAGTGAGAAGCGTACAACGGTCATTGATGATGAATTGGACTATTTTCAGGTGAGTTATTAGAAGTTGGCGAAGAAACTAATTAACATTTCGAATGACTTTAGGAAAATTCAGTTTGGCTATCGGAGGCCGAACGTGAGAAGTTCGAACGCCTCAAACAGGAAATGCACGAGAAGAAGCATGCAGGTCGCGCGAAGCGCAAAATTAAAGTCGACTTTGCCGGTCGTGAAGTGGACGACGATGCGCTGATCAGCGAAGAGTATGAAAAGAGCGTGTTGAAGGAGGTAGCAGCAGTCAGTGCGACATCGCGTGGCAAGGACAACTGGTCAAATGAGAAAAATGCGCACAAAATCACACCCGACACCTGTAATGCTGATCCAAACTTTGATGGCTTGCGGCCGGTGTATCAGCTCACCGATGAGGGGAAAGCGAAAATGACTGGCGCAATAGTGAACGATGGACTGGAGCGAGTGTACAATCGTGTACAGGACAAGGAATTGTTGGAAATGCAAGATTTGCGTCATTGCATGTCCATGCATCAACCGTGGGCATCACTGCTGGTGGCGGGCATTAAGAAGTTAGTGAAAAACATTTGTATGGGTTTTTAAGTAAACTTAATGCTATCGTGTTTTATGTGCAGGCACGAAGGACGGGTTTGGTATAGCGAACATCGCGGGCGTCTGTGGATTGCCTCAACTGCAAAGGAACCGCGACAGGATGAAATCGAGGAACTGGAGAACTTTTACAAGACTTATTATAAAGGTAAATATTTTTTCATGCGAGTTATCGGTGCATCTAACGAATTTTGTAAATTTGTATATCACTTCTGCGGCAACAATTGATTTGAACAAACGAGTTGTGTACATAACTGTTCGCGAAACCTGTGACACATGTTATATCCTTTATACTTTATTTACTTTTACAATAATCGCGAAGCAAAATTCAAGAAATATAATTGGTTTATTACAGATTCCAGCATCAAATTCCCTGAGCATTACCCCACCGGCTGTCTTTTGGGCTGTGTGAAAGTGGACGACTGTCTGGCACAAGAGGAATATCGTGAGATCTATCCCGAAGGCGAGTCTGACAGCCCGTACGTGTTTGTTTGCTCCAATCCGGAACAGCTGCCGGTGGTCTTCCCCATCAAAGGGCAGCATAAGATTTGTAAGTTTCTTCAATTATTTAAATTAATCTATGTGATCGTTTTAGATCATCGTACAGTAGTATTGATATAAAAACTCATTTAAAAAAAACAATTTCATACCCTGTAGTTTTAACTATTTACATTTATTAAAATACTTAAAAACTAATATATACAATCGCTCTCTGTCTCTTTGCAGATCAACTCGATCCAAAAATACACAATGCCGCATGCAAGACTTTGCTACGTTTGCGCGCCACAAAAGGCTAAAAAAGTTGCTTAATTCTATAGCAAACTTGCGCAAAATACAATAAACTTTAACATATAAATTTTGATTTGATAGGAAGTAGTAATACACCAATCAAGAATGATACAATAAAGATTACGACATCCGGCTGATGACGTCACTGGTGAAAAATTATAAGGTGA
Organism: Melieria omissa; assembly: GCA_963971225.1. Classification (NCBI taxonomy): domain Eukaryota; kingdom Metazoa; phylum Arthropoda; class Insecta; order Diptera; family Ulidiidae; genus Melieria; species Melieria omissa. Next base: position 40,069,042 of record OZ020268.1, on the reverse strand, counting down.
CCATTTTAGAGTGCAATATTTTATTTGTATTATTCGTGCGTATATTCCTTTTTAAGACTGAAAACACGTTTATACACATTTTTTTTACAGTTTAATCAATTTCTGCCAATTCTACAATGACATGTGCAGAATTTTGCTAAAATAAAATCTTGCTTCTCCTTGTATTTTTCCTCATGTTGAAAAAAAAATAAAAATTAAATTTGAATCCTATGTCAATTGGGCACCTTAAAATTATTTTCATTTGTTATGAAAAATTTGATTGGCCAACGGCATTTTTTGAATTTTGTTACTATTTAACGCGAAAATTTGACCAACACGGTGTGGAATCTTTGGAATAATACAAAATGCAATAGTGAACGTTTTCGTGAAAACGGTTTGCAACAATTGTAATGAGTTTTTGATAGAAAACAAAACGTAAACAATGAAGTGTGCAGTGGGCCAATGTCGGCAAAATAATACAAAAAAAGCATATGAGTAATTTGTGAATTTAAATATTCGTGATTGTTGTGCCATATGTTGCGTTGTTAATATTTAATACGATTTTTACAAATTTTGAGTAATCCGCAGATCCACACGCTCTGCATTTTATTGAGGTTCTCAAAAGACGTATTTTGGAACTTTTGTGGACGCGATAGTATGAATTTCATTACTGTAAGAATGCGATCAGGAGGACTATTTTTCAAGGTAAAATGAGAATCATTTACAGAAAACCTGATAGTTTTTAATTTTAAAAATAATATTGATGAAGTTATTAAAATATGAATTGATATAAAATGTTGAAAAATAGTATTTTGAATAATATATATATAATTTTATTAAATAGCAAGAGTGTTATATTGGTAACACAGAGAGGCCAAATTTGCCTAACCTCTATCTAAATCGCTTTCAACAATTGATAACTGAGTATTTATGTGTATATCTGTGGCCGTAAGGAATAACAGCCAAAGTCGAGTTAGGACAAAATTGAGTTATTACCACCATTGCATTCGTCGTATTCAAATGTACTACTACACAAAATTCTATGGCTTTTGCTCATAAAATGAATGTTTTACGCCCAGAAATCTAAAATTTATCTGGTTAAAGCTAAAGAAAAATCAAAAATTAAAAGTGCTCTCCTGAAAGCTTCATAAAATCGACTTTCGCCGTTATTCCTTACGGCCACAGATATATTAAATACAATGAAACTAAATAAATAACTTCATATGCACTTCATATAATCTTTTTTTTTGGAAATATTAATTTTGTAAAAGGTCGTACTCGTCCCACTGTTCCTTGACAATTTGAAACAATTCGTACTACGTCACTGGTGAAAACTTCAAATTTCCTGTCATTGATGTCGTAACCTTGTTTTCTATCAACCTTGTACACCAATGATAACAAACACTCTATCTGACATTGTAGTTTTTCAAAACATTTAGGAATTCTTTCAAATCCAGCTTGGTCAGCTGTTTCAGCTGCTCTACTGCGTCGGTCTCCTCCAACTCGATACAATTCAAATTGCCCGCACAGAGTCCATCCACATCGTCCCAGTAGAATTGCCTGCCGCACACAATCAGCTGCGTATTGCGAACCAGCACTTTCAGCTCGTTGTTGCGGCGCAGCAGCTCCTTGCGCAACACTAGCAGTTTCTCCTTGCGTCTGCGGGCATGTTGCGACATTTCGGGCTCGATGTAAATGCCGCTGCCGCGCAAGTGGCTGCACTGTCGGAATATGGCACCAGCATGGTTTTCATGCTGCAGCTCAACGAGCAAACTTTGCCTGCCATTCTGCGTTTTGCTCGATGCACCCGCCAGCGTGGTGACTTTTTGCACCGATAGCTGTGGCAATTGCAAGCGCACTCGTAGCAATTGCTCCACCGCTTCCTTTGGGTTTTCATTGTCTTCCACCTTAAGGTTGCGCACAATGAGTTTACGACGTCGCAGCTGCCTATCCAGTGTTTCCAGTTCGCGCTGCATTTGCCGCTTGCTGTGCTCGGTGCGCTGCAGCTGTTTCGTCAGCGTCTGGTACTGCTGCTGTAACTCGGTGAATTTTGCTTGCAGTGACGCACTGATCGATGTCTCCTGCGCTGCGCTCTGCTGCGTGTCAGCGCCAGCATTCGGCACAGCTTGCCTTTCCACCAAGTTCGTTATTACTTGGGTGGTCTGGTCGAATTCGGTTTTCGTTACAAATGCTTTCAGTTTCTCATCAAACATTCGGCTCATTAGTTGCAACGTATTTTGTGACAAGTCTACTTGAGCGTTTTCCGCTGATTTTGCGCTTTGTGTGCACTTTTCGTTTGCTGCGTGTGCTCGCACCACGGGAGGAAGCGGCTGTTGTGAGTCGACGGAATTTTCGGTGGTGTCCAGTGCATCGGCATTGGAGTCGGGCGGTGTTGGCGTGTTGTCGGTGGTCTCCGAGTTGCGTTCTTCATCTGCGACGGGCGCGCCGACACGGGAGATGTTGTCCAAAAATATGTTGGCATCGAAAAAGGGCGGATCAGCATGGTCGCTAATATTGTTAGATGACAGATTGGAATCGATATCGTGCTTGGCATTGTTTCCATTGCCACTCCACTTCATATTTAGTTCGGAGGCAGCGTAGCCGCGATGCTTGAACAGCTTAACGCCTTCGTAGATTTTATGCATTTCCGGATGTACGCGTTTCATGTGCTTTATGAAGTTAGAGGAGACGTTGCGGTGGCCGCGCAGCATAACATGGCAGGACAGGCAGCGAGCGGTCAAGGTGCCGCCGTTCGCTTCTGTATCGGACTGCAATTGCAAAGGGAATGTTAACGCATTGTATTGCGGACGGACAAGTGCAAGCTTACCAGCTCGAAAAAGGGCGGCCCAAACAACACATTGCCCTCAACACGTCGACTGCGTTTTGCTGTTGCGGCATGCGGCGTCATGCCCAGCGGCTGCTGGAGCGACTGCTGCTGCGGTGGTGGTGCATGAAAGAAGCCGCGCTGATGATAAGCGTTCTGCAGTGGCACCTGGTAATTGTTTGGTATCTGGTAACCGTCGTTGTTGTTGGCAGCTGCCTGTGCGGCATCGGACATTTCGCTGTAGGCGCGCTTCAAGCCGACTCCCATTCCACAACTAGCGCTGCTATTTACTACCGAGGTGGGCCCGGAGTAAATTTCCTCACAATTCTCATATTTGATGGTGGGCTCCATTTGTTGCACTCAGTTTGTCATAAAGCAACACTTTATTATGTAAACTGTTGTGTTGATACAATTTTTTTGCGGTATATGAATTGCAATTGTCTTGTCTGTGCTGATCGATCTGCGAATAAAATAATTCTACTTTACGCTTTCGGCGCATATTCGCATTATTAAAATGCACCACCGAGCACAGGGTGCCGCAGAGAAAAAAGTTATGTATGTGAAACTGTATTAGTATTTTAATAAAAAAAGTTTCTAATTTATTGAGATAACGCGTAAATAAATGGATAGAGCTGCGAAAAGAAGCTTAAATTCTTCTAATTTTGACCTTTGGAAAGGAGAAGAGTTCAGGAGACCAGTTGAGAAATAATTTGTCATGACTCATAACGGTATCACATAAATATATTTATTATAACAAATAAAAACAAAAATAAAAACATGATACAACTTGTGAGAGACCAAATTAAGTGCGTCTAAATTTAAATGCGAAGCCAAATCACTCAGTTCCCAAACAAATTCAAATCTACGAAATGACTCATTTCAACAAAACCACGAAGCAAATGCGATAAAACATGACCAATTTTATCGAACGCATCACAAAATAAAAGCGTTTTCAAAAGCTTCAAAAGCTTTTGTTTTTTGGCAAATGAAAATGATCAAAATGGAAAATTTGAATTTAAATTTTCGTCCGCTTTAAATATGTATATAGTATGTATATCTTTGCATGTAAGGTGTGTAATATACGTGTATTCAAAAAAAGAAACAATTGATTTAGTCAGAAGCTGGAAAAGAGCTGATCTATTGACATTAGCTGCGAAACAAAATGCAAATGCAATGCAAATGAGGCAATGTAAACACTTTGAAATTACTCATTTGAAACTACGCATTAGGGTTCAATGTAAACGTAGTATAAGATTACATTGCAAAAGTTTAAATTTGTTCATTATAATTCAAGTTCAATAGATCAAATAGCAATAGATCTGTGATACTCACAGCTGTTGCATTCGTTTCGAGTTTTCATAGAAACAATGAGTTACAGTCGTGTCTGGTTATAGTGAACTAATTATTGTAAGGCCTGTTCACAGTATTTATGTTGTTCACTATATCAAGGTTAACATTTTTGTTCAAAAACTCGATTTATTTTCTCAAAATACACTTTTTGTTTTTAACTTGAAATTGCTTTCATAATTTTGTTCAATATTTAGAAGCTCCATGTCAAAATTTGGGTGTTCACTATACCCAGACTCGACTGTATACTTTTTAAACTCTCTCTCTCTCTTTTCATAACAACACGAATAACTTATAAGAGATCATAGTGATTAATTAATAAAAAGTAACAGATAGAAGGAGCTCTCTCTTAATCGTATACTTATTTTCTGACAGTTAATATAATTTTGCTGGCAAATGTCATAATGCATAACCCGTATTTTTGTATCACGGATTTCACTATTAAAGCAATGATTTCACTATTGAAACAACTTCTTTCACTACTTCATTTCACTATGGAAACAATGAGTTATACTTTTTAAGCTCTCTCTCTCTCTCTCTGTTCATAACAACATTAATATACTTATATAACATTAATAACTAAGTGTTGAAATAGTAGGATACGTGAGAGAAAAAAATCCGTACGATTTAAGACAATGAATAATGCTTTTTACCCATTTCATCGAAACCATTTTGGTTACCTTTAATATGCAACCGTGCAGATTACACACAAATGAAGTTATGAAAACAAGAATCAGATAAATGCCAAACACAAAGGAGGAAAACAAAAAAGCCAATTTTCGCAGCATCTTCACCTCAGACAGGGTTAGTGTGCGATTGGAAAAGATTTCTGGCTGTGACGGTATTTAAATTAAAAGTGTTTCAAGAATTTGCAAATCGGTCGATTGTGTTAAAGTGGCCCAGCAACAAAATCAGTGCTTAAAGTAAGAGTGCAGCTAGCAATGTGCAATAAAGCCAACTCAGGTAGAAAGTGAACTCACGTACACACACAGCCACATACACGCTGGAAAACAAACAAGCAACTAAGCCGAGAAAGCACGCCCGTGAAAAACCATTTCCATTAAATTATTAAGCAGACAAGGGTGAATGAAAAATGATATAAATAAAGTAACTGGAACAACGCATGTGAAAAGCTTGGCAACGGCCGGAAAAGAAACGGCAACCGTAATTAACTTTCGCTGTCGAACGCAAACAGAAGCAACTCCACTAAAAAGTAATAAGTAAATAAATAACAACAACGGCCAGCAAGTACAACAACAATAACTACAACAAGAACAACGACGGCACCAGAGGTTGCAGAAAAATTCCACACACAAGCGCCGCGTGCTCTCGGCCCACAGCGCAGGCCCCCCTCGTTGACGAAGCTAGCAGCAGTGTGCGCGCTCTCCCCAGCCACCCAGCGGCCAGCTGCAGTGGCGTTCGCTCTCGACCAGCCGTTGGAGCTGTCACGTTGACAGTCGCGCGCTGTCGCTGTGTGCTTGTGGATTTACGTTCTGCGCTGTTCGTCGTCAGCTTATCTGTTCGTTGTGTTGTGCGCGGAGCAGTGGAATTGCGGCAAGCGGCTACTGCCCGGCTGCTGGCAACAAATAAATTAAAAGTGAAAAATCCATAAAAAATCACAATCGCTGACGGGAATTTGCCCAAGTTCGCGCAGTGCCGGTGTGTCGTCGGCGAGGGCAGTGTAAGCGTGCGAAATACTACATAGAAACAAAGCGCAAAAAATATCGCAAGCGTCGAAAGCGTCGAAAGCCGCAAACACAGTGCCATGGTTTAACGCAGCAGCGACAAATTGTGGGTGGCTACTTGCTGGCAGTGAAGTGAAAGTGTTTGTTGTTGTGCGGTCGTTGGTGCTTGCCAAAGCAATATTCGTGAAAATCGCATACGCGAAAAGACAAAAGAGTTTGACAAGTGTCAAAGTGTCGCGCACCGCGCTCTCGTTTGCCTTCACCTTAGCTCCATTACGCATTAAGGCGCAGCCTTAAAAAAAAAGAAACCCTCGTCGCCAGCGCACCCCGCCGCGCCCACTAGTGTATTTATTCCGTCCCTGCGCGCTCGTTCCATAGCCACAGCGTCGCCATGTATCGCATCGGGCCCATTGGCCGCAAATCGAATTTTCACCTGCGCGAAAAATGCCTCATTGGCCTCGTGCTGGCCACGCTATGTCTGCTCTGCTTCGGCGGCATCTTCCTGCTGCCCGACAACTTTGGCGGCGACCGCGTGCTGCGCGTCTACAAGCAGTTCCAGAAAGCAGGCCCCGAGATGTTCATACCGGCACCGCCGCTCGCCGCGCACGCGCCCAAAGACCTGGACCCGCACTTTGTGGACGACCGGCAGAAGCTGCAGGCCAAAATCCAGGAAGAACTCGGCGAGATACTCGACAAGCCGCAGCTGCAACAGTCGCCGGCAGCGCAGCAGCAGCAGACGCCACAACGAGGTGAACTCATCAGCGAGGCGAACGAGGCGCGCAACTTTGACTACGACCAGCAGCAGCAGCAGGGCGCCGCACCACCACTGAACGGCGAAGGCGGCGCCGAGTTGGGCAGCAATGTCGTTGAGGCGGCAGCCGCCGGCCCAGACAACAGCGTTCTGCGACCCGAGAGCAAAGCCAAGCTGCAGCTGCAGTTGGGCGAATATCCGGATGCACCGCCCGACATGGAGCTGAAGCGGCAGAAAGTGAAAGAGGTAAGTGCGACAAACAGTTTCAATTCGAGTCTTTTTCATGGCATTTAGTCAAACGCGCACAAACAACGCGCCGCGGCTGCTGATAAGCGGCGACCTTGCTCGAGCGCGTTACTTCGCCTGGGAGCACTTGAAGGCGCCAAGTTTGCGGCGCTATTACGCGTTGGCCAGTGCGAAGAAAAAAACAAATGGCGCGTTGCGGCAATGAAATATTTAATACATTCAATTTCATAGCGAATGTTTTTAAAGCGCATGTATGGTAAATAGTTTGATTGCATCGTTGCACATTTACGACACGAACGTGCAATGCGCAGTTTTATAATTTCCTCTACACATAAAAAATTACCAATTACGCCAATCGAAGCAGTCGTTATGAGCGTTTATTATTGGCATTTGTGGCACGTTCAGTGAACTATAAAGTTCTTAATCTTCTTATGATCAGCCACAACGAGTCGATAAAGCGACTTGAAGATTGCATATTGTTCTTCATTGGTTGTTCTCCATCGTTTAATCATTTACATTACCAGTGGCGGAATTAGCCATTCATATCTCACCGATGATTCGAGGCTGGAGAAAATCAAGAATGGCAGTAGTTTTCAAACTCAAACTCACTTTAAAGCTTTTTTTTCGAATCCCTGATTGGTCGGCGGATTTGATATCAGACTTGAATTCAACTGGGTCACGATAGAAAATCCACATTTCGATATTTTCTGCTAAAAAAGTAGCAACGTGATTTCTTGATGCTTGTAATCCATAACTCTATCTATATTGAATATCTGAACCCTGAAACTAGACACCTGTGAAACAGATAAACTGGCTAAATCCGGCATATTGCAATGATATATCCTGTGGTCTCATTCTCAGTTTTCCTCTTGAGTTCATAAAGTAAGATATTAAACAGTCTCAGCTTGAGAAAGCAAACAAATCCTCGACTGACCCTGTGGCGCTTTTAGACAAACCGGATACACCATATACAAGTGGCTCTATGATCAATCTATATGCTTCAATATGTGTTTGAAATACAAATCTGCTTAAAACAATGTTGACAGCTCATATATCTGTGGTCAAAAGCAATAACCGCTTAAGTCGAAAATTGCTGTTTTGAGCAATCTCGTTTTAAAGTTGTAGCGCGTAGTGTGTTCGTTATGGGAATGCGAATAGGTTTTTATTAATAACTTTTTTTATTTTAAAGTTACAAACTCCCCGATTTTACACAAACGTAGAGCACAGTCAAGGGAACGTTGTGGCATCCATAACTCAATTTCTTCTTAAGTCGACTTAAGCGGTTATTGCTTTTGACCACAGATATAAAAATAATAAAGTGCAAAATTTATTATCTTTCCCTCTTTTCAAATTTACGAATATGCCTGGGAACGATTAAATTTGCATGCAAGGATGCCTCAAATTTCTTTGTTAATCTAGAATGCTTTGCAGTTTGGGAAACGGAGCTCTCTCCATCCTGACCAGAAAAGACGAAATAATCAGCAGGAATCAATACTGAAATAACCAATCAGAATTTGGACTGGACTGGACAGCTTTTATTAGATCATACAATAGGAGTATATTCCAGGAATCTTCGAGTGTAATGAATAATAGTTTGAGTATTATTACAGGCATCTTGCCAGGGCATTGTGGGTTGAACTGTCACCTGGCTTGATTTGGAATTCGTGACAACAAATATTGCAGTTTCTGCTTGCGAGAGAAAGAAACTGCAATGCATGGTCGAAAGAAGCACCTTAGTTATTATCTCATAACAGATGTAAATTGGGAATGCAGTGGTTTAGGAGCAATACTAAAATTCCTCTTGAAGGCTTAGCTTACAGCTCTTTTAGATCGCAATGCACTATCCCCATCAATAATAATTATAATAGTTCAGGTCGATGAGAATTACGATGGCTTTATTAAAGTCTTGACAACGTCTCCTCCGCTGAAATAAGATAGTCGTACATGTATGTATATGTTGTACTGGGATCTGTTAGATCTATTGTGATCTCTGTATGGCTTTTAATTGCTACATAACTGCTACATAACATAGCTAGGGTTATTCTGCTACAATAAGTTATGTGGACATTAATTGGCATTGACCACAGTGGCGGATCCAAGGGGGGTTTTGGGGGGTTGAAACCACCCCGAAATATTTGGATCGACTATAAAACTACATATAAATTATGCTATGCCATGGCTGTAGCCCAAAGTGTTGAAGACAACCCAGGTTTGTCGATTCCTCGTCGTTCTTTGGAATTGGGCATTCCAAAAACGTCATTACACCGTATTTTGCATAAAGACTTGGGTCTTAAGGCTTATAAAGTTCAGTTAACACAAGAACTCAAGCCGACCGATCATCAACAACGTCGTGTCTTTGCTGATTGGGTCCTCTGGGTGTTATCTCTGGAAGAGGTGATCACAATTGGCCACCGAGATCTTGTGATTTAACACCTTGCGACTTCTTCCTTTGGGGCCACGTGAAAGATATGGTGTACGCCAACAGCGCAGCGTCGATTCAAGACCTCAAAGATAGAATTCGTGAGGCTATCGAGGACATAGGGCAGCCACTTTGCGATTTGGTTATGGAAAATTTCATGAAAAGGATATGGTCCTGTAAGCGTGGTTGTGGTGGCCATTTGGCTGATGTTGTTTTTCATTATTAACGGCATACCTTCCTTTTTATTATGAAATAAACATCCGATCATTTATCTCAAAAAAATGAAATTTTTCTTTGAATACCAAAATAACACCTCTTGTTGGAAAACCCTGTAGGTATGAGCAAAACCCGGTACTCCTAGTGTTAAAAGTAAAATATTTGTGTTGTTGTTTTCAATTCCATTTCCCAATTTTGATTTTCCCTTTTCTAATTATAAACAAAATTTTGACAATCAGACTTTCGTCAAAATTAAAAAAAAAATTTTCAAAAGTCAATTTTCTACGGTCACCTGTATGAATTCACCTCATTTGAAGAATTTTTTTTGACTCTTGAACACAAATGAAACAAATTTTTTGTTTTGTTTTCTAAAACTCAACTTTGACATTTAAACATGTAGGACACATAAATTGTTCATGCAAAAAAATTACATTTGTTGAAAGAGATTTGTCGAAATTTGCGGTTTTCTATGCGAAATACTTGGAACGAAGCATAAACGACCTGAACAGTGGGAAACCACAAGCAAAATGCAACGTAAAGTCCAGTAGCGCAACATAGCGAATGGCTACCGGCTGGCAGTGAAGTGAAGTGAAAGTGTTTGTTGTGATTGGTGATTGGCGAAGCAATATTGGAAAAAATTGCATACACAAAAAAGAAAACAAAACGCGGTTTTGGTTGCCTTCTTAACCCTAAGCTCCATTACGCAGTAATAGTGCAATTCTTTTTGTCCTCCTGTGGCCATGTATCGCTTTGGGCCGATTGGGCCCAAATCCATATTTCACCTGCGCGAAAAATTGTTTATTGGTCTCGTGCTGGTCACGCTGTGTCTGCTTTGTTTCGGCGGCATTTTTCTGCTGCCCGACATCGGTAATCGCATGCAGCAGCTTCGGAAAGCTCCCATAAAAGCCAACCTGACAACACAACTGGGTGTGACGCCATTGTCGCTGAGCGAGTCCAGGGTGCAGCTACTGTTGGACGAAGATCGGCACGCGCTGCCGGCTTTGGAGCAGAAGCGGCAGACAGTGAAAAAGGTATGAGCGACAAACAGTTTTGATTTGTGTCGTTTTCCATGGTTCTGCAATGTTGTGCTTGAAAAAGAGAAGTTTTGATCTAAATCGATTTTTTACGAAGCAAAAAACTGGAGGCATTTCGTTTGTCCTTTCCTGCTTTACTACTCAACAATCTCAGTTGTGGTGCAACGCACTAATCACTGAGCCGCGGCATTGTTCTGAGTGATTAGGAGTATAAAGTTTGCAATGGCTTTTTGTTTGGCGGTTCGTCCGTTCCTTTTTTTCTCATCTCCCATTTATATTGCCGCCTCTTACTAGCGGAACAAAAATAGAAGAAAATGTGTCTTAAAACGAAATGCAAATCACGGCAACTGTTTACTGCTTACGGAAGCTGTAAAAGTCCAACCACAGAATTAATAAACAATATCGAAAAGAGCGCGTCCGAGCTGCATGTAAATGAAAGCCACGAATGTGCCTGTCAGAACGCTAAACGATCGCAGACGATCGTGTGGAGCACTCGCGTCAAGCACTCGAAGCCAAGTAAAACAAACCCGACGCACTGGAAAGCACCGCCCGATGAACTTTAGATACATTAAATAAAATTCTCAATATTTGCTCGTCGCCGCTGCCAGTTTGCGCAGCGTTCGCACCTCCACTCTGCGAGCGGCCACGTTCCGAATTCTACCAAATGTTAATTAGCAAATCGCGGCAGTGTGCGTGCGTGCGCTTTGTTCGCCTTATTTGTACACTACTGACCCACTTGAGGTGTTGCTGCTTGTCTCGAAAAAATCTCAATTTTCTTTGGAGCTAAACGCCGCAAAAATAATGAATCGCCGTTGGAGCCGTTTGCCGCGATTGGTCGCGCTAAAGTGGAGTCTGTTGCGGCTGGCACCGAAAGCGCGACTACGAGAGCGTCTGTGAAATTCGTTTAACCATTTTTAATGTTGCTGCCAAGTTTTGCGTAGCTTTTGTTTTTTATCGCTCATTTTGTGTGTTGTTTGTTGCGCTGTCGTTGCGAAATGCTAATTGTGCTGCTGTTGCTCTCAAAGTCTTTCTGTCGTCCGGTTGTGTGATTTACTAAAAGAAACCTTAAACCGTATTTGAGCCGCTCTCGACAATTCCGTTTCGCCATTGTGATTCTTACTCCCTCTTACGACATCACTTTCTAACCATTTGTCAAATGCTGTTGTAGTTGTTTTTTGCGTTTTCCCTGCTTTTTCAATTTTTTCAGTTTCGATTTTTATTCCATGAATTTTAATTTGGAAACAAAACCACCTTCACAAAAGCCACGCCAAGTGAAATGAATTGGAACCGACTTAACAACCTGTTGAAACTTTCGTCATTATTATTTGCATTATTTGTTGTTGTTCTTGTTGTTATAATTGCCACAACTCTACACACGTGTTGTGCGGGTGTTTTGGTTTTCAATCAAAGACATTTTTTATTATTGTGCAATTCGACCGAAGTAGTCGAAATTTTTTTAGTTGGTTAATTGATTTATGCGAATAAAGAGGGTTCAAAATTGCTAATATAATGCTTTGGGACGTCCCAAATGTGTGTTGAGAAAACTAAACTAAACTAAACTAAACTAAACTAAACTAAACTAAACTAAACTAAACTAAACTAAACTAAACTAAACTAAACTAAACTAAACTAAACTAAACTAAACTAAACTAAACTAAACTAAACTAAACTAAACTAAACTAAACTAAACTAAACTAAACTAAACTAAACTAAACTAAACTAAACTAAACTAAACTAAACTAAACTAAACTAAACTAAACTAAACTAAACTAAACTAAACTAAACTAAACTAAACTAAACTAAACTAAACTAAACTAAACTAAACTAAACTAAACTAAACTAAACTAAACTAAACTAAACTAAACTAAACTAAACTAAACTAAACTAAACTAAACTAAACTAAACTAAACTAAACTAAACTAAACTAAACTAAACTAAACTAAACTAAACTAAACTAAACTAAACTAAACTAAACTAAACTAAACTAAACTAAACTAAACTAAACTAAACTAAACTAAACTAAACTAAACTAAACTAAACTAAACTAAACTAAACTAAACTAAACTAAACTAAACTAAACTAAACTAAACTAAACTAAACTAAACTAAACTAAACTAAACTAAACTAAACTAAACTAAACTAAACTAAACTAAACTAAACTAAACTAAACTAAACTAAACTAAACTAAACTAAACTAAACTAAACTAAACTAAACTAAACTAAACTAAACTAAACTAAACTAAACTAAACTAAACTAAACTAAACTAAACTAAACTAAACTAAACTAAACTAAACTAAACTAAACTAAACTAAACTAAACTAAACTAAACTAAACTAAACTAAACTAAACTAAACTAAACTAAACTAAACTAAACTAAACTAAACTAAACTAAACTAAACTAAACTAAACTAAACTAAACTAAACTAAACTAAACTAAACTAAACTAAACTAAACTAAACTAAACTAAACTAAACTAAACTAAACTAAACTAAACTAAACTAAACTAAACTAAACTAAACTAAACTAAACTAAACTAAACTAAACTAAACTAAACTAAACTATAAACTAAACTAAACTAAACTAAACTAAACTAAACTAAACTAAACTATAAACTAAACTAAACTAAACTAAACTAAACTAAACTAAACTAAACTAAACTAAACTAAACTAAACTAAACTAAACTAAACTAAACTAAACTAAACTAAACTAAACTAAACTAAAACTAAAACTAAAACTAAAACTAAAACTAAAACTAAAATTAAAATTAAAATTAAAATTAAAATTAAAATTAAAATTAAAATTAAAATTAAAATTAAAATTAAAATTAAAATTAAAATTAAAATTAAAATTAAAATTAAAATTAAAATTAAAATTAAAATTAAAATTAAAATTAAAATTAAAATTAAAATTAAAATTAAAATTAAAATTAAAATTAAAATTAAAATTAAAATTAAAATTAAAATTAAAATTAAAATTAAAATTAAAATTAAAATTAAAATTAAAATTAAAATTAAAATTAAAATTAAAATTAAAATTAAAATTAAAATTAAAATTAAAATTAAAATTAAAATTAAAATTAAAATTAAAATTAAAATTAAAATTAAAATTAAAATTAAAATTAAAATTAAAATTAGAACTAAAATTAAAATTAAAATTAAAATTAAAATTAAAATTAAAATTTAAATTAAAATTAAAACTAAAACTAAAATTACAATTAAAATTAAAATTAAAATTAAAACTAAAATTAAAATATAAATTAAAATTAAAACTAAAACTAAAACTAAAATTAAAATTAAAATTAAAATTAAAATTAAAATTAAAACTAAAATTAAAATTAAAATTAAAACTAAAATTAAAATATAAATTAAAATTAAAACTAAAATTAAAATATAAATTAAAACTAAAACTAAACTAAACTGAAATCTTAACTAGTAACTTCGAATCTCATAGTTTGTTTATGACATCGAAGCTCGATTAAAAAAATCTATGAGTGTCAAATGGGTCTTAAATTACTTCAAATGTTTATTTGAGAATATTTTATGAATACTTTAAAGAATCACTTATACTCAAAACAAGTTAACTCGATAGTCATAAAATCAGTTTCTCGAAGCTTATAGTTTTTATATGACGTTCAAGCTCGATAAGCGAAGTTTATGAGTTAAATTAAGCAAAAAATGTATAATGTAATATAATAAAAGTAAATGATCGAACAAAATGTGTCAGATCGTATATGCCAACAATTTTAACCAATATTTATGAAATCATTTTCCATTTTGCCCTATAAATGTGGCCATGTCTCTCTAAGTATTTAATTTTTAGTAGGTGGAGAAGATATTTTGAAAGATATTAGCGTATTCGGTAGTTATGTCAGGATTCCTGCGTCTAAAAACACATTCCGTTGTGATTTTCCTAGAAGAGGTCTCACAATTGGATTCCTTTTCGTCTCTCCAAAGATGTATTTGATTGATATTTAGAAGTTGAAGCCCCAGTTCTGACTTGTATTTGCTTCAGACGAGTCCTTCAGTTTTCAATGTCATTGTCCTCACTTAATCAGAAGGAAGATACAACTTGTACAAGAATATTTCTAAAGTGATTAGATTAGATTAGTTGGGGCTAGACATTGGCTGTCTATGACACTACGGTCATTTTGAACTATTGTGCCTTACCCGAATTCAGTACTGGAAGAGACTATTTTGTCCTATTCTCTCAAAGAACATTTGCGAGATCAATTTCAGACAGATGTTCTAAAGTGATACTTTAGTTCAGAAAGAAAGCTTAGTTACTTCTTCAGAGTTGGTTACGACTTTCTTATTCGTTATGTCGTAATTTACAAAGTTTTATTTCCGTACATTTCTTCTATTTTCATACCGCATTGACTGCGAAGAAACCCAGTACTGATACTTTTCTCGAAAACATGACCTTTCCTTTCACCGTCATTGACTGAATTGCCTTTTGAAAACCTACTACATACCTTCTAATATCTACCAAGAATACCAGTACTTAACCCTGGAATACTGGTATTATTTTGTAACTGTTTTAAAATACTTGAGTAATGCTTGTTGAATAAAGCTATAAGTGTCTCAGTTGCTGAATTATGATCTGCCGCAAGACCTCTCTTTAGGGTCGGCTTCAGTTAGAGATACCAGATTCTATAGAGTTTCTTTAATTTAATCTTTTCAACAAAGTCAAAGGTTCACTTTTCAACGCTGATATTTACATTAATACCAGTTTCACGAGTTTCAACGCTCTCACGCCGAAGCTTAGTCATTCATCTTGAAGAATGTATTTCTAAAAAGTCAGTCAGGCTTTTTTCTGTATGTTGTTTTGGTTTAATTGTTGACTTGTACGTAATGAAAAAATATCTAAAAATAATTAAGAAATGTGTTTTATTTTGGAATGAAACTTAAGACCAGAAACTTTTTCAGGAAACTACAGTAAAATAGTCTGGGGGCAAACTTTTTTAGCTGCATTTCCGTGAATTAGTTACATGTAGAAGTTACAATAATAATTTGTATTAGCTTTGTGAATTCTCACTTCTTACATTCCAGAGATATTTTTCAACAAAATAATTTTCTTTACTAAATTACAGGAAACGTACTCAATCAATGTGTCATTCACGACATTTTCTGCATCATCAGCGTTCCGTCGCTTATTGCTGCCGGTCGGGTTTTTTGCAATTTCCTACGATTCGGTGCATAACGCGGCGCGCTTTTGTCATTATCCGCGCATTTTGCTTTGCCAACTGGCTTTAATTGTTGCCTTTTACTCTGCTTCGTATAATAAAACTAACAGTAATGCACACTATTAGATTTTAGATAATAAATTTTTGCACGGACAGTGACAAATTATTTGTTTACATCTTTTTTATGTCAACCATTTCGCTTTTGGTTCATAACCTCAAATTGTCGCATGAACTCTGATCTTGTTTTTGTTGTTTTTCATATTCGTTAGTTGGCAAAATGTTTTCATTGTGACCACCATTTGATACACTTTGCTGAGCAGTAAATCGTTTGGTTTTTGTGTTTATGGACTTTTAAATGGAACTCGTCCATGCATCACTGACATTCGGGCACGCAACGGTCGCTGCGATCATTGCGGCGCGTCTAATTTAGATTATCGCCAATAATTGCCTGTCGCTTGTGGGTTTTTCTATAATTTCATACTCTGGTTGGCGCTTTCGGAAATGCCAAGACAAGCAATAACAATGCTGCGCTGCATTAATCATTTGCATGCGTCGATCAAATGCGACAACCCGCTTCCAATGGGCGCATTGCTCCGTCAGTTTGTCGTTCCACTCGTGCGCACTATCGGCCGCGTAATCGCTTCGGCGTACTCGTAATTGCAATTGTTGCTGCTCGTTGCGCTGATGAGCGAACCCGGTGTCATCTGGCACATTGGTAAAGCGATATCGCTGCGAATTTCGTACAGTTTCATTGCTGTTGTGTGTGTGTTGTTAAACTATATCAGTCATTGCGACATGTTCTGATTGCATGCGTCGCGTTATTCAATGCGCCTTGACTTCCTTATTCGTTGGTCGAAAACCGGTGGCAGTTTCGCTTTCTGCCGCCCAGTCATTCAGGTTTCTCAACTGTTGCCGCATTGAAACTGAAACTGCAAACTGCAAACTGATCCGAGTTGTAGTTTGTTGCGCTGCCGCAGATCACCGGTGTCCGCTTATCGCTGTCCGCTATTTCAATTCACGCTTTGCATTAGACCGCATAACTGTAGTGAATGAAGTCTTTGAACCGCTTATCTGTCGCCTTTAACACGTGTGTCGCTGCATTGTTGTCTGTTTTCGTAGCAACCCGATTCGGCGTTGACTGTTTTCAGTGTTTGCAGTGACAAATGGGATTGTGCCAGTTTTGTCGAGCTAAACGCTTCAGAGTCGCTTAAATTTTTAATAAGCTTCATGCATCATTGGTCTGACCTCATGACCGTTCGCGTGTCGTGCGTTCGAAATGGACATTGACAATTTTATTCGATCGCTTCAAAGTGATTTTACTGTTTTGGTGCAATGAAAAACATTTGCCCTTTGCACCAATTGTGGCCAACGAGTGTCCTTGTGCACGGTGCGCTCTGCCAGAAATCGAGCACTCATTACTTTAAGCATTGGTTGGTTCAATAAAAACTTGTAAATTACATACATGTGTTGTTGTCTATACATAGCAATTTATTTCAATTCATTGGGTCTGTAATGGACTTCAGGACACGTCATTCTTATCCTCTTAGCCTACTCTGCTTATTTCGCAGTTTCAGTATAATCAACTATAACCAAAGTAGATGTATTAACATATGTAAATCTATATAAATATGTATAATTATCTGTCCTGATTAACTGACTGACTGACATGAATCTGTCAGTCAGACCAACCGCTGCAGTCGCAAACGCGAAGTTTTAACTATAAATATATAAATTAACTATAAATTTATAAGGAGTTGCATGAGGAAACTTGATTTAATAGACATATTGATTTCAAACTTAGTGAAAACACTTAAAAGTAAAAATAATTTTACACGTATTTGTTATTTTTTCAAAAATCAGAATTTAACAGGGTCAACAATGGGTTAACGTACATATATGGGAAGACTACGAAAAAAACTTTGAACCGATGGGCCTATTGTCATCAAAGTTGAAGAAAACACTTGGCATCAATAATAATTTGACACGTGTTTCTAATTTTTTTTGAAAATAAGAACTTAAAGAGGTCAACCAAGGGTTAAAAGTTTGTATGAAGGAACATGGTACGCCATTTGATTTCAAGTAGTTGGTGAAAGTACTTGAAGTGTGAAATAATTCTACACGTGTTTGAAAATCAGAACTTAAAAAGGTCAACCATGGGTTACAAGTTTGTATGAAGAAACATGATTTTTTACGCCTTTTGATTTCAAACTTGGTGAAAGTACTTGTAATGTGAAATAATTCTACACGTGTTTTTCCTTTTTTTTGAAAAATAAAATCTAACGGGGTCAACAATGGGTAAAAATTTTGAATGGAGAAAATTTTCGATTTTATGGGCCTGCATGGGGAAACATTACATAAAGCGCCAAATGACTTCAATTGTGGTTCAAATGAGAAATAATTTTTTCATAAAAATCTGACGGGATGAGCAAAAGGTTAATGACTCAATTTATTGGCCCCATTGACTTCAAACTTGCGTGAGAAGCCGCGGGGCCCTGCTATAAGTAATAAGGGCCCAAAGAGGCGCGTCAAGCTTGAAAATTTGCCACTCACTTTTCATTGGCAATTATTTAATTCACATCCATTTTTCATGCTCGGTTATTAGGCTCCCGCTGAAAACCAGGTTCTCTGTATTTGATGACGATTGAGTCGTCATTAGAATCTACGAATTACGACTCGCACAACAGGACTCGAGAACCACACTAAGGTTTAGCTTTCCGTAACCAATCGTGTGTTTTTTTTTAACTATCGAGATGAAAAACAAAGCCTTGTCTAAGTCAGTGTGAGACTTTAACCCACTAAAAACATTTCTCTATAATCCGTTTTTCTCCCCTGTACTACCGTCAAGTAATTCGTCTGGAGGCGAATTGAGCAGAGACCTCGAAACGTCTATTTCAACATCGTTAGTTGTCGTAGCCGTAGAAAAGTCGGGTTCTGTTCCAGTTCTCAGTACCCAGTCATAACCAGTGTTGTGCTTGTGATTTTGGATACATATGGGAGAAATATATAGATTCTTATGCCAAATTCTAACGACATGTTCAGAATATTTTAATAGGCAATTTTGCTTTAAAAGGTTTACCATTTCCTGCTGAGAACGAAAAGCCGCCGAAAGGTAATATTTTTTATTATATTTTAATGTCCGATGTATATTAAAAGTTCCCTCGCTGGTCGAATAACTTTCTCTGGGGGATCGAGATCAATTTCTAACTTTTTTACTATACAGAAATTAAACAAATTCTGTGTATTTTAAATTTCGAAACGAAAAGTCTCGAGTGATCTGTTAAGGCAATTTATTGTAGATACCCTATAGTATGTTCAGTGATCTCCAATTCCAATCTACGCCAAGTAATCTGCGATTCTAGTCTATGCAAAGTGATCTATGATTACCCAGATATCTTTTATTGTTGTGTTATTTTGCGATTTCTTCACACGTTAGGCCGATTTAAACCCGCTTTACTCCAAGAAATTGGTCCAAAATATTTTATTCAAAGTATTGTTCGTTGTTAGCTTCGACTTTTTCCATTTTTTAGTAGCAGTATAGATTGTGCGTTGAAAAAATTCCTTGTCTTCTGAGACGATCAAAGAATCGACCAAATTTTTGGCTTCTTAGTAAGAAGTAAAGTGCAGCTTGTTTAAAAGTTTGTGTGCATATATTTCTGTCTTGTGTTATTCCAAATCTTCCCCCTCAATTAAAAGTGAATTCACTAAAGTGCCGCCCCCATCTTTGAACACTTTTTCGCAGCTCACGTTTGCAGGTTATTGCACTGAGCGCTTTACAAATGCAAATACGAACACAGCAACGGTTTTGTGTTATTTTCACGTTTTAAACATTTTCTCTGAAACAGCACCAAGTTTGAAACGATAATGTATTGTGAAGAGTTAGTATTTGCATGAAAATAAATAAAATTTCTCTCTTTTAATACAAAACAAAAAAGGGCGTCATGCTATCTGGTTTGTTTGCATAATACAACTAAAAGTATTAGCATGAAAATGAAATGAAAAGAAAGCAGGCGAGAGCTTCTAAAAAAAGAGTAAACTCTATCAATGTCAGAAATCAATGTGTTGGAAACTAGTTAGTCAGAAACTAGTTTTACTATACGTAGTATTATTTCTAGTTTCTACTACTTTGTTTCCATTGCATCTTCATTGGCCTTCACTGTGTCAGTAAAGCAGAATATTTAAGATAGAGTAGACATTCTTGTCGATAGAGAGTCATTAGCAAAGTGTTTGGGAGATTGATTTTTCTTTCATAAGAGTCACTCTTTCAAATGTCATCTGGTTTTGTTTTTTTGGCTTTGTTTACGTTGTTTCAGACGTTGACAGTTGTCACATGCGCTATGCTTTCAGTGAAATTTTGACGTTCGTAAAGACAGACATCAATTCGCTACTCGTCACTTTGTTTATTACGCTTAGTCACGGCGATAACCTAAAAATTTGTGTGTTCTATTTGTTCTATTTTCTATATGCTTGATTGAACTTAATCAAAACATGGAGTCACTGAGTTGGATACATGCAGCAAATGTTGCCAAGGAAATTCTGGAGCTCATTGTTTGCTCCTGTTCGGCTATCTCAAGTTTATGCCTTACCCGCTTAACCCTTTCGGGACGGAGTTTAATTTTGAAAGCCAAAATACTCTCAGTAGAAATATTCTCATGCTATGAATGTTGGGGTTAGAAAATTATATTGGATGCTCACAAATTCCTAAATAATCCTTTTATGCGGGAACACCGAAATCGAAAAAATATTTTGCGTGGATCGTAAGATTTGAATAGTTTGTTCGAGGGGCGCATTAAAAACGTGCTTGGAGGTATTATCCCAGTAGTCCCGAAAGAGTTAAGGGCCAAGTTCTTCTCTGGATTAGAAGAGGTCCCCAGTCGCTGTGGAACTTCGCCAGAAACGTCCACCTTTTCACTGATCACTATTACGTTTAACTTGAATACTTAAAAGCTCTATATCGCTAGGGACTCAACAGGCTCTATGCGTATGGCCGACTTGGCCAGCCAGTTTATTTATAGCCAGCTGTTTTTTTTCATCTCATTATTCACTCCGCTAGGAAGCAAGTTGCCTCAATAAGTCAATTTGTATTGGTTACAATCGGTGGCGGTCACCGATATGCTTAGGCCGGCATATTGGCAGGGGCGGAAACTAAGAAGAAGAAAAAAATATTTGAAATGAGTATAAAATTTAATTTAATTTAATTTCATTTATTACAAAGCCTACAGTAATTAAACTCACAAGCTAAGCAAACAACAAAATAAGAACTTGAAAATAGAATAACAATTAGTATAACATTATTCGTAGAAGCAGTTTAGAAGTTTCTGAAAAATATTCTCTTTAAGTTGCATTCATATAAATACAGTGGTGACTGGATGTATTGAACTAATTATTGCAAGGCCTGTTCACAATATTGAGGTTGTTTACTATATCAAGGTTAACATTTTTGGTCAAAAACTCGTTTATTTGCTCAAAATACACTTTTTGTTTTTTGGTTGAAAATTGTTTTCTATATTCGAGGTGTTCACTATATGAACCCCTATACCCAGACACGACTGTATTTCCACATGTTCATTAATATTTTGAATATCGGTCGATTTGTAGGAAACAATTAAATTTAAACAGACCACATGTCGTCGATAATTTTCGTAAGTATTTTAATACAAAAAACTCAGGGGCGGCACTCTGGCGATTGGGTATATAAGCTTTGTCCGCCATCGGTCACAATAATCAGTTAGAATTTTACCAGTATGGGTGATTCACCTATTCTTGATTGGTTGGTTTTTTTATTATTATATTTTGTTGCATCGCAAGTATTTCGTCACAAGTACTTTTGACACATCTTTTCATTTGGAAAGTTTTCCCAACACATCTGTATTCGTGATTGTGTGAATTGGCGCAACTGTCTGTCATACAAAAGCTGGTAATCCAGTGTTGTTGTGCTTGTTAGCGCCACGACTATTTAACCCTTTCGACACAAAATTTGCCTGAGAGCAACTTGACCTGTTTGTCATCTTATAGCAAAAACTACGATTGATTTAGGGGTTTAATTTAAGTAGACACCAACAAATTAATATTTTTAGAAGTGAATTCAAAGCAAATTACAAAAATGTTACTGTTATCTCCAAAATAATTTCCAATAATTTGCAGCGATATCAGGGAAAGTTTGTGTTCTAATTGAAGTCTACGAATTGAGCGCGTTTGATCAAAACTCAGTTTCTTTAATAATGGTTAAATAAAATCACAAAGGTGATAATTTTGTATTTTTCCATAAATGTTAATTAATTTTTCTGTAATTAACAAAATTTTTTCAACCCGTTTTAAGCTAAAATTGTTCAAAAGTAAATTAGCTCTAGAGCTCCAACAAAGAGGCGTGACGACTTCAAATTTTGCATGCACACTTTTTAGGCAAATCTTTCATGATTTAAATACCAAAAACTTATATCAAAACACAGTGTAAAATTCGGTGTTTAAAGGGTTAAAATGATGAAAACGTGTGTCCAACCGGGCGCTAGGAAACAAAACAGCGTCGCGCATTTTCTATACAATTATTATTAATTATTATAATATTTATAGCAGGGCATTCCATTTGGCATTCGTACAGATGTGAGCGTGTTTTCAATAATTGAACAACAACAATTATGGCAACAACTGCACCAAATTGCACGGCGACACTTGCGGCACACCGGGAACGCGCCATTGCGCGCATTAATTGAATTAATGTGGCTGCAAATGCCACTTGAACGAAACTCAGCCAACCGGCAGTTGCCGACAACAACCTGTTGCTCGAACGTCAAATGCCCGCGCCGGCTTGCCGGGAAACCCTTCGCTCCGCACACGAAATGCGATTACGTATGAAAATAAAAATTGCTGACCAAAAACTAAATGTCGCTTGCCTTGGCCGCTTGGCATTGGCCAATGCCGTTGGAAAGAGCTGGCGGGCCTTTGGCTTTGGCAGCGACAGTGGTGCGTGAAATAGCGGTGCGCTGCGTTTGCGTGGAGCGTGGGGCGTGCGGGAATCAGAGCGGCGGCCAATTGTTGGTGATTTGAAGCATGTCAACGACCGTTGGCCGCATTAGTGGGCAGCGAGTGCTAACTGACAGCCGACACACAAAAGGGGCAGCAGCACACATTTGGCCGCATTGTTAGTGTGTCTGTGTGCGGCGCCGTTTAGTGGACAACGGTCACGGCGCGCCGACTGCGAGGCGTGAATGATTAGGGCCAGTTGACAGGCGCGGAAATGTTTAACATGTGAAGAGAACGTTCCGAGTGTATAATCAGCGCCGGTCGGGCCAATACGCAACGGAAGTTGGCCAAAAACCGTGACGCACCGTTTAATGTCACAATTTCAGGTACCATGTGGTCGGCAGTAGAAATAGTTGTGCTGTGATTGTCATTGCCTGTTGTTTTTGTTGTTATTGTGCCAATGGTGCGTGCCAAACAATTTTTTGACAGAATTTGACAGCATTCCAACTGCCCACATGCCGCATGCCCCACTTCATTGAAATTTATTTGGCATCGTTTACTTGCAAAAATTCCATCTGTTCTCGTTTTTGATTTTACTTGCAATTTTGTTTTGCGTTCGCAAAGTGCTGCGGCTTTATTTACTTTTCGTTTCGTGTCGTGTTCAACTGTTGTTTTATTTTTGTATGAATAATAAAATGGTTTTTATTTGCTTTAGGAAAATTTATGTGTGTTTCTTTACTGTTTAATAGTGTACACGCCATCGAGTGTGTGACTTGTTGGATTGTACGAATGGGGACAAAAAAATGTATTGTTGGAAGCCAAAGATTCCACTATGATTTTTTTTAACAAATTCGAATTCACTATTTATTTGTTTAATCTTTTCCGTAAGCTAAAACCTCGCACTGTATGTTTAGTTGACCCTGAAAGTCGTCAACTCGATAGTATAAACTCCATCAAAAAGACACCGGAAAAAGTTGAAAACAAAGTTAGTGCCAACGCAATGCAAAAGTCACTCAAGGAGTAATAGAATTTCCTACAAGCCTACGTGTTCAGTAGAGGAACCCTACCAAGTCTCTCATGTCAACTGATCTGAAAGTTTTCCATCTCGTAACATTATTTAGGTTACGGTGACTGAGGCTGTTTGAGACACACTTAGGCTTCTATATGGGCTCGTTGTGATCTCACAAATCGTCCGTTTAAAATGTTTAGCAGTTTTTTCTTCCACGCTTAGAAGTTCTGTTGTAGTAGACGAGTGTTGAACCAGCCCGAACTAGAAAACTAATTCGCTACCATTCGTTGTTTCACTGAAGTAAATTCCTGATAATTTATTGAAGTTTGCTTATCTCGAAAAAAGGAAAAATGACACCAATCTCAACTTTTAAGTTTTCTATAGGAGATTCTTGCTGTCTTCAAAGAGAAATCAGCACTTAATCGCAACAAAACTTAATTGTTCATAAAATTTTTTGGTATATACAATGTTTCTTCTCTTCTTGACTGGCACGACAGCCCGATTACGAGACTAAGGCCTGGCTACCCGCAACCAACCGTGTTGTGCGTGCGAATGTTTTTTCAAGGTTGGAAGGGACCTACAGTTTTATGCCGATTGCGAACGGCGAGTTGGGAGCTTTTTCATAGGCAATTTTACTCTCAGAGGTTTGCCATTTCCTGCTGAGAGGACAGCCGCCGAAAGTAAATGGTTGTTTTTCATTTTTTTCGGTGTTAACGCAACGGAGTATTGAACTCGCGGAGTCTTGACTCGCGGCCCAACGCACTAGCCAGCTACGGCGGCTGCATACAATGTTTCCTTTCATTAAATTTCCATGCATCTTTATTGAATTTTCCTAATTTTCGTTTGATTGTTTGGCACTTTGTAGAAACTTTATTTTATTTTGTAGCACAAAGTAGCCAAATCTCTCAAAGTCTCTTGGCAGCGCTCGCATGCAACAACACTTTACGATCTTATCTTTTGTTTGGCCATACGTACATTCATCTCCATCTTTTATGCACGTTTAATTAGTTTTAATAGTTGCACTTAACGCAGTACTTATGCAACCATAACTGCCCGTATCACTGTTTTTAGATTTGTTTTTGCTTTTAACGACTTGCAAATGCTTAATTTTAATGAATGTGAAGCCAGAAGTTGCTCAGATAAAAGTATTTACAATCGCTAACTACGGATTAATGTCTTGATTTCGTGCAATATTTTCGCCCTCCTCGAAATGTGTGAGCGGCCATGCATTTTTGGTTTGAAGTGAAAATCTGTTAGCCGGTCATCTTTGTGTACATTTTGAGCATTTTTTAATTCTTGTTTACATTAATTTAGTTGGTTTGAATAGTGGTTCCTATTTAAAATCTTATACATGAATTTATTGGATAGGGCTCTGAAAGGTTATGATAGTTAAAGTGGTATAGGAAAGAGTTGAAGAGTTGTTGAGTAGAATTTTCAAAGCATAGGAATCTACATAGTTGCTTAGTCACAACGGTCCAAGAAGGTCTAATGTAATGAAGTCCCAATTGATTACAGATCTTCCGTAAACCTTAGCCTTAAAAGATATGAGGCTATGTTTTTGTAAGATCTTATTTATTGTATTTGAATCTGAAAGGGTATAGAAGGAATTATCTGAAAAGGTATTAAAGAACATTGGCAGTTAGATGAGTCTTTTTGCATTGCTACTAAGATTTTCAAAGCGTAGGAATCTAGTTTCCTAGTCACAACGGTCCAAGAAGTTCTAATATAATGAAGATCCAATTGATTACAGATCTTCCGTAAACTTTGTCCTAAGAATATATGAAGCCATGTTTATGGAAGTAGTGTAGGAAGTTCTACTAAGAAAACCCGTATTTTTGTAAAGTAAACCTTAGATTAGGTATGATTTACATCGAGCATGATGTGCAATTAACTATTATAGATCAGGGTATATCAAGGCCTTATTTTAAAATACTTCAAGAAATCTGAATGTTGTTACTCAGTTGATAAAATAGAATGGAGCTGGAAAGAACGCTAAACCCAATTAAAGCCACTTACAGATAGCTTCAAAACCAACGAAGAGACAGCAGCGGGGTTTTTTGGATCCCCCACAATGCATTACGAGCTTATAGGGGAAAACATCCAGCATCTTTTAGGTAGAAATCCATGCCATTAGGTTCTGTGCGCAGTTTAAGATTGAATGTGCATACAAAGAGCAAGACATTGTTATATCTTCGGAAAGTCAAAGCACTAATCTCCTATGAAGTAACCAGGCCACACTTATATGAAAATAAGAAGACGAACAGCTTTGCTAGAAACGCTACAGCCACGAGCCTTCTTGGACCAAAACCCTTCATTGGCCTGAGCACTCACACCCTAACACGGTCACTAAGACTCGAGGGCGGAACCAGAAACTCAAATCACTGATCTACTGTCTCGGGGTTCATGCAATCTTCATTCTTCAGTTGTTCTGATTTTTACAATTCCCAACAACTGAACACCTCAAGAATGTCTCAGACAAGATAAATTACTGGGCTTCCAACTGGACAGTGCAGGCTCAGGAAACCCATGCATTAAATTAGTTCAGAGCAGGCAGCCCATGTAAACTTAGTGAAGCAGCAGAGGAGAGTCCTAAGCACATCATAGAGTAATCTGATGCAGTATGTTGCAGGAAGAAAATGAACCTATTTCCTTTCACATCTTGCACTTGAACACCTGTAAGATACTAAATTTTATTAAGTCGGTGGGTTTCGAACTGTTAGTAGTAGGGATCGCAATAAGCCATTACTGGTATCAGTGCACTACAACCCCAATAACATATATCCATCTATATACTAAATAGATCCAGCTAAAATGATTCTTTTGGTCTGCCAAGCCTCGACATCGAAAATTTTAAGTGTTTCTTGCTATATGAAACGGAACTATCCTTTGATTTTACAAATTATCTTAGTTGGTGACATAGTTTTGTCCGTTGATGGCTTGGCTTCTTCTTCTTGACTGGCACGACAGCCCGATTACGAGACTAAGGCCTAGCTACTCGCAACCAACCGTGTTGTGCGTGCGAATGTTTTTTCAAGGTTGGAAGGGACCTACAGTTTTATGCCGATTCCGAACGGCGAGTTGGGAGCTTTTTCATAGGCAATTTTACTCTTAGAGGTTTGCCATTTCTTGCTGAGAGGACAGCCGCCGGACGAAAAATGGTTGTTTTTCTTTTTTGTCTGGTGTTAACGCAATGGAGTATTGAACCCGCGGAGTCTTGACTCGCGGCCCAACGCACTAGCCAGCTGAGCTACGGCGGCTGTTGATGGCTTAGCTACTCCAACTAATTAACCCTAATAACCCCTCCCTCCTTCTTAGCGTTTATACCGACCCTTGGAACATTGTTTTTTTTTTATATCTCAGAGGGGGGGTTGGGGGTTCCAACCCCCGAAATACAAAAATTACTGATGGAAAATATGGTTTCAAATGGAATCAAGCTCAAAAATTGTACGCAAACCTCTTAAAATTCAATCCTGTGTACGTCGCTGGTTTGGGCTCCATACAAATGATTTGAATTTACAAAATAACTTGCTTTGAGGTTAGCGCTCCTGTTGTCAGACTCTCAATAGTCAACCATATTCTCTTTTCTTTTCTCTCTATTTAAGGTGAATAATGCACTTAGAATGTTGAATGTTTTATATAAGAAGCTAATTATTTCTCGTCATTAGCTCGCGCAGGCTATGACTTGAGTTTTTCCATATTTTCCATGGTTGCAATGATCATAAAAATTATTTACATACATTCGCACAGATTGTAAAATAATGCAAATCTCTGTCTGGGATTTCTCAATAAATGATGAAAGAAATTGTATTTACATATTTAATCATTTGAGTTCAGCGCAGATAATGATGCGAGAAATGCTGATAGGAAGTTTCAAACAAATAATTGTCAGAACGAATTTCGACGCTTTAAAGTTGCCGATTTCTGTAAAATTACTGCAACGAAATGCAATGAAAAGCTTTTGGCGGTTTTTGTTTTCAACAAATTTCTCACTTGGCATGCAAAATTTCATTGGTTCCGCTTAATTTCGTGTTGACAGCTGTCGCAGAAAGCCGCTGGGGTCAGTGCACCGACTGCAGTTGTAATTAAAACAGAAAATTTCAATTTAACTTGGTTAGTGTCTCCGCGGCCCGCGCCGCAATTCCCATCGCTTTCACTGTGCGCGGTTGCGTGCGAAATTGGGCCAACTGCTGCGACAGAGTGCGGTGTGTGCGAAAAGCAAGAAAACGAAATTCGCATAAATGATACGAAATGAAATGAAATTTCAGCGCTGTCGCATAATGAGTGCGACGAGACGATGAGTTGCGCTATATCGAATTCTGAACGCAGCGAATGCAGTCGCCACGCATTGGGCACACCCACACGTCCATCATTCATGCACATGTATTATGTATGACATGCGGCGTAACGGTACCGCATTGTGACAATGTGAAACGTCACGAATGCGTGACAGGCCGGCGGCTTTTTTTTTGTTGCTCACAACGTAGGTGGGGGTAATTATGCATAATGCCGACTATTGTCGAAGGCGGAGGGTTGACCACCGGGGTAGGCAAACTTATTAGTTAATTGTTTGTTAAAATGAGTGCAGCGCAAACGAGACATATTTTTTTTTGTGATAAATTGCGTTCACATTAAGAACGGGTTAAGGTTGAGTCAAGTTTGGCATTATTGATACAAGTGGTGTGGGAATTGTTGTTACAATTGTATGGTTACTACACACACACATATGAGAAATGGTGCCGAAATGAAAGTAGCACAACGAATCAACATCTACCAGCTGATTTGGTTGAAAATGTTTTTAAAATCAAAACACAGTTGGCATTTTCTTGGATTTGTGACACACTATGACTTTGACTTTGCAGGTCTGTGGTATGTTGTGTGTGCTTTCTCGATCTCTAAAAAAGATGGTTAACTTGGTTCGATTTAACTAAATACTAATTATCAATACATTGCGTCGGTTAGACCAGTGGTCACATAGTCTGGTGGTACAAAGCATTGGTTAAGTCCAATGTGGGTGCTACTGCCAGAATCCAGAGAAGTGTGTGCCTTGGTATCGCAGGCACCGCTCTAGGTGCAGCACAAAACACGGATTTAAACTTGCTTCCACTTGAAATACATGTTCAAATGGAGGCAATAAAGACACTCTGCCGGCTCAAACCAAATAGAGTTTGGCAACACCAATTTGGACAGGGAAATTCACCGTCGGTTTACAGATCAGTGTCAACTGCACTCGATGCCGGCGGACGCTTTGGTGCCCTCTATTCAGTTTGGAATAATGCCGTGATATATCGAGGAAGAGAACAATGGAGTAATCCAGAGTTCACCACCTAGGGTCTCACGCATGTATTCTACACAGATGGCTTCAAGACCTGTCAAGGAACTGGAGCCGGTTGGTATCTGGGCGAAGAAGCCATGCACTCATATGCTCCGGTCTTCAAAACGGAGGTTTACGTAATCCTGAATGTTGCCTACTGGATCATTGAGCTCAAACTGCCGGGGGAATGCATAGGGGTCTGAGCGAGAACCCTGCAAACTACTCAAAGATCGTAAGCGAATGTAAGGCAAAGCTAAGAAGTGTCGCAAGACACAATCAGCTGACTCTTATATAGGTTCCAGGACACTCTGGTGTTCTTGTTAACAAAGAAGTCGATAAACTGGTCCATCTGGGATCAGAGGGTAAGATGCAGAGGTCCTACAATGGATCAAGAACCATGTGAGCAGTAATCATATGAGGAATTGTATCAGAGTGCAATCTTGCAGAATCGCGAGGGATTGTGTAAAAGCACCGAGTAAGGAAAGAGCGTACTTTCTTCTTCGACTGAAGATAATTTCGACTTATGATCGGAGCAATCACAGAACAAAACGCATGTGGCCAACAATGGCTAACATGCAGAAGAAATCAGGAAGTTCGCAGAGAGTGAGGACTCTTAATTGCATTCACAACTTTCCTCCCCTATTCTTTCCCTTCTCCTACTTCTCTTCATGAAAGTCTTGTAGCCTTCCTGCCCACACTCACATCATCATCATCATCACCTTCAATACGAATTATCACTTCTTGGCCTGGTCTATTAGGATTACTGGGAATGGAGAGAACCTCGGAAGAAGGAGGAAATATAGTGCGTGCAACTTCTCCTATGTAAATGAGCTCCACTTCAAAATTGTGCTCGCGATTATTGCTTAAAGCCTTCAATAACTTAAACTAAATTTAATCTACATAGTTGAAATATTTTGACCGCACTCACTGCCAATACTTTTGCTTTAAACAAAGTTAGGTCAACCAACAATTGTTTTGGTTGTAAATACTTAACTGAGTCAATTGCCGTTGTAAACGAGATTCATTGACCGCGCATTCAAGCACACAACCGAAGTATTTGTGTGCTTGTCTGCTTGTGTCTTCTTGTATATATTCAAGATGGAGATATATAGTAGTCCATGTTTGTGTGTGCCGTTACTAATGAGTTGTCTGTTTCGAACGTGTGTGGTGATTTCCAGATGTCTCAGATGTGCGCTATCGACAGCGAGAACAAGTCTCATTACATATCAACATCATAATGTGAAAGCTTTTACTGGCGCCTTTAATTCAACAATATAAATCAGTTTTTTTTAAATAAGTGAAAGTAAAAGAAAGGCAATAAATGTCTTAATGCTACATATTCTTCCTCTTTCTTCATCTTCTTTTTCGACATAGCTTACAAAGTGCTTTAGGTGCGGGCACTGGTAGTTTTTTTGTGGTACACTTATCTTCAAAGTTTAACACATATTGGCTCAGCCACCTTTCTCAACAAAGTATGTGATCTGCCATTACGACCTAATATGCCTTATCGGCTTTGTTCCATATTCAGCGTTGTTCCAATGCCAAGCAATTTCACAGAGAACCACATTTAAGTCGTTCTCAATCGAGCGAATGAGCCGGTGAAGTCAACTTCCAGTGACTCACTTAATCATTTAGTAATCTAATATTTTTTGTGCATAAGCATTCAGAAATGCAATGTCATCCCGTTACCCGACAGCCCGCGACAGCTTCAATGCAATTTTCCAACACAGTGGCAACGCGCTTTCCAACTTGTTCCGCGCTCTATCGACGCCAAAAGCTCTCTCCCACTTCGAACACGCTCAAGGGGCAATGGTGAAGCTTTCGTTTTGGCGCGAAATGTATTGGCAGCGCTTTTACACACACATTGCGCGCTCGCGTTGCCAATTGCGTTGCCAACCTATGGTCGACCTATTTTCGTTGCTGTCGCAACGTCTCGTTCGTTTTGAATTCGAATTTACGCTACGCGTACTTTTCGTGTTAGTGCTGCGCGCTCCGACACTTAGCTCCGGCGCTCTCTCGCTGTCCACCCGCTGCCCTCCTGTTCGCGTCGACCTCGCACTTCGCACTTTGTTATCCTGCGAGTCCTTCGTTCACTCGTTTGTTCGCTCGCTCATTCCTCGGATTGGCGCTTTGGGCGCCTTCAATGAGTGTTTTGGTTTTGACGTGCCGTTCGATGGCCGTGGCTTTCAGTTGTTTACCGTTAGTTGTTGCCCACTGACCGTAGCCGAAGTAGTGCGCCCGAAAAACGGTTTTAGCAGCGTGCAACATCATCTGCAGTGATTCACCTAATACCGACTGCAATTTTACCTCTACTCTGTCGCTTTCCATTCTTTAAAAAAAAAAAAAAACAAAACCTAAAAGAAATCAAATCAAATTTGGAGTTTGGAACTTGAGCGACAACGCGTCGCGCAAAATGTTCGCAGTGATTTAAGCAAAAATTTGAAAAGTGTCCTCTCGGGCAACGCAACGCGTGCAGCGAAAATGTGAAATCTGCGCAGCGCGTCGGTTTTACGCAATATTTTCCTAACCGCTTCAGTTTCCGTTGCTGTCTTGCCGTGTCTACTCTCTATGGCGTCTAAGCCGCGTACTTTGACGCCTGTGTCGTTTGTGTCTATGGAGCTTCTTCGCCTGGGAATAATTAAAAATTTACCAACCAGCTAACTTCCGCGTTACGACAACTGTCTGCTTAACTGTTTAATGAACAGCTCTACAGTCGAATGGTAGCTTTGCAGTCTTACGTGTATTAGTTTACTTTACAAAACGAAAAAACCGCAAAGTTTTTGCTGTCAAAGAAACTTCTCGGGGAACATTTGAGTTAATTTTACATTAAATGCAACAAAGTTTTGTCTTTGAAATTAAACGATCTGTAGTGATTATCATAGTCCAGAGATTAGTTAGTTGTTGGCAATGCAGGCATAGTTGGTTAGGTTAACCCTTGAGGTGCATCGTTATTTTGACCCTGTATGAAAAAGTATGGTAGTTGTTAGTCAATTCGACTAACGATGCACTTCCAGGGTTAAGAAGGATGTGTATATATTTGGACTCCATATGGAGAATGAACCATCTGTATCTCCAAATTTTGGAGATACTGATACGATGAACCATCTGTATCTCCAAATTTTGAAAATACAGATACAATGAACCATCTGGATTTCCAAATTTTGAAGATACAGATGGTTCCTTGTGAGTCTTCATCTCTAAGCAGAGGCAATGGGAGAAAAAATGGACCTTTTAAGATTATTTTCTTATAGTATTAAAGAAATACAACAATTAAGTCGATGCTGCTGAAAACACAGGACCCAAGAAAAAACCTCTTGCTTCCTACCGCTCTTTCCATAAGCTTAATTACAGAGACAGCTCTACTCAACCATAACAATTTGACCTCTTCTTATTAATATGGATTAAACCACTTCTTGCTCGACAGTATCCACAAGTCTAGGCGGAGCGTGGAGTTGGCCTTGCTGTTGGTTCTGGCAATGCCACTCTAAAGGAAATATCCAACAACAACAACAACACTGGAAATCGCATAAAATTCACAGGATAAAGATAGAATAAGTCTCCTACTACGAAATGAATTCAATGTAGGAAGTTAATAACGACAGCTATAGGCGTCAATCTTGGAATCGAAGGGATCGTAGAGAAAAGCGAAGCAATGACATACCACGGTTAGGCTTCTAAAGCAACGATGCATAATATAATTTAAGTCGGACAAAAGAAGTTCAGAGAAACTTTAAGACTTATATACGGACCAGAAACTTTTGAGGGTTTTTGTCTAACAAAAGCTAACAGAGCATACGACTTGAAAATTGTAAAATGTATCTGGCTGAAGAAAGAAAATTAGTAATCACAACAACTTGAGGTTTTAATTTCGACCTGAAAGTGGTATTGGAAATATTACAGGCATGCTCTGCCACTGACCGTAAGGGTGCTGATGCCACTTCTCACCTTCTACAAAAACTTAGAGAATAGCATGAATAGAAAGGCAGAGGCTAGTTGGAGGAACTTAAAAACCCACAGAACTGCTGAAAATTAATGTAAAAATCATAAAAATCAAATCATCATAAATTGCACAAACTTCGTGATTGGACTATCTCCATCAGACTGCAGAACCGTCACAGGCGCATTGACAGGGCACTGCCCTCTAACAGTTCATGCGCATAGGATGGGTTTGGCGAATAGGGGAAGTTGCAGAAGTCCGGGGAAGACGAAGCTCTGGAAACGCTAGAACATGTCCTCTGCTTCTGCCCCCACCATCTCAAGACAATGCTATAGGAAGGAGGAAGGACTAGGGAATGGCGGTGCTATGTCTGAAGCAAAAGCACTCGTATTCTCACAGCTCACTACTAAAACTTACAAACGGATCTCCATCTGGCATAACTAAGGACCCAATAAGGGCTATGTGTGGCCATTCGTTCCCAACCAGTCCTACCTATCTAGGACTGATGTACGCTTGGAAAAAGTTATACGAAAACACTTGTTAATGTTTAAAGATAAACGGTTGCGACACATGGTGTTGTCGTGGACATTATTAAGATCAACTTGCCGCAACTGAGAGTGGATTCTTAATTGCTAAATAAAATAACCTACAATATTTAAATGCACCTATAAGGTCTGTAACTTCAAGGCCTGGGCGCTAGACTATCAACTTCACAACAGCAGTCGAACGGGTCATTGAACCTTTGGGAGGTGCATCTTGCGGCTAGGTTTCCTTTAGCCTACACTGAAGAAGAAGACCTAATGTGTAACTACACAGTCCTGGTCTAGTTGAGACTCTATTTGTTGGGGCTTCTTTTCTAGTTGACCTGGCCAACCTGTCGAACGTCGACATGAATGCCATTTCCCAGTTTAATTAGCGAATCTTAATGACTTCCTTTCAAACCAGAACAGGGAATCTTAATGACTTTCTTTCAAACCAGAACACACAAATACAGCATTGGTACACAACACAACTGGCTTCTTCGGACCTAACCTGATCTAAAGAAACCTCAATTGACCGGACCTCACCTCATCTACATCAAAGTCTATTTGACTTTTATCAATTCAAGTCATGTCGTGAGCCGAAGTTAGTTTACCGTAGGTTTTTCTCCTTGTTTACTCCGCTTGAAGCATGGGGTCTCAACAAGGTTGTTGTTTTTGTGCTGTTCCATGCAATGTTGATCGCAGCTAGTTCGCATAGAATTGATCTCCTCCAGGTGCTTTTCGATTGTCCACCAAGTGCCATTCTTGTTATGCTGAACGCTGTTGATTGGAAAATATGTTAGATAGGTGTTTTGGGTCTTCTTTGGTGTAACCTATCAATCTTCAGTCGTTAGCTTCCAGTTCTTGTTAGATAAGTCTGTCTTACACGAAGTCTGTATTTTGTTCTAATGTCTGTATTAATTATTTTTATTTTATTTTATTTTATTTTATTTTATTTTATTTTATTTTATTTTATTTTATTTTATTTTATTTTATTTTATTTTATTTTATTTTATTTTATTTTACTTTATTTTATTTTATTTTATTTTATTTTATTTTATTTTATTTTATTTTATTTTATTTTATTTTATTTTAGTTTATTTGATTTGATTTGATTTGATTTGATTTTGTTTTATTTTATTTTATTTTATTTTATTGTATTTTATTTTATTTTATTTTATTTTATTTTATTTTATTTTATTTTATTTTATTTTATTTTATTTTATTTTATTTTCTTTTATTTTCACAAAATTCACAAAAATTTTCACACAAATTCAGCCGGCCAGTGTGTCAATGTAAATTTGTCCGTCTCACCATCTAACCAATTTATCGCTAGAAATACTCTATACAACACAACTTATTGCTTAACCCTTAACTAAAATTTACACACGAAAACTTTGTCTCAACTTTGCCAGTCGTCAGACTTGAAATTTAAAAGTTTCTAACTTTTTGTGTATGTGTGCGTTCGTGTGTGTAGTACAAGCAATTTATTAGGTTGCACGATGCAAGTTTTAATAACTTGCAACTTTGTTCCAATAAAATTCGCATTTTAGTAAGTTTTGCTTTTTATTCGGTATTTATTTTGTGCACTTTTGAAGCGCCTCAACTGCACTTTGTTTGCCTTTTATCTCTGGCCATCAAGGCTTTGTGCAATATAGCACAAAAAATAAACAAAAACCCGAACGAGAACGAAACGAGGAGCAAGAAATTCTAAACTAAAGCAGAAATTTTGTGTTTATGCAATCGTTGCAACACGTTGCACGCTGGCGGAGTGCAGTGCAGTGCGGTGCGGTGCGGTGCATTTGAGTGCACGTCGAGTAAATATTTTTGCTTTAACGGCATACAAGAATCTGTAGCAACAACAACCAACCAAATATACAAAAAAACATTCATGGTTGCATAAGGTAGCTGACCAAGCGAGCGAGACCAGCACCAACAACAACAACAATAATGGAGAGTGTCTAACACACACACACACTTGCACTCGCACTCACTCGCGCACACATTGACACATGCACAGCAGTTGTTATCCCTTTTGCCAATGTTATCCTTTAACACTTTAAGCCAACCGAAGTGTCTCGATGCTCGATGCAGCACCGTGCAGCGCCTTGCAACAACAATGACACTTAACACTGGCGCTGCATAGTGCGTGGTGTGCTGGTGTCGTTGTTGTTGTTGTTGCTCGTCTCAAATGTAAAGCTACGAGTGCACTTAAAAGTGCGCTTCACCACCACCACGCCCCCTTCATCCGTGCACCCATTCGGCTCGTTCACTTCACTCGGTGCGCCATCACTCTGCGCCGGTGTGGCACGTTGCTACTATTTATGCGGCATGGCGTTTCTTGTCTGCGGCATAAACATTTACTGTACACTATGCATGTGTTTGTAAACATTGAAGTGTTCCTCTGCATGTGTGTGTGTGTGTGTATTTCTTGTGCTTGGCTACAACGTTTTGTTTTGGGGACTTTCAAACCACAACTTTAATATTGGCTTTACATACGAGGACAATAAAATTTGTCTCCAAAGGCTTACAACAAGCGGCCTTGTGGTTTGGCAATTGGGCGGCAAGTGCGCCTTAAGGTATGCCAAGCCATTTTTAGACTTTTGAGGCTGCTTGCGTATGCCAGTGTCCTTCATAGTGTGACAGTACTTGTGCCAAATATTTGGGCCGAAATGTCAATTAGGAAAAGAAAACTTCTGCTGTTGTGCCATTAATACGAAAGAATGTCCAAATAACAAGTCGATAAAAGTGGAGAGACTTGAGAAAACATTTTAATAGATTTCTTTAACTTTTACTTTATTGAATGCAGTAACAACCAATAAACCTAATAAAAAAATAAATGGAATGGTTTTTGAACAGTTTTTTAACAGTTTTGTCTGTGTTGTTTTTTGCCAAATTAAGTTAGATTTCAAGGCAAAAGAAATTTCCTGTTCTAATAAAAATTCTCATTTAATTTCTTTAGAATTAAAGTTATATTTGTATTATTCTAAATTTGTTAGCATACTTTCAGGTCAAATTTGGGCTACAAAAAAGTTCGTGAACAAATTTTGCAAAAGTTCCAAACTTATGACTTTTAGGCAAATTTTAAATTTGAAGTAGAAAGAGTATACGAGGGTTTTTTTAATAAGCCTCCGACCTAACAAGACAACATATTTTATTTTTTCTAATTTATGAAATTGTTTCTACATAGCTTCCTTGCAGGTATACACACTTCTTCCAGCTCTGATTTATTGCACCTAAATTGCGTTAACATGGCGTTAAAAATGTTCGTTCAAACACATTTTTGGTCTAATGTCTAAATTTCGGTTTTATATATGACAAACATGTTCTTAGAGTATAATCATGACTTCTGTTATCTCACTTTAAATGGACAGTTGGTTAGCATCACTTGATGAACCTGAGCGATGTTATCGTCAGTTGATGCAGGTTTTTGACGTCTCGAACGTTCATCGTCTTTCAAGCCCACAATTTGACGGTGTTTAATGATGGTACAGGGACTCTACACAGTGTCCAACTTGTCTGCATAGGCGTATTGCCTTTCAAAAACACAAATGTACTAACTGCTCTATATTCGTTTCACAAAAATCCTCATATTGATTGACTCAAACCATTGTCAAACAATAAATACGCATACAAAATTGCTGAAAATTTGGTGAGTGCCTTTAAAGGAGGCCGAAACATATTTCCTACTCCGTGTTGACAAGTGTTGGCATCTTCACGTTGAGGTCGGAAAACTTTCAAAATACTCTCGTATTTACAGCTTAGATGTTAACCCATTATAAGGAATGTATTGTGGCAATAATGCTCGCCGTCAGTGAGCCATTGCGAAGCAATTCTGGTATATTTCAGAACGA
The DNA here is from genome assembly GCA_963971225.1 of Melieria omissa. Lineage (NCBI taxonomy): Eukaryota > Metazoa > Arthropoda > Insecta > Diptera > Ulidiidae > Melieria > Melieria omissa. The sequence continues at coordinate 40,031,768 of OZ020268.1, read as the reverse complement.
TTTGCGCTTTCAGCATGACATACTTTTAGGGGCATAAATAGCTCGAGTCGAGAACAACTCGAGGCGATATTGGGATGATCCAGAAACACTCGGGACAATATTGGGATATTTTAAAACGAGTTGCGCTCGAAACATGGCGTACTTTTAGGGGCATGAACAAATGGGATCGAGAACAACTCGAATATATACTGAGATGATCCAGAACAACTCAAGGCGATACTGGGATTCTCGAGAACGAGCTGCTTTCCGAGCATGGCATACTTTTAGGGGCATTAACAAATGGCAGCCTGGTACAGCGCACAGGGAAGAGTTTGGTTTTGATAAGCAAAATTGCAATACAGAGTATAAAGTGACTAGTGAAATAGAAGAGTGAAAATTTTTTAACAGAGTTACTGCTAGTTTTGAACTGCATTGAAACATTTTTGTGTTTTTTTTTTTTTGAGCACAATCCAGAGAAACGATTTACGCCTGCGTTGAGGCAGCAGAGTTATTTTTCGTAACAATATTTTTATTTTTCTGATTTTGCTAGTATACTTTTGGGCCAAAAGTGGGTGATGATGGATACATTTTCCATCCTTTTGCATCTTTTGTAAATGCTGATAATATTTAAAAACATTTTGCGGCATATTCTCAGGATAATTTGCGCTAATGGAATTTTCTGTCCTTCTGTTTCCTGCTTCGACTCAATTTTATAGCATACTTTTAGGTCAAACTCTGTAAGTAAAGAAATGTTGAATTCTAAGAGTAAAAATGCCCTGAGCCAAATAAATTTAAGGCCTGGGCACTGTACAAAAGCCTCCAAAATTAGTAGTCCTAACGGGTCAGTGGATCTTTAGAAGACATGCCTCGTGTCTCGCTGTCACTGATTCTTGAAGAAGAGAATCTTAAAAGCCACTGCACAGCCCTGGTCCACAGGAGACTCCGTCTGTTGGAGCCCCTTTTCTAGTTGACCTGGTCAACCGTCGACATTAACGGCGATTCCCGTTTCATTAGAGAATCGCATTGCATACTTTTAGGCAAAATGTATCATAGTTTGTTGAAAGTGTTTTCTTGACATATCTTTACAGCATTTTAGATTGCATGGCATACTTTCCGATTGGATTCGAATATATTTTGTGGCATACTTTTAGGCCAATTTAAGTTTTCGATGATGTAAATCATTCTTTTCAAAATGTTTCCTCCCTATCTCCTCTCCACTCTTTTGTTTATGTTCATACTGAATTAGTTTGTCACACTGCTTTTGTACTAAAAAAACCTTTTATGTAGTTCTGAATATCTGCCATCATTATGTAACTAAAATGTTATCTAAAACTCTAAAAAATAGACCACAGTTTAAAAATATTCAAAACCGTCGTTGAGTTTTTGTTTTCTATCCTTAAGTTCTTGGCCAGCGCATTCCAAATGCATTCCTTGCGCCCTGTTCCGCCCATTTTCTTTCAGCCTATTCCGCTCATGTCGTATTCTCTTTTATGGCATTTTGCTGGCTTGCATTTTTGCCTTCTAAATATATTTTTTGGCTTGTAGCTGCCTTTCGAGTGCTTGTTTGTCTCTTACTCGCTCAAGCCGTGCAGAGCCTTGTGTGTATGTGTGCGTGTGTGTTCAGCACGTGTTTGTCCTTTTTGAATACATAACTTGCACCTTTCGTGCTGTCGTTGCTCCAACAGTGCAAACAAATAGCACTACAACAACAATTGCAACACTCGCCAAAACGCAGACACCTCAGCGCTGAGCCGTTTGCAATTTTCGTTGGCACAGTGTGACTTGGCTCGAGTCGACTCGGTTCGGCTTGACTGCAACTGAAGTACACACAGACAGACACTTGCAGCAGATAAGCCGCAAGTGGCTGCTTTGTGTTGCGTCCTTATCTGCAGCGCACTTTGCTGTTGCCTTACTGCGACTATTTGTTATTGTTGTTGTATTTTTTGTGCTGCCTCCAAGTTGGTATGGCCGCACCACCTGCGGTTGTTGTGGTTGCGGTTGGCAATTGGCAATTGAAGTGAACCTTCAATGCTTTCGACCCCTCAACCACCCAACTCGCTGTCCTCTTCTTGCGTAATTATTTGCTTCTTCAGTATTTTCTATACAAATATTTTCAGTTTTCTTCATTTTGTTGTACAAGTCGTTTTCATTTAGTTGTAAAAACAGAAAATGTGACTCGTCGCTCACGTGTCGGCGAATGTGTTTTACCAGTGACCCGTGTGTGTGTGTGTGTGTTGTTGTTGTTGTTGTGCGCTCAAATTGAGGATAACGATGTCGGTTGTGCTAAATATTCCCTCTGTACGTTTGCAACGTTGCATTCATAATTGCAACTTGCAGCCCGTTTTCAGCGGAATTTCTCCGCTCTCACGTGTTGCAGCGCAAAAACAAAAGCGACAACAGCAGCGTTGTTGGCTTTTTACCTGCCGCCATGACATGCGACAAGATGTGTACTGCACTATTGCAGTGTTATTAATAATTCATGGTGTGTTGTGTAGATTTACGCTCGTGTGCGCCCAAATGTATGCAACCAGTTACACAGGCAACCGTTATGCAGGTTGACTGTGCCAAATGGCAATTTGGCGCTGCTAATGGAGCGACAAACGTCTGAAAAATATTGGGTAATCTGTTAATCGTCTGCCTAAATGTATGCTAAGAAAACCCCATATTAATCAGTTTTCATTGGAAGTGATGTTTGGAAAAACAATATTAATCAGCTTTCATTGGAAGTGATATTCTGAAAACACTGCGAAAATGCACAAAAAAACAAATAAGTGAAGATGTGATGTGATAACACAGAAACAAGCATTTCGATTGGGTTCATTGTATGCAACAAAAATGTCAGTGGGTCCCGTGAGTCAGCCAACCTAACCTAACCTAATGTCAGTGGTGGGCATACAAATCCATCCTAAACAATTTGACTGTGAGCTAATTGGTTGAAAAATAATACACAATGTAAATTTAAAGTTGACTGCATAAACCGACCGATTTGTTTTGTTTAATTTGAAAAAAAAAAATGATTGATTGATTGATTGATGTGACTATTTTGTTTACAAAAGAGAACTTTGTTTATAGTTGACTGACTATAGTTGACTGACAAAAGTTCTTCATTAAAATGTATTAAACATTTATTTTTGTCGTTATGCATTCGAGTTTAATAGCCAACATTTCATGGCATACTTATAGGCTTTACTTTCTTTGTGGCTTTTCTATGTGTTGCCAACAGTAACTAAGCATTAAAATTCATGTAAACATTTTCAAAGCTAATTTTTGATCAAAATAAGAAAGTTTTTGTAACAAAAGTGGTTAGGGAAGAAGTTTCCTAATAAGAAAAAAAGTTGGAGGAATAAACAAGCTGAAAATAAAAATAAGAAATTTGTAAAAGTAAAATTGAAGATAGAATTAAATATAAGAACATTTCAAAGTTCAATAAGAGGACAAGAAAACAAGCACAAGAAAGAGAGTGAGCGAGAAAGCGCTATTAACTTTTTAGGTTCTTAAAATTAGTATTACAAGAAAGGTGCTCGAAATGGAAGTCACAAAGTAGTGGAAATTGAGGACGATTGCAAACACTTGGAGCGAGTCGATTCAGCGCCAAAAAGTTGCTGTCAGTATCACATGTCACAGCGCAGAATGAACGATTCCAAATCGTGTTAGAGGCAAAGCCTTGTTGAGGTCCAATGTTTCCTAGGGACACACTATTTTTCATAGCATATTTTTAGGTATTTTTTCAACAACTACAACTTTGACGATCATTGCTCATCACTATTCCATAACTTTAGAGCAAATATATAATCCTCTTCATCACTGTTCTTCATAATTTTCAATCATCAACATAATAGCATACCAGGTTCGATTCAAAGTAAAGAGGGCTTTTCGATCGATTTATCTGATTTAGAATAGTCCGCTTTGCTCTTAATACAGCGATTTCCAATTTTTAAAAGCATTTCAAATGAATGTTTTAGATTGTTGGCCGGAATGTGCTTTAGGATGTCGCTACAAGTCCTTTGGATGGGTTCTACCTACTGAAAATGCTTTCCTTTCATTGACGATTACATTTTTACGAAAATGTAAGAGTCGCAAATCAGGCAAAGTACAAAACTAGGCGAATACGACGATTGATTGATGGTTGAAATAGGATTTTTAGTCAACAAATGGCTCACCGATCAGATGGTCAGTCAAAAATTGCGAGGCAAACCCTTCACATATATTTCAGTAGCCCAAATGTTCAGTTAAGATGGCACAAATTGATGTTATTGAAATGCTTACAGCCAAATTCAATAATTTGAATGACAATTTTGAATGATCTTTAATGAATTCACGCACAGTTTTGGTGGAATCTTGCAGTGATCACGAATCGATCTCGATTGGCCCAAATGTTGGTCATAATTTCTGTACGCATGACTGTTTTTGAATTGCGTTAAACACTGATTAAATCTGGCATGTTTTGGTGAAAGTTTTATCAAGTTTTTCACACTATAGGCAAAATACCAAAAATTTAGTATCAGAAATTGACGATTTTGATGTCATTTGAAAGGTAAAACTCCAACTAAGAAAACCTCAAAAAATCTGTGCAAAAAATTAATTAGTGTGTGTATAAGAGCTGCTCAAAGTTGAAAGAAAATTGTGTTTGAATAGTTTTGTTTTCTGCTTCAATTTTCTGTTCAATAGACTAATTGAGTAAAAAAATCTAAATATTTCATGGTTATCAAGAATTTGCTAAAACATACATAAAAAATATAGATTAGAAATTGATGTGAGCATTTTTGCTTTTAATGTTTTCTTAAAATTTGCAAAGCTGCGGCTTTGACTTCACTTTTAATTTAAAATATTTTTTTAAAATTAAAAACCTTAAAATTGACAAAACTTAAAGGAAAATATCTTAAAAGTATGATCCTGGATTTTTTTTTTTTTTTCAAGACCACTCAAGAACAGACCAATCCATTTAATTTTGTCCCGCGGTTGTATGTAGCCGAACCACTTTGCGTTGTTTAGAGAATTTTACATTTGAAGACCTGGGAATGGTAAGCTTTGCACCACTGAGGCCAGATTCATTCGAAGGTTATCTTGGTTTCAACCCTTTACTTAACTGGCCATAAAAAGCCGTTACCGGGTTTGGGCCTACAGCAAAGGTTCTCTCCAGGTGCCTCTGTATTGAAAGCACATTCTCCAGTCGGTCACACCAAGAGATGATAGAGCGTCCTCAACTTGATCCGGTTTCCCTCTTTGAACCACTACAGAACACAGAAATAGATGGGGCACACTCTCTATCGAGATATCGCCAAGTTGCCTGTCTTACCTAACCTAACCTTTACCAAGTTCAAAGCAAAACATATTTTGTGCTTTTTTTTTATGCTCATTTTGGTACCAGTGACCAGTGTTCGGACGAGGCAAATCAAAAATTGTAGCGACATCTGCAAACAAGCTTAGAAAAACCAAAATTTGGGTAGTGACTTTTGTAAACAACATTTTAGCTATTCTTCCTTTTCTCATCTGACAAGTTTAGTATTAGTTGGGCCAAAAAGTGTAAGAAAAAAAATTTAAATTCATATCGTTCCACATTATCACACGATATGATAACATAGTTTCTTCTGTCCCTCCTCAGGAACCATATTCGGACTCAACAAAGTGACGAAGTAGATCTTAAAACTTTACGAAAAGCGTAGGAATTTCACTACATTCGTAGCATAGTCCGAACATTGCCTCTGACACAACCACTTTAGACTCAATAACTGCGCTTTCAGTGAACGAAATGTCATGAAATTTTGACTGAATAACGAGAGAGAATATATCCTTCAAAAGTATTCAATTGTTGCCACCAGAAATTTGTTTAGAAATCTGTCTACTTTGGATTGCAGCTACCGTAGCTCAGCTGGCTAGTGCGTTGGGCCGCGAGTCAAATGCGACGCTCGAACCCAGGTTCAAGACTCCGTTGCTGCTAACACCGAAAGAAAAGAAAAACAACAATTTTTCTTTCGGCGGCTGTCCTCTCTGCAGGAAATGGCAAACTTCTGAGAGTAAAATTGCCTATGAAAAAACTCGGAATCTGCGTAAAACTGTATGTTCCTTCCAACCTTGAAAAAATTCCCGCGCACAACATGGATGGTTCCGGGTAGCTCGGGTCTTAGTCTCGTAATCGGGCTGTCGTGCCAGTCAACAAGAAGAAGAAGACTTTGGAATGCACTTTGCACTAAAAGGTTCACGAAATCTTAAGCAAAACATAGAGAAAACAGTTCCTTCTAGGAGCCAATCGATTGCGTGTTCTGTGTCCTTTATTTTTGTTAATTTTATTAAGGTTAGGTTTTATTTTTTTCTTTATCAATTTTATTCTCTCCACTAATTTCTTCACCCCTTTTTTCAGTTTATTCTAAATGGAAACGGGTCAACTAAATTTAATGCGTTGCCATTTTACTCGATTTTTGCATTCATTGAAATTTTAGTAGATTTCGATTTTATTTTTTTTTTTAGTAGAGAATTTATAAGCCGACAGCGTAGTCGGGTAAATCACGAAAACGTGTCGCTGCATAAAACTGACAACTCATTATTAAGTACGTGCTGCTGGTTGTTGTTGTATTCCTGTGATGGTTATTGCTGTTGTTTATTTTGTCGTGGCTGTCGTTGTTGTTGTTATTGTGAGTTTGTGCTTTTCGCTGCAACGCATGGCAAATAAAAACGCAATATTTACGGCGTGTTTGCTTTGCTGCCACTTTCGATGTGGCGAGCGTTCTGGTTGGCTGACTGGTTGACTGGCGAACAGACGGACTGACTGATGAGGCGCCGCTGCTGTTTGTTGATTTTATATTTAACGCTGCAATTTACAAAATCGCTACGACAAAAACGGCCACAGTTGCCGCGGCAACTGTCAGTGCTGCGACTAAAGTAGGAGACAAATTTCAATGTGTTTACATTTTACTTGACAGCAACTGGCGGAAAAGCGGCGAGTGCGGCAGCAGAGATGCGCTTTGGTTGCATTGCACGTGCAACAGTAAACAGCAGCAGTGGTCAGTAATTGCTGGCGGCGTTGCATACTCGTCGCTCCCCCGATTCCCCTCCCTATGCTCTGTGCTCTACCTACAATCATCGCACAGTCGCATATGGTCGTTCGAGCTCAGCTCGCAATCAGCCAGTTGGGCGCTCATGTGGCCGCCCTACAACAACGCTTGTTGTTGCTTCCCTCCATTAGCGGCACACACACACACACACAATCACACACTCATACACATTTTTTAGTCAGTCGCCTGCTTACGCACCAACGCTGCCATTTGGCTTTCAATCATCATTAGTTTCATTTGTGTGGTTTTTGCTCGATTTTGTCATTTCCCTGTCCTGCAGCCTACATTTTCCTGCATTTTTTATGCGCCACACTGCAAGTTTTTCCAAAGTCTTTTTCATCGTTGTGGCTCGTACAAATCTCTTTTGATTGGCAGACTGCATGCGAAATTAGTTGATTTTCGATGGGCAAATTAGTTTGTCATTTGTGGCGTTTCGTTTTTGTTTTTGTTGTTTTGGCTTTTGCGCATTTCCTTTCCATTTCCGTTATTTGCTCAGTGGCCGCACGGCTTCGCTTATAGTTTATATAGTAATTTTTGGATTTTTGTAAATTTCTCTCCACTTTTGTGTGCAGCCATTTACGTTTTCTTGGTCCAAGGTCGCCACACTCACACGCACACACGCACACACACACAAAAAGCTCGCATTAAAATGGTGCAAAGCGAGCAAAGCGTTCGAAGCCAACCTTGTCGCAGTACGAAAGAATTTCACAAATCGAAAATCAATTTGAATTTAAATTTTGCTGCCACTTGCCGACGCTCGCATTCGACGCTTCGCGGTCCATTAGTTGGTCGCCGACTGGTGCGAGGCGAGCTGCTGCGTTGCTTAGTTGTTGGATTTGTGCTTGAAAGAGTTCATGGAATTGCTGCCCACAAACTTGGTCGCCACACTCATCATAGCAGCTGAAAACTGATTCGCCGAATTACCATCAGCCGCGCGCCGTATTCCTCCTCAGTTGGTTTGTGTTGGCATTCGCCAAATACCCTAAATGTGTTTAGATAGTCAAAACCACCTTAGGCTGTAATCCTGATTTGTTATAATGTAATGGATAGCCAGAGAGATATTTGTTTTGATTAGAATAACAGCAGCGAAAAGAGTTTCACTGGCTTGTTGACCAGGTTTTACATTTAAATTGATGAATATTTGTAAGTTTCAAAATAGCTGTCTAGCTGTCTTTGCTTCAATTCAAACATGGTAATCTTATTTATAACACCAACGCCTTTGTATTTTGTGATGAATTCATACAGTGTGAAAATTTATACAGTTGAAGCGATTTGCATAGTTGCAGTCGAGAGATTTTGCTCCCCAGATGTCGAAAAAAGTCTGATTTTTATTGAAATAAAATTTTTCTTAAGTTTTACTTATGCCCCTAAGATATCTTAGAATAAAAATTTCACTATTTAAAAGTTATCAAAAGTTGTGTCAGTGCCTGAATCAGCAAAAGTAATATCTGTTGGCTCCAGTAGCGCACACAAAATTTCATTTTGAGTGGTTGGGGGGGGGGGGGGAGAGTAGGGGGCGGGCTTGCGTACAACTTTTGAGCCGAATTCCATTCGAAACCATATTATGCACCAGTAATTTTTGTGATTGGGGAGGAAGTTTAACCCTCGATAGTCCCCTTCAATGGACACACAAGAGGTTTGGGGTTTCAAACTCTCTAAATAACTCTACACACTTTGGGAGGTGAATACAGTTTTAAAAACGAAGCGCCCCCCAAAATTATATCCTGTGCTTGTTTATATCCATTCTGGGTTGGTTGATATCCTGTTGGTTGCTATCCTGCCGTTGGTTGTCTCTTTCTTAAAACGTAGTAGAACTGGCATTCAAATTCAGTTAACTGGCAAAGAATTGTGAGAATAGAATCAGACATACGTCCGATAGACGTTCGTCAGATTGAAGAATCATGGTTAATAAACAAAGAGCCGAAATTTGGCAACTAAAAAAATCAACTGTGCATCTATCTGAAACACAATCATGTCCTTGTGTCGAGTAGGAACCTTACGGATTCCCGTATTTCCCGGATTCTCGTTGCAAGACTTCACTGGACTTCACTTGGTCCCAGTAGCTCATTGTGTAGGTTGTATTATCATTGATGAGGATAATGCACTACGATGTGTAGATCTATTGTGCCCCCTTCTTGTACTTCAAAGACTGTCAGTGAGTACTGTATCCAAGCGGAATTTAAGTATGCTTCCTAAACCTCTGGATATCCAGTCTGCATCTGGTATAAGATGATCCCCCAGGTGTTTCTTTTATGCATGAGTACAGGGCATTCTCTTAGTATATGTATTGCAGTATAGAAGAATCTGTAATACCCGTTTTCAAGGGTTCCTAATTTAGTTAGATGACAATTCAATCTACAATGCCCTGTTAGCATTCCTTTGATAATCCTTAGATTTTTTTTTGAGAGACTCATACATTCCTCGAACTGGTTGATTTCCCCATTATTGATTTCTTCTTTTATCTCGTCCTTTCTAGTTAGGATAGAAGATGCTCGTTTTTCCAAAACACAAAACGGTTCTGGGCCGAGAATAGGTGTGGGAGCTCCCCTCCTTGCCAGTTCGTGGGCCCGTTCGTTTCCTTCAATGCCAGCGTGGTCTGGAACCCAAAGCACCCAGACCTGGTTGTAACGGCCAAGTTAGTTCAGCTTCTGAATGCACTCCAAGACCAGTTTCGAGGACACCTGGTAGGAACTTAGAGCCTTGATTGCCGGTTGATTGTCGGAGAGGATTGAAGTATGCACACATTTCAATGGCGTATATTTCCGCCTGGAAAATAGTGGTGTGTTTTCCCGTAGGTTCTGAGTACCTCGTCCTCATCCCGTACACGCCTATCCCGGTGCCTTCCTCCGTTAGGGATCAGATATGTTTCCGATATACCTTCCCAATTCCTTGTTTTACTAAGTTCAGTTTTAAATCTTTTGACAAAACTGAACTTTAGTGAGATTATGTTCCGGATACTGATTCGTAAGAGTATCAATCCTCTTACGGCTCAGGAATACCTCAGCCCCGATTTAACATCAGTCATCCGTAGGAGAGCCCTCTTCGCCTGGGCCTGGTGTAGGTTGTAAGCCTTCACTTACTTGAATATGCTTTGATGAAGGGGGACAATCCCCCTTCTGAAATTGTATGCCCCATCAGTTTTGGTTTGAGCTCCTATAATGGCGAATCTTCGAATACGAGTCGATCTCTGTACATTGAACCTGTTCAATATTAATTGCTTTTATTAAATGGCATAATGCGATTTGGCATCTACGAGCACTTTTCTGTGTGATTGACCTCACAAAAACTCACTTAATCGTAATTACATTTCACATGAATGAATGGTCGCGCCGTGCAACTGTCGTTCGTGGCCACACAATTCAGCAGAAGTTATGGGGTCTCATTAATAACCGATATGAATGCCTGCTCATTAATTTGTGTGTGTGTGTGTTTGGGTGTGGGCGAGCAACCGAAAATCAGTCCATTCTTGGTGTATTTCCCCCCTTCTGCTCAAGTACTTGACCGGCTTAAGCCGCCTTTACCACAAATATGTACACACACACACATACACTCACGGAGAGACACATATAGACTCACAAATATTCAATTGATGCACAAAAAACCAAGACAGCAGAGCTTTGTTGTTGCTCACACACACATACACGCAGTACTCTAATGTCTTCATCTTTTTTTCTTCTTCTTCTCCTAGAATTTCTCCCTTTGCATAAGTTGCCGCCTGAATGGGTTCTTGCCAATTTATCTTCATGAATATTTAATCACGCTTATTATTTTTTAAGCTCATCGTATCGCACGTTGCGTGTTGCTTCAATGTGTCCTCTAATTGTCAGCGTTGTTGTTACACTTGTTTTTGTTTTATTAATTGAATTGCACGCTGGTCTCTTGTGCACACGTCCCACTGTCATTTGGTACAAAATAATCCGAGTTGCCGCGCCAATGTCGCACACACACACACTCACACACACACATATGTCTGCTTATCTGTCTGTCCGTCTCTGGCTGTCGTTTGGCTTGTTGTTTTTTTCTATTTGTAATTGTTGGTGTGTGTTGCGAAAATTTATGGTGCGAGGATTTTCTATAATTACGTGTGTCTGTGTGTGTGTGTTTGTGCGTGCCTGTGTGCACGTGTCCTTGAGTGTGCGGCAGCATTTTCAACAATTCAACGATTCCTTCTTCATTATCCTCTCGAGCGGCATCATTGCCTTGGCACTGCTGTTGCCGCGTCGCGCAGGCAGTCATCGTCAGCAGTAGCAGCAGCAGCAACAGCAATTTGCGCCTAAAATTGCCTCAACACAGTCGAAGGCCGTCGCTGCGGAGATAATGCATTTCGAGTATATGTTATGGTCGAATTTTTTCCAGTGCCAATGCTGCATTGTTGTGCTTTGGCATTGAACGCACACACACACACACACACTCAGACACATCCACTGCAAATTTACTATAATGCGCACTTTATGGATTTTCCATATGCCTTGGCATGTCGGCGCGTGTGAAATTTTAAGCCTCCTATGTCACTATTCGTCGGAAGTCAGCCATTTCCACTGTGTTAATTTTATTTGGCATACTTTCAGGCGCCATTTGCCAATTTAATACCATTAACAGCCAATACGCCCAAAAGCCTATAACCCACCAAAATATGCGCACTCAACGAATGACAGCGCGGGCTGAATTGAAAGCCGAACGCGCTGGCTGAATTGACGCTGAAGTGGCGCTGCAAATGTGACATAGACATGCCATGCAAATGACAAATTAATCAGGTGCTCGCATATGAGTGGCTATGTGTGTATGTGTGTGTGTCTGTTATGTAAAGTGCTCGCATCGGTATTGGAGTATTACAAAGTCATTACTTGTGCGCTTTGTGCATGCGTGCGTGCGTGCTTAGTCGCGCTTCAAGGCCTATTTTGAGGCGTTCTTGTAGTAGTAGTGTTGTGTTGTTTGTATGTTTGTGTGATTAAGCGCACCTTTCGCACAAACGAGTTCAACACTGGCATAGTCTTATATATTCTATTGAAGCGCACAATGATTTTCCAATTTCTGTCCAATGATGCCGTCGTAAGACGATTTGCGTTGCTTACTAATAAAGTAAAAGTAAAAGTCGACAAAAAAACATTATAGCCGAGTTAAACTAGCACAACTAACACAACAACAAATAAATGAGTGAAGAAAATGATTATCATTCACACCTACACAGTCACCCAGTAAAGAATTTCTATGCTAATGTTGAGTTGAACCATTGGGCAGCATTTTTGTAAAAAAAAGTTTTTAACCATTTATTTTCTGGAATTAAATTAATATTCATGCAACAATAAGTAACCATTTTGTTTGGGGAACCAAACAAATATAAATCCAGAGGTCAAAAACTCATTACAATTATATATTGTTTTATATTTGGAATACTAGAATTTGTATGCTGTTATTGAATGTATTAAATGTCGAAAAAAACTGTTGACCTCACCCTGAACCTTTTCATTGCTTAGCTTAATTCTTGTTCCGACTTCTTCTTACCTGAAGTATTTTAAAGTGTATTTTGTTTCATATCATCTTTTCCTACCTGCATTGGGTGTTGAGTTCTGTATTATCATCGACTGCTTGTTTGACCAATGTTATGACGGGAAGCTTATGTGGCACCTAACTCTCAATTAGGTGATTTACATCAGAAATTAACCCAAGTGTCTGCTTGCCAAACCTTAGTCCGTAGTCTTCAAGCTGCTCAGTGCACTTAAGACTCATTTCTTTCATACGATTCTGGCTTATTCTCTAACAATCTAAAGAGATCCATCGGTAAAAATCATCAAGCATCTCTGCATCTCAGCTACAGCGTATCTCTTTCGACTAAAGAGTTCCAGCTGCAAAAATTATCAGCATCTCTGCTTGGTAAATCTATAGGTATCCTTCGAGCGAGAGTGCACTTTAGACTAATTTCATGCAAAAGATTGAGGCTCCCAACTTCTCATCTCATCGATGGATCTCGCAATTTCCGTGAGATCTATCGGTATAAATACCTGTATTACTTTTGTCACATTTTTTACTTTCCAGGCATCTAACTTCACAAGTCCATTTGTCATTTTATTAGGTAATCCAAATCATAGATCAATCCAAGCAACTTGGCTTAGTATTGTCCAAGCTGCAAAGTGCACTTTAGTTTAATTTTCCCCAAAAGATTAATGCTTGTTTCCTGCCAATTAATGGGAGATTCAGCATAGTTAGCTTTATTTCCTTCCTATCCTGTCATTCATAAGAGATCAATCGGTAAAGATAATGTTTCTTTCTTACACTTCTTGGATAAATCCAAACATCTCCTGAAGTTTAGCTTCATTTCTTGCCTGTTAATCAGGTGATTCAATCTATAAATCGGTCCTAGTATCTCTGCTTGGTGCGAGAGTGTACTTCAGCACTTTCCTGGCATTCATGAGCGATCCATTGGTTAAAAATACTAACGTTTGTTTCTTACACTTCTTATACAGAAGTCCATCTGCTATCCAATCTATCAATCAATCTATGAATCAATTTAATGATTCAATTGAATTTTGATTGTAGTATCTCTGCTTGTCACAGCTGCGAAAACCCGAACGAGAAGGAAACCGTCCACCACTATCTTTGCGCCTGTCCGGCCTTGTCAAGAAGGAGATGGAAAACGATGGGAAAACCAACATTCCAGAATATCGAAGAGATAGCGAACTGCACCATACACTCGCTACTCTCTTTCATCAACCTCACGGATTGGATATAGGATATTCATCGTAAAGAGTCTAGAAGACATCAGTATACCATAAAGTACCTACCGGGAATAGTGGTAACAAAACGGCGCCAACGTGCTAATTGGATATTCATGTTGGATGTAACATCGCCACTGGAACCAACCAACCCTCCCTAAACTCTCTGTTCAGGATTCCCTCTGAAATCGGTGTATTGTTGGATCTCTCGATCTGCTTCGATTTCTAAATTTCTATAGGCATTTACTCTAATAAAAGACGTGCTATGGAAACTCGAGCTGCCATCCGAGCTGGGCATCCCTCGCTTTGAAAAAGTGACGAACCGGCTAAAAGAGATCCAGAGTCTCTGGGAACTTGATGTTCTCCTTGAAGGCCGCACGATCACCCAATAGCTAGGGTCCATGGAGACTCCCAACAATATAGAATGATAATAATACTATCAGTCCTCCTAATAATAATAATCTAATAATTGCAATCTATGAAACTTTGTGACATGTCAGACACCCAATGGAATTATTCGTAGTTGAACAAGTTATTTGTTCCTCCTGTGACTACGGCTGAGATCAGGTGACGATCCCAGGCTTCGTTTTTAAACTCTGATATTGTCATTATTAGATTAGATTGGAGTGGTAGCGTTCTACGTGAAAAGCTCCCTTTCGCACAAATTATGGCTCATTGTGGTATCACAGTGGATAGCGCGACTCCACCAAGACGATTCCATTAGGAAGGAGGATTTAGGATTTAGCGGCGATAGTTCGGTTAGACTAATGAAGACGACTGGTCTGAGAAGCTATGTCTTCTTCTGGCTAATAAGGGACTTTGACACAACAGGTTAGGAACGGTCTTCTCCTCTTCCTTTTTGGAGCCGCACTGTCGACAGAAGTTGTTTAGTCGTCATAAGAGTCAAGATATAGAAATATTCTGTAGATCACATCTTGGACCAAAGTCGACTCCCCCCTAAACATTGTGTCTCTGATAATCATAACTTCTTAGCAGACATTAGTCCTGAGTTCGTCCTTGTTTTATGAGCGAATCACAATAGATCGAGCATCTTACATCTTATCTTCTTCTTCTTCGAGAACTAATCACAAACCATTGAACGTAGTCAATCTCAAAAACCTTAAACCTGCAAGTGATTAAGATAAAAGCATCCAAGACGCTCTGGTTTAAATGAAAAAAATTGCTTCTAAAAGCATACTTCAGCAAAATGATGCCAAAGCTTTATTGCTCACATGGTTTCAAATACATTTGGCTTAGCATACTTTATGGGTTATCTTCAGTGCAGCCGTACACTCTCGTCCATATCGGTTCGAATAAGCCTTTCAGGTTTTGGCAACGCATTAACCCCGACGCAGTGCTTTTTGTTTGCTGGGCATGCAGAGACCGCTGTGTGCCTGGGTTTTCTGCCTGCTTAAGCGGATTTGTATACGTTAATGGCATTCTTTCAGCTCTTTTTGTGTTGCTCTATGCTTTTGTGTTGTTGTTGTGGTTTTATCTTTTGTTGTTTTTGCAGATTTCACAAAAAATAATATGGTTGCGTTGGGCTATAACATGCGCGCTGATGTAATACAAAAATGTAAGCATACATATAGGCGCATTATTTTTAAATGTGCTGAATAAGCAAAAGAGGGATTTCGGGGGGGATTGGAAGTGAAATGTGAGAAATGTTAAAATTGTAAAATTCTTTATTTAAAGCATTTTGCATTTGTAAAGTTTTGAGTTGAAATTTTTTTTTTTTAATTTAATTGAAAATAATTTTCAAATTCAGTATTCAATTAGTGAATATTTTAGAAGTGGGTAGTTTGAAGATTTTTGCTTTAAAATTTGCAAACTAAAGTCAGGTTTGTGATTTGTCACATTTTATGATTTGTCAAATAAATGTCAAATTTTATGATTTGTCAAATCCTTGTCAGCCTTCGTCAGAATCTCAACCAAAGGCCTGTCAGCTACCAATTGTCATCTTCATATTTTTTTCCCAAATCTCTTTGTAATTATCTTTCGAGCCCGCTGTGTCCTTGTTTGGTGTTGTTTATTTGTTTGTTTGTTTGTTGATGCTGCTGTGCAATGGCAAAAGCTGGGATGAGTGTGTGTCGGCTTTCAACAAAATACACAAACAGCTAAAATGAAAACAAAAATGCAAAATTGACAGTGAAAACCAGTCGACAAAGCATCGCACGACAACAACGTGCAAAACAAACACGCGCCTTCGCACATAATTAGAAAATCTGCCTGTCCGTCCGTGCGTTCCTATGACAGCAGCGTTGATATGTGTACGCCGCGCAATTATGCCATCCTCGTTTGTATGCTTACAAACACACACACATAACATACATACACACACACACTCATACATATGAAAGCGCGCATTGATAAAGTTGTGCTTGTTAAAGTGTTTCGCCCTCATCCTCGTTTCTACGCCTCACCTCGTTCAACCAACCTTGTTCTCTGTGTGTGTGCGTGCGTGCGCGCTTTTTGTGTGTGTGCGTATTATAGCTTTGGATTTTTCTCTGCGTCTTGCATAAATGTCGAGTGAATTTGCCACAAAGCAGCAAAATTTCTGCTAAGCGCGAAAGTTTAATCCTCGCATTATCCTGTAATGCTGCTTGCTTGCTAAATTGTTGCCAACAACACAACGTGCTGCAATGGATCCGAAAGCCACATGTGTTTTATGCCAAAGTTGGCTGTAAAAACAATTTACCTTGGGCCCCCATTCCTCCCCTCCACGCACCGCAAGTTTACTTCGAAATTCACCTTTGCTTGGCTCAAGTTTTCGTTTTCGTTCGTTTCTGTTTGGTTTATTTTCATTTCAATGCTTTGCTGTTGTTGCTTTCTTTTGGCTGTTCTTCTCTAAGTGCATTTAATTTTTCTTTAATTGCATTGCGCCGTCAAAGTTTTGTGAAAGTGAACTTTTTTCGTTTGCAAAAGAATTTTTCTGTTTATTTTCTCATTTGTTGCATTGGAGTTTTCTTTAGAATTCATTGGAGGTATTTAAGTTTTTATTGATTCGTTTAAAATTATTTCAAGCTGATTTAATTGTTTGATTAATTGATCATTAGTTAGTGACATTCAGGCATAGTTAATTTGCCAAAATATATAAACAATATGAAATGTTTTAGTTTAGTTTAAAATGAATTAAGATGACTTCAGATTTACTTTGTTGAGTTGTCTCTTGAAGTACGATTTCTTAAATGACAGATCCAACAATATTGATTAGGAAAGCTTGTTGTTTTATGAGTTTTTTATCATTTGGATACGCTTACCAAGTGGGCTGGACTGTCGAGAGACGCGCCCAGTGACTGGGTTTCTTATTCAATGAGTACTGCCACAGCTGTGACTCAGAAGAGGAGGGAAGGGACGAATCCTCGAATCTGACCAGTCACTGTCCAGCCCTGACCCAAGCAAGACTTCATCAAGCTCTTAAGTCTGAGTCTGTATCGAAGAGAAACTTTAAAATATGACGTATTGTATCTTTTTTGCTGTCCCACTTTCACGCGGGCTCAAACAAAACTGCGTCAAGCAATCACAACGCTGTCTGAAAAGTTTCTTTAGTAGGAAATCTTATGTTTGTAACCCCATTTAGCACGTTTCCTCTTTTTTGGTGTCCATTTTTGACAAGTACATCTCAAACAAAGCTGGGTCAAGCAATCACAAAGCTGTCTGAAAAGTTTATTTAGTAGGAAATCCTATCTTTTTAACTCATTTAGAATATTTCAGCTTTGTTGGTGTCCATTTTTGACGGGTACATCTCAAACAAAACTAAGTCAAGCAATAACAAAGCTGGCTGAAAAGTTTCTTTAGTACGAAATCTTATCTTTCAAACACCACTTAGCGTATTTCCTCCATGTTGGTGTCCATTTTTGAGGGGTACTTCTCAAACAAAACTTAGTGAAGCAATAACAAAGCTGTCTGAAAAGTTTCTCTAGTATGAAATCTTATCTTTCTAACTCATTTAGAATATTTCCTCTTTGTTGGTGTCCATTTTTGACGGATACTTCTCAAACAAAACTGGGTCAGGTAATAACAAAACTGTCTGAAAAGATTCTTTAGTAAAAAATCTTACCACTTAGCATATTTCCTCTTTGTTGGTGTCCATTTTTGACGGGTATATCTCAAACAAAACTGAGTCAAGCAATCACAAAGCTGTCTGAAAAGTTTCTTTAGTACGAAATCTTATATTTTCAACACCATTTAGCATATTTCCTTCTTGTTGGGGTCAATTTTTGACGGGTACATCTCCAACAAAACTGCGTCAAGCAATCACAAAGGTGTCTGAAAAGTTTCTGTAGTACGAAATCTTATCTTTTCATCTAGTATACCCCCATCGCACTTATATAACCTGGGCTGCAGACCACTAAAATCATATTTTACAGAAATAATGAATTTAATTTTTTCTTCTTGTCTTATTTTGTATAATTTTTAATTAATTATTTCATTAAATTCTTCAAGAAGGAAATTTTAATTTTTTTAATTTTAAGTTAATTTTGATTTATCCTTTTTTTGCCTTAATTCAAAAATTCCCTGCATTTATCTGACTCTCGTAAATTTATGCAAACACTTTTTCTTCGTTATTGCTTTCAGCTGAGACAGTTTTGCAAAATCTTCAGCAGCCACGTTGCCAACGATGTCTGCTGCTTTGCTGCAACGTGCCAGCGTCGAGTGTCATATTTGACTTGGAATTAGTTTCGCTCACATTTTTCATAATTTGCAGCTTGAATTTATTGCATTTGCAAGGCTTTGCTTTCCCCTTTCCTTCGCCCTTACCAACGCCTCTTGTGCATTAAATCTGAAGCGTTTAATTGCTAGTGGCGTCGGTCGCGTAAGCGTCAAAGTATGTACGTAAAATAATTTCATTGGCGTCTGTCCGTTCAGCCATTCGCTTTCAGTTCGCTGTCTCCGCGCTGTCTGCGTGGCTGAACGCCACGTGCTCGTTTCTCGGGCGTCGCCTGTCCCACATCTCATTTGCCAGTGAGGACGTCTATTTCTATCTCTTTCTCTCTCTCCATGACTATCACTTGCGCTTAAGTGCAGCTTTGCGTCTCTGCTGCGCTTTCTTCACTCGTTTTACTTGAGCGTTTTGGCTACGTGCAGCCACTGAAATTCATTTCACGTTGACTTTTTTCACTTATTAAATTCTTATTAAATTTCCAGCAGCATAAATTGTAAATTGCAATTCTCATGCGCTTGCAGCTAAATGCTGATTGCATTCGGTTTTCCTTCTGCTTTGCGTTTGCTTGCACCGTTGCGGTTAAACTTTGCAATTGCCCGCTCTGTTTACCTTCGAGGGACAACACTGCGTATGAGTGCTTTTTGCATTTCTTAATTCCCTTTCAACTCGCCACCAACGATCGATGTAAATGCCGAATTGTGTGTGTTTTTTTAAATAAATTCACATTAATAAAAATAACAATTTGTCAAAATATTTTGAAATTTAATTTCCTGCACATTACACGATAACCATTCGACACGATACTTGTTTGCTTATATAATTTGTCTGCATTAACATAAATTGCCAATTGTACTTTAATGGTTTTGCTGCCCGCGGCCCATAAATCAAAATATGTTAATGCGGCAATTAAAAAAAAAAAACACGCACACACACACACCTATAACAACAACATCAACAAAGGCCTTTTGTTAGGCTGTGCTCTTTATTCAATTAACCATAAATTGTGTTGTTTATAAGTTTTAAAGTGCATTTGTAAACAAAAATGTACCGTTTTAAAGTCGTAACTTATCTGAACCAATGGATTCAGCTCAAGTGCGCACATTTTGTTGTGAACTGCGTTTACAAAAAACAATTATTTTTTACGTTGCTCATAGCAAATTACTCAGTTGATGAGTTTTTCTATGAGGTTCATTTTTTTACATTTTTATAATGGAAAATAATTTTAAACTGCTTTGAGAGCAGAGCATGAAACTAATTTGAATAATTTGAATCGTGATTTTCATTTTACATTTTCACTTATTTGTAGCTCATTTTGTCTATAGGTGTGAGATATTTGAAGTTGCAACTATTTATTCAGTTTAGAATAGATTAATAAAATATTGTTTGATCTATTGTGCAACATTTTAGATATAATGTAGTAGACCCCGTCTGGCTCCTAAGACTAGAATTATATCATCTATAGGCTCCGATGTCTGCTAAAAGAACTGTCAGAGCTATCGATTGGAGAAAGTTGGCTCTTGTGCAAGTTAGACTTTTCGAAGCCTTTGTAGCTTTGCAGTTTGTGTTCAGGTAGAGTTTCCTCACAAAGTCTGAAGCACGCAAGGTGGTTTTGAGGTTCAAACGTCTGAAAAATACCTGTTTGTTACGCTAATTGTGTCGTCGGCCTCCATAGTCCAGTGAGTAACGCGCTGACTTCTCATACCAAGGCCTTAGGTTCGATTCCTAGCTCGGACCCGTGTATACTTCTAGCGCTATCTACGTAAATCAGATTACAATTACAAGAATTTTTTTAATTTCCGCTCTTGGCAAACAATGGGAAAGTCTGTGAACAAAAACTGCCGTTTGGATTCGGCTTTAACCAATTTTTCGTACATTGTCCACATGTTCTGCTGACATGTTTATTATTTTTTGACGAAAATGACTTCGCTAAGTTCGTTTTGGATTGTGCTTGAAAATAAAATCACTTCAATTACTCAACGCAAAACGCATTCCAAAACCAACAATCACTTTATTTACAGATTTACACTTTGCTTGTATCTACACTTGTTACTAGTTTGCTTATTCAACTAAGACTCGACCCTCTGCGCTACACACTGCTGCTTTTTATACTTGTTTTCTTATCGCACCGATGTTTCTTGCACATTCTAGTTCTACTCTCTATCTCGATTGCTCTAGCACAGCTCATCACCTTCGCGAACCATCCTTGCCATATCAGAGTTATAGCCAACCGGCTGTACTTCAAAGCGCATGCCTAAAAGTATGCTTGGAAAAGCATTCATGCATAGCATAGCACAGAGTGCCTCATCGTTACAATATCACATAAATCTGTATTTCACGTTCTATAATCTCTGACCTTTCAAAACGATATTGCGCATTTTTTTCATTGTTTATTCAGGTAGTGCTTCGTTTAGATATTCCTCATCCACAATGCTTGTACGACTACGTCACCAATTACCTGTCCAACCCTTTACTGTTGCCAACGAAGGCATTTGGTTCAGTGTTGCCATATCAGGAGATATCCTCCTAGATTTAGGAGATTCTTGGCCTTTGAGGAGCATTTTTAGGATGAAGAATTGTTGAGGCAGGTTCTCACCTTGTGGAAAAAAACCAATTTTTTTTTTGCCTTATCGTGTAGATATATGTTTAAAAAATGTGCTGCAGAAATTTCAGATCAAAATCTGAAAAATTACAAAAGTTACAGGCCGTTACATAGAGCAGTGTAGAGCACCGGCCAAGCGCGCTTTAAACTTTAAACGCGTTTTGCTCAGAACCACACTTTCGGACCTTACGGAAGTGATTGAAGGCGCTGGAATGAACCAATCGTCACCAAATTTTTTCCAAATATTCCTTAGGGTTTTTTCTAATAAACGAACTACGATCAGCCAAAAATATTGAAAATTGTTTATTTAAAAAAATAATTAGTGAACAAAAAAATGCGAAAATCGTAATTTTTTTTTCAAAACCTCATACCTTTTTTAATTTCGATTTTTTTTTCATGATCGTAGTTCATTCAATAGATAATACGGTACACATTAAGAATGTGTTCGATTTTTGTGTTTCCGATCACGGGTTCCTCGCCGACATGCCGCCACTGATGGTCGCCCCCTCCCCCCCTTTTTTTGATTCATTTAATTTTAAAAATTGTATTCTCTAAATAAATGTGTGTTCATATCCATAAACTATTTTCAGCATTGTATCTTTAACCGTTTTCTCAAAAAAAATTCCTAAAAAGAATGCACTTTTTCGGATCCACAAGGTGAGAACCTGCCTTAAGGAGAAAGTGTAAAAGATTTATATTTTTGGTTAGGGGATTTTTTGGATCCTTAGTGGATTTCTGGAAGATATTTGGATAACGAAGTATGATGTATTGGGAACACTGGCACCAAAACATATTTTGGCAACTATTTTAATAGACAAAGCACTCTGTTGTGTTAAAAATTTGTAAGCTTACAAAATGTAAGCTCGTTCTATCTCGTTCTCACTTATTGCTGCCACAATGAAATCCCGCTAAGAATTGCACTTTTTTGTAA
The DNA here is from genome assembly GCA_963971225.1 of Melieria omissa. NCBI lineage: Eukaryota > Metazoa > Arthropoda > Insecta > Diptera > Ulidiidae > Melieria > Melieria omissa. Next base: position 40,009,834 of record OZ020268.1, on the reverse strand, counting down.
CTTTATTTGTTGTATGTTTTTTGTTTTGTTAATAAGAAGCAAATGTAGGAGATTTTTTTAAATTTTGGGAGGAAATTTCAGTATTTTTTTAAGATTTAGGAGGAAGCCATTTCAGGTATCTGGCAACACTGATTTGGTCACAGACAGAGAGTCACGAGTCCTGTACGGCTTTGTTTTTATTGCATGTTTGCTGATATTCGACTTATTCCAATTTTTTACAAACTTCAAAGTTCTTTGTTTCAGACGACTGTTGCTAAGGAACTGATAAATGAAATGCCATGAAACTTGGACAGCTTTGAATGATTTGAATGATTTTGTATGTCGAAAACAGCGGCGTTCACAGAGGGGTTTTGGGGGTTCAAGCCGTCCTCAAAATACAGAAAGATTCTGCTGAAAAATATGGTTTCCAATAGAATCGGGTTCAAAAGTGATACGCAAAACCTCGCTCCCCCCAAAATGAAATTCTGTGTGCGCCACTGGTCCTATTGATTTGTTTTGAATGCTACCCTCGTACCAACAGACCAATCGATCTGAAAGTTTTTATAAGTCAGATACAGTGCCGTAAAATTTAAGCCAAAAGTATCATTTGCTCGCGTAATTTCTAGTTCCGGAAACTTTTCAATCCACCCTCGCACTAATGGACTTTCTATTCAAATGCTATCAAATCTCTCAGATAATTAAAAAAGAAAAAAAAAAAGAAAATTGCATGCAATTTTTAATTTGTTTTCAGTCATTTTGCCATTTGAATGGAAAGTGTTGCCCACAATTTTGCGTTATTAATTTTTCTCTCCAACCTGATGTGAAAATGTTTTCAATGCAATTAGCTGTGCAAACAATTTCATGTTGTGATATTGTTTTTGTTTTTCACAGGGCAAATTGTGCACAATTATTTTGAAATTAAATAATCGTTGCGCGGAAGTTGTTGCTGCAGCAAAACGTACAAATCGCAACTCATTGCTCAGCTCGTTTCAGCTCATAATGTCATAATGTGGCCAATTGAGTTGGTCGCAAATGTATCTGAGTCGTTTGGCAAAGATTTACTACTGTGTCAGTCGTTACGTTTATTGACCTCAAAAGTATTTACGACTACAATGAATGATGACACATGATTTGATAGAAATGTTTAAGCGTCGCTGTGATAATTGTTGGCCTCAACATTAAAGGCAAATAGCAATTGACCGCATACCAGTTGGCCCGAACGCACGTCGGCCAACTTGTTTAACTATTGTGTTGGTTGTTGTTGCTGTCACTGCTACTGCAATAACATCAACTATTACAACTACAACAACAATAAGAGTGAACCCAACTACCATCACCACCAACGCTAACATAATTAATTGTTCGCTTGTTGTTGTTGCTGCTTGAGCGTTTTGTTCTTCATACTTTTGCGTTGCGTTTGTTGTTTTTTTTTGTCGCCTTCAACATTTGTACTTGTACGCATTTTCTTCAATGCTTAACAGTATACAATTTCCCACCACACACCGCCCACCGCAGACCGTGTTGACGCCCGTCTTGTCATTATGTCTGGCAGTGTGTTGCGTGTTGCCGTCTGACAACTTTTTGCTGTCACAGCGCTTGTTGCCGATAATGTTGTGGCTGCACGCATGCAATTCTTGTTGTTGTTTTGTTTTTTTGCTTGACATGTTTGCCGTTATTACTTTCCAGTGGCGTCCCCAGGATTTCGGGAAGGGGGGTGATATGCAAAAAAACCAGTTTAACGCCATTTTTATACTTTCATCTTTGCGTATTATTTTTAATATATGTTGAATAAAATTGTATACATATATGTATACTAGGGCGGGTTAATTTTTTTTTGATGAAGCGTATAGCAAAAACGTAATCTATAGGTGATTCTGAGAAATTTTGCTCAAGAGACCATAGCTCTATGTCGGATTTGGTGCCCCCCCAAAATTTCAAAATAGATATTTTTCAATATATACATAGAATAATTTAATTAAATTCGTCATAAAATCGGATAGAGTTATAGTGGATTTCTCCATCTGAGCTTGTTTGAAAGGTATTTTTATCACCTTTCAGAATCTGTATTGATACCAATATTTTTTTTTTTTTTTTAGTAGACATATTAGGAATTTTTGGTCGAAAAATAGCCTAAAATGAACTTTTAACTAATAAATTCCGAATTTTCTTCGATTTTTTTCGATAATTTTTTTTTTGCAGATTATGAAAGTTCAGATAATTCCAACAACAACTTTTATTATGATCAATTTTTGGTTTTCGAACTCCTTTTTGTAGGAAAATCGATCTGAAAAAATCAACATTTTCAAGGTTTCAACAAAAAAACACTTTTTTTACATTTTTAATTCAATTTATTTTTAAATTTTGGGGGGCTCCAAATCCGACTTAGAGCTATGGTCTCTTGAGCAAAATTTCTCAGAATCACCTATAGATTACGTTTTTGCTATACGCTTCATCAAAAAAAATCGTTCCATACAATTTGACCTGCCCTAATGTATAAGGGAGAGGGCTGGGTTGTGAACCAGGCTGGGGTGTGAACCATTGCCGTTTTTTCTTTCCCTAATTGACATATCGCCAATCTTTCAACTGTCAATTTTGTCTTATGATATGACTCTGCTTTTGTGGTTACACCGAAGTACAAACACGTATTGCTTGTGCCAGCAATCGAGTTTGAAAGACATCGTGTTTGAAAATCGACTGCGAAAACTTGTTGGCTTTTTTTTAAAGTGCTATCTTAGTGACTGAGCTTATTGCAAAAAGGTCAGTGTAATACATGTTTATTTAGTGTTTTGATTCTATTTTACGATGCAATATTTGTTTATGTCGAATTATGATTGGAAGTGTCGTTTATTTTAAAGTTTCCAAAATGGCATCGTGGTTGGGCTGTGAACCACTGAGGTGGCTGGGTTATGAACCACCTGTTTTTCGTACTACATTTGTTCTAACACTGTCAAATATGGACGGATATATAAAAATAAAGTCATTTTATATAATTTCACTCGATTTCGTTGTGTTCACTTGAAGTGAGCCAATACGAGAACACGTTCGTATTTCACATGCAAACATTCCGACACAGATTAGGATGAAAATTTAAAAAATTGAGCAGTTTCATTCATTGCGATTTTTTGGCCTAAGAAGCGTCATTATAACTTTTTTTCACCTCTTGAGGCTTCCTGATTAAATAAATTCTCAATGTACTTAAAAATTATGGGTGTTTTCTTCGTATTTTCTGACTTTAATAGGGATTTTCCAGATGGTTCACAATCCAGCCACTTTTTTGAAAAAGCGAAAAATCACGTTCTTAGAAAATTGGACGTAGAGAGTTAAATTTCAATCAAAAGGGTAATCTGTCTTCATAACAAAGTTGCGTTATATATTCACCTTTCCAACGGTATCTTCGATTTTTCGATATCTTTATTCTGAGAAAAGTTAGAGCCGAAAAACAAAACCCGGTTCACACCCCAGCCCTCTCCCTTACATATAACATTAACTTCTTAAAGCAACAACTTTTAGTGACATGTATTTTAAAGTCATAAAATCCCAACTAAAAAATTCAACTTTGTTTTGAGTTATTACATATTGAAAACACCTTCTAAAAGAATTACGAAAAACTCAAAAGACGTATTTTAAAAAGCATAACACACCAGCTATGTAAAAGAAATCCAACATTTACAAAATGTGTGACGATCTGAAATTTAATTATGATAGAGTTGACCATGTTTCCATGTTTACACACAATTCACCAAAAAAATGTAAGCGAATTTTTTTTTCAAATATCAACAGCTGATGCAGGGTTGGCATGAAGCCTGCGTTTGATTACTACCTTGGTAAATAGTCGATACTTTTGGGAACACTGAAAATACAACTATTCTGCGAGAACAAATGCAATGCTGATTTTTTTAATCATTTATTCTTAACACTTCTGCGGGCATCCGGTTCTGGCCAGACCATATTGAACTTTGGACCCACTTTAGTAATGTTGTAATTAAGCTATCGAGCTCATATTTCATGATATCCTTAACTGATCCTTTCTAAGCACAAAACCCAAAACCATGGCATGCATTTTCATACAAAATTGCCAGATATTTTCAGTATTTTTTTTGTTATTTTCGACGTAATTATTGTCAGAATTGTTTATAAATATTTTTTTATTTTATATATATTTTTAACTAGGCTTTTCCATCTGACCCGATTTGAAGCATTTTTTTCGTGCCACCCCGTTAATAGTGACATAAATTAGCTGACGCAAAATGTACCTGGTTCAAGTGTTTTTCATTCGCCTTGGCTTTTATTTTCTTTGGGTTAATAAATTTGAATTTTTCTTGGAAAATAATATTGGAACATATTCAAAATTAATACTTATCCATTGTATTCATGGTTATGCCCGTGTTTTGGTGTCAATTCAATTACAATCCTGAAGTGAAGGAAGCATTTGTGGTCTTGTCGAGTCTGGTTTTTTATCAATTCGATTGGGTGTTTTCTGTGGCAGAGATGAAAGGAAGGAAATGCTATTTTGAGGATCAGGTGGACATTGTTTTTGAACTTCGACGCTGGAGTTAAATCAGAGAAGAAAATTTCTCTAAAAAAATTGTCTAAGCAATAGCGGAAACTAATGCTTTAGAGCAAAGAATTTAAGATATTAAATAATTTGCTGCTAGAGGTAATAATAACGGTGCTGCCAGTTTCACGCTTTCTTTTGGCCCTGAACAAAACGAAGCTTCTGATACTGATAGAAAAAATGGTCGTTTAGATAGTTCAATGTGAAGATAGCGACACCGAAGGCGACAAGGAGATAGATATCCGGCCAGTTCAGCATGAACAATAACATGTTGAGCGTGTTTTGCATATTTTTCTTTGGCAAAGCAGTTCAGAATTATTGACAGTGCAGGAATCCAGAAATAGATATATCAAAACGCGATTTGTGTGTGTCGAATGTAAAATCTCAATGTGGTTTAGTCATGATACTGCATTACATTGTTGAAATAATTGCATTGGTCAAGTAGTTGAAGTAGATCCATAAGTAACGTATTTTACATTAATAAATTTTTTTTTTATTTTCTTGCTTTACTGTCGTTTTTTTTTATTTCAAAATTAATTCATTGAAGTTGAAACTCGCTATTTACTTAATTATTCTAGGCAAGCAAAAGAAATTATTGTGTTCACACTTTCTGATTTTTTTATATCATTAACAACAATCCTTGACTATCCTCTTGCTCACATCATGGTCTGGCCAGATCATGGGAGGTTCAATTATTAGGTTTTAAGTGGGTGATTACAGAAGAGATAAAGCAAATAGTAAAAATGTTTCACAATTCCATATTGTTATATCAAATTGCATAAATGAATTCTTCGACCAAGGGGGGGATCCATCCCCCTAATCCCCCCCCTGGGGACGCCACTGTTACTTTCAGATACTTTCGTAGCCGCAGTCGTGCGCGAGAAATCTCGCAGTGCGCTGGCGACTTTCTATCGACTTGTGGCAAAAATTATTAAGTGTTTTTCCAGCTACGTCGGCAGAAGGCGACATATCTTTGTCTCTGTGTGTATGAACTTTTGCTTATCACGTGTGCAACCCGAATCTCAGAAAGTGTTTACAACTTTGCTATATGTCAGAGATTTGCGATTGCCGCGTTGTACTTAAGTCTACGGAAATAATTACCAGCATGTGACGGCTTTCCGTTGTCAGTCAAGCGCGCTAATGCCAGCTTTTCATATTAAATCGAAAGCCAATGTTTATATTGATTCTCAAGCGCGATAAACCCTTTATTAGAAAACGCCTGAAATCAATCTGTTCGTGTCCCCCCTCTCCACCCCACGCCACCAGTAATTACTTGTAATAAATATTATTAAGCGCTGTTGTTGTAGTTCGCGTACAAAACGCGCTGTCACAGTGCGGTTGCGAGTAATTTAATTCTTGAGACTTTCTACAACTAATTCTAATAAAAACAAAAACAAAGACAAGCAATCTGTGAGTAAAAAATGCAAAATGCTGGCAATTGTGGTATTCCTGTCGTTCATAGTAACACGTTGCACAGTTTTTTTCTCCAACAATCTGTCACAGTTGCGGTAATTATTGATAAAGACAGCTGGAATCAATTGAGAATGTGTGACCGGAATTATATTTGTTTTCAATGCAAAATTAGAGTTTTTATCTGGTTGACTTAATATTTCCCGGGAAGTTAAGATTTGTGTGTGTAATTATTTCCGACTCTATACGTGATTTGTGACAAAAACTGTTTGTGATTAATACTATTTATTTAGCAGAATATTTTGCAGATTGTTGAGAATTGTGACCATAACTACTTGGTACTGTAACTATTTGTGCCTATAACTTTTTGTGACTACGACTTTTAGTGACTTATACTATTTAACTGAATATTTTTGAGAATTAGTTGAAAATTATGACCACAACTTCGAATAAAACGATTTGTGACTGCAAGTATTTGTGACTATGAATTTCTGTGACTAATATTATTTGGCCGAATATTTTTCAAAGTGTTGAAATTTGTGGTCGTAATTTCTCGTAACTGTGACTATTTGTGAACAAAACTATTTGTGACTGTAAGTATTTGTGACTATGACTATTTGTGACTAATATTATTTAGCTGAATATTGTTTAGAATATTTAAAGTTGTGACCATAACTTTTTGTTACTATAACTATTTTTGACTAACTATTTGTGACTGTAACTATTTGTGACTAAAAATATTTGTGATTAATACTATTCGGCTGAATATTTTTTAGAATGTTAAACTTTGTGACCATAACAATTTGTGAAAAAAACTATTTGTAACTGTAACTTTATGTGACTATATTTTTTGAATATTCTTCAGAATGATGAAATTTCTGAACATAACTTCTTTTTACTATTACTACTTGTGACTTATACTATTTAACTGAAGATTTTTCAGAATGTTGAAATTTATGACCATTACTTCTTGTGAATAAAACTATTTGTGACTAATTTGTGACTATCACTATTTGTGTTCACTATTATTTAGCTGAATATTTTGTGGAACATTGCAAATTGTGATCATAACTTCTTGTTATTATAACTATTTGTGACTAAAAATATTTGCGACTACCGTTATTTGGCTGAATACTTTTTGAACGTTGACATTTGTGATCATAACTTTTGTAACTATGACAATTTGCGACTGCAACTATTTGTGACTGTTACTACTTATGACTTATACTATTTGACCGAACATTTTTCAGAATGTTGAAATTTGTGATCATCACTTCTTGTCAATATAACTATTTGTGATTGTAACTATTTGTGACTATCACTATTTGTGTCTTTATTACTAAGCTAAATATTTTGTCAATCCTTGAAAGTTGTGATCATAATTTTTTGTTCCTATAACTATTTGTGACTAAACTAATTTGTGATTAACTACTTGCGATTACCGTTATTTATTTAGAACGTTAAAATTTTGTGCCTATACTTTTTGTAACTATGAAAATTTGCGACTGCAACTAATTGTGACTGTGACTATTTGTGACTAATGACTCCAAATTTTTCAGAATCTTGAAATTTGTGACCATCACTTCTTGTTAATATAACTATTTGCGACTTATTTTTGGCTGCTATTATTTGGGAGATTATTTTGTAGAACCTTGAAAACTGTGACCATCACTTCTTGTTGCTATAACGATTTGTGACTAACGGAATATTTTCCAGAATGTTTTATTTTGTGATCATAACTTGTTGCTACTATATCGATTTGTGACTAAAATCATTTTTGACTATAACTCTTTGTGACCACGATTATTCTATCGTGACTAAACTAATATTATTTGTCTGAATATTTTGTAGAACGTTAAAAATTGTGACCATAACTACTTTCAGTCCGATTGTTTCGAAATTTGTTTGACTATTTCTGACTACAACTTCTTGTGTCAGACTATTTGTGGGTAGATTCTTGTTAATTTTCTTATTCCTAAAACTTTTTTCCACACGATTTCTAGAGCTAATATGAAAACCCTTAAATTAGCTAAGAATTTGTGAGTGAGTCTATTTTTTTTAACATTTTGAATCCAAAGTAAATCTTTTTCAAATACGATTTTAAGGGTTAGTATGAAATTCCTTCAAACTTATTAAGAATTTAAAAGTTTTAGTGACTCGATTTTTCTAGCTTTGTGAGTAAAGACAACTGGTAACTGTTGAGAAGGTGTGGCCCGAACAATTGAGTTGCCTTGTTGTAACTTATTTTCCTTGAGAAAGTCTGGAGTATTTATTTGTTTGGCAGTGTGAGTAAAGACAGAAATCTTCATGGATCTTTTTTGTTGTATTTCTTCAATGCGAAAGACTGCAGTATCATGTTGGGCAACTCTCTTTGACATTGTGTGACAATTTGTGACCATAACTAGTTGTAACTAAAGTAACTTTCTTTCTATCGCTTATCTTATAAAATGGTTGAATTGTTGAATTGTTGTTTGTCTTATTAGTCCAAACACTTTTAAAAATGAGCGTTCCAGGGTTAAAAAACTTCTTTAATAAGAATTAAAAATCTGGGTTTTCTTTTATTATACCATTTGTTATTGTCTTTGTATTCTTTTAATATCTTACTAAACGATAGTAAAATATATAACGTTGCCAACTCTAAAAAAATCTGCATTTTTCGTATCAGTCCCTGACTTTACTTCACACTTTCTGAGCGACCAAACGCAAAGCCTAAACACCTGTTCGCCGTTTCCAACATTCGCTCAAGCAAAACACAAAAGAAAAGCGCGTATAATGTCGATTTGAAACCACCGATCAGTGATCAGTCGAGCGGTCAGCACAAAATTCGCATTGCAGCGTGAAGACTGCAAGCGGCGATTGCACTTTTGAAGTGTTAATCGTCGATGAGGAAAATTCAATCAAAAAGTGCATAATTCAATAAGTGAAAAGCAAAATATGAAAACAAAAGCAGAAAAGCAATAAAATAGCAAAATAACAACAACACCAAAACAAAGTCAATAACTACGCTAACAAAATGCCCAAAGACAATGACGCGCTGCCGGCATGCGCTGACAGCTCAGCTCAGCTCAACGATAACAACAACAACAAGAATCGCAGCATTATTAACTTTGAGACCAGCCCACAGCAGCAGCAACAACAGCAGCAGCAGCAGCAGCGCTACAAAAGTGCTGCGTCAGCTGAGCGAGAGCGCATTGCAGTCGCAGCGCTGCCGGCAGAGCAGTGAGCGCGTGGCGTAGAGATCGACGGAAGCGAACTTGAGCTGATAGCGCAAGCTGCAAAGCAACTGGCTCAACAACAACAGCTGCTGCTGTCACAACGACAGCAACACAAACAACAAAACTGACAACAGAAAAACCACTAACAACAACAACAACGCGGCCACTGAATTGTTGCTCCAGCAGTGGCAGTGAAGCGTGACCCGGCGCTGACTCGAAGCCGAACTCGGAGGCGGCCGCAGCCCAGTGGTCGCGCGCACAGTGGCACCAGCGGCGGCCGGGCCTGGTCGGAGACAGTGTTGAGCTGAGCCGCCTGCCGTGGCGAGCGCATTCGTGTTTTAGCTGCGGAGCGTTGCAGACCTCAGCGACAGTCGACGGTGTACGTTGTAGTGATCGCGCATATCGTTGTTGTTTTTGCAGTACGTGGTCGGTGCGCAGTGGAGCAAAAAAAGTGCGTGCAAAGTGCAACCCTGCGCATGCATTAAAAAGAGCGACAAGAAAAAGCAACAACAAATAAAAAAGCCTGTTGAGCAAAAAGTGACAGCCGGTAGAAAAAGCAGCAGCTGCATGCTGTCGCGTCGTGTCTGTCTTGTTGTTGTTGCTGTTCTGTTGAATGCCAGCCCGACAAGTGCAATATCCGGCTACACATAATAATTGTGCCTTGTTTAAGTAATACAACAACAAAAAAAAGAAAATTTTAATATTACAAGAAATAATTTAGCGTCGCCAACTTCAGCCTCGCCGCCGCGTGCACTTCTCACGCTCCAAGTGCGCTTCCACGTTTGACCCGTTCATCAGCCCCCAGTCGCAAGTGCTCGCCGTGCCCGCAGCGCAAACAATGTGCAGCCGAAAATGTTGTCGCATGCCCACACTAGTCATACTCGGCGTCATACTCACCATTGTGCTGGTCTGCATTGTCGGCATCACCCTCACCAACAGCATCAACATCTCGAACATCATCAAGCTGCGCGAGAAGGTCGCCAGCGACTCGGCAGCCGCGAGCGGTGCCAGTGCCGCCCAGACGCGCGCCGCCCTCGTCGAGCAGCAGTACTCGACGCTGCAGCAGCACCATTTGTCGCGTAGCGACCTCAACTACATTGCCGCCACGCACCCCAAGAATCTGCAGCGTTTCGCCAACGGCGCTGCGGCACCGCCAGCGCAGCCGCCGCCACCACCGCAAAACAAGATCGTCATCGAGATTGGCATTCGCAACTTTACCGGCGACAGCGCGAATGGCTCCGGCATTGCTGGCACCGCTGACGGCGTGGACAAGCTGGTGTTGCCTCTCACCAGCGCCATTGTCGACGGCAATGTTGACTCGATTTCGGTGCCGGCAACGGCAACGGACAGCCGCGCGGCCGCACAAATGCGCCAACTCAATGAGTCATTCTCGCACTTTACCAAATCGCCGCCAAGTGCGCACATCGACAGCGCTGCCATTGTTCATAACCACACAACTGCAACTGTCATCGCAGCTCAAAGTGCCGAGGAAACGTCAACAGCAGCAACAGTTGAAGTCGCCGTGCCAAGCACGTTTTCAGCGTCCTCGACAACTGGCACAACGCTAGCGGCGGCGAATCCAGTGCTCAGCATTGCCGATCACAATCCAGGTGCGATCGATTTTGTGCGACGCGATCACATCAAACAGGTAAACAAAGTCTCAGTCTACTCATTCGAAAGTCAGGTCAAGAATTTTATATTTTTCGAGTTCAGGTTGATTTAAGTTTGAGCTCTAAGAAAAAGAGTTAAACTTAAAAAGATACTCGAGAGATCATGGAGAAAGTTTCTAAAATTCTATTATAGGTTCTAGATGATGAGACTTAGGTTAGGTTAGGTAGACAAATGTGTGTTTAAAGGCCTTAGGCCTTCATATGGGCCCATTGTGATGCCACAAATTCCACCCGTTTTTTCCAATATGAGCCACAACACTCAAATCAAACGGATGGGGAAGGAAGGGATGGGACTTACAGTTTAACACCGAATCCGAACAGCGATTCTTGTAATTCTCATCTGCTTCATGTGGATGGCGATAGAAGTAGACGAGTGTTTTACCAGTCCGAGCTAAGAATGGAACCTAGGACCTCTGGTATGAGAAGCCAGCGCGCTATCCGCTGGATCGGCGAGGCCGGCAATTATGGGACTTACATACTTAAATTACCGGCCATTCTTCGCGTCACAAGAGCGATGATTTGGTTGAAAGAGATCCAAAGTCTAAAATTAAATTTGATGTCAAGGCCTGTTTGAGGTGAACTATATGTAAGCTACCTAAAATCTTAACTTGAAAGCGGAACTTTCAAAGCCCAACGGTTCGGTATGGACCTGTTTTACAGGAGCAGAAATTATGGAACAATAACGAGACGAAGTAGTTCACTTGAACTGTGTCTGGTGTTCTACACCGACGACGATTCCCGACATCGGTTCCACCAATAAGAGTTATCTTTATCACTCTCACAATTGTTTTCCGGAATGCTTGTCTGAATTTTATTTCTTTAACATTTATGCGGGGATTCCGTATCCCCAACTACGAAACTCCCTTCGTAAAGTTTAACCATGAAAAATTTAACCATGAAAGCTTTCAATTTAACCCCAACATTTAAACCGTAATTCTAAGGAAATCAATTATAAGTAAATTATTATATTTTAACTTTGAAGCTCCGAAAGATTGGCACGAAATAAATGCAGCAATTTTATATTTTGTAGAACTGGTCCTTATTCTTGTCAAAGTTAAATTTACTTCACAAACAAGATTTTAGTAATAATTCGAATAACTTGCCAGTAAAAATGAAGTTTACCTCGCAAAAAACCTTTTTTTATAGTAATAATATTGCTGTCTCAACTTGTTTCCAATAATAATTCCGAATTTAAATTACTCAACTTTAAAACCTTTTTATTCAACTGAGGCACTGGCTTGAATTCAGGTTCGATTCTAATATTATAAACTCCAACTAAATCCAATCAATTTATTGACTCCGAAATTTTGTTTGCTATCTCCGAAACTTGTCTTTTCAAACAATACTTTGGATTGTATTATAGCAACAAAATCTTAAAATGTTTATTAAAAAATAAAAATTGTTTCTAACTAAAAATTTTATTCCCGAAGCTATTCCGAAATCTTTATTTCCAACTCCGAAGCGCTCCTCTTCAGTTTAACCAATGAATTGGACTCAAGTTTAATTCAATTTAAATTAAAACACTCCATTTGTCATTTCAAATTGACTCCGAAACGTTGTTTTAAATTGACTCCTAAATTTATTTTGTTAACCTTGAACTTTAGCCTCAACAAAAGCTTTAAAAAAAGCAAAAAAATATCCAAATTTTGATTTAACATTAATTACTCCGAAATTTTTCGATCTGGACTTTTCGATAAAAGCTTTGGATTGTAGCAAAAATATTTAAATTTAATTCCAGCATTAAGAAATTGTTTTGTCACTATACAAATTTTATTTCAAAAACTATTCCGAAATCTAAATTTTCAACTCCGAAACGATACTCTTCAATTGTAGTATACAATCATAACAAATTTTACCAATAAAATTTGCAAATACTCTATTTATTATATCAAATTCACTTTGAAACGTTGTTTTAAATTGACTCCTAACATACATTTGTTAACCCTGAACTTTACTTTTCAAAAAAAATTTTAGAATAAAGCCAAAAAAAAATATTCATATATTGATTAAGCCCTAAAAACAGTTTTAACACCAATAATTGAATTCCGAAAGATATTCCAAAGTCAGAATTTCCCACCCCAAAGCGCTGTTTCAAGTTTCAGCATTAAATTTGTGTCCATTCGTGCAATAAAAGGCCTTAATACCCAATTTATTATCTAAGTTTACTCCGAAATTTTGTTTAATAACTCCTAAACTCTATTTTTCAACAAAAGCAATAACCTGTTGCAACAAATATTACAGATTTCTTACAGCATTAAGAATAATGTTTGTCACTATACAATTTTGATTCCGAAACCTACTCCGAAATGTAAATGTGCAACTCCGAAGCGAGGCCCCCTAGTTGCAACATTGAACTAGAGTCAATTCAAGCCATGAAAACTTTCAAAATCCATTTTAATATCCCGAACTGACTTTGAAACGGTGTCAAAATTTACTCCTAATTTTTTTTTTTGCCAACTCCGAAACTCTATTTTGCCGCTGTTATTGCGATATTTTATAGGTTTTTGTTGTACCATGTTTACAACGCTATTATTTCCATTTATTACTATTTTCCCCAATAACTACGAGCCTCGTTGTTTACAGTGTAGCTGTAAAAACTGTAAACGCCTAAACGAGCGTCACGTCACTGGCGCACCATGATTGTCTACTTTCACGAGATTTAATGTGATTTGTCGATTTGTTGTAGTAATTTTGAAATTGGCAATGCTTTTCGACTTGTTGGCGTTTTTTACGATTTCAATTACAAATGATTCAAGTGTTTTAATCGATTAAATATTTATAACTAACTAATTAGAAATTCCTTAATTTTGACTCATCATTGAAGAGTTTTTATGTAAATTTCCTTTGTTACAAACGAAGCGTTTATTTGAACACTCCTCCGCTTTGTTCTTTCATCTTTTTGCGAAATGACGTCAGTGCAAAATGCAACCCGCGCATGTTGTGCCTATAGAATACCGATATCGTTTGTGTTGTTGTTGTTGTGTTTATAAATTCAAAAGCCAGTTTTTTGTTTGTAAACAGAAAGTGACTGGACGACCGTAGGTGCGGTGACTGATTGCATATTTTTATGCTAAACTGTATATATGTGTATTTGTATTTTGTATATAACCACATGTATCCAACGTAAGTTGTGCGAAATTTTATCTCATATCTGCATTTACGTTGTTTGTAAGTGCGACAAGTGCGAGTGTTTTAGTGAACAACAATGTTTCTAATTGTTTGCTTTGGGTGCAAAGTTCCAGTGTGCTGGACAGTGTAGTTGGACAGCTGGCAAGAAGGCGTAAGCTGGCGTTCAGAAGGCGTAATGGCAAACAGCCCGTAGGAAATAATTCATTGAAAATTTGGAAAAAAATGTGAATGATTTGCGTTCAATTTTGAGACAAAACAATGCGTAATTATCTCTGCTGTAGCTTTAAAAATTGTCCGAATCGGTTTGAAAATGGACCCAATACCGACTCGAACTGAACCCACAAAAGATAGAAACGATCTGAAACGATCATATTATTTACTGAAAGCTGAAAGATTAAAATGGATTTTGAATCCTAAAACGCATAGAAAAAAGAGAGGGGCTTGAAAACAGTGAACATAATGTTTGCGAACGTTTGTACAGTAAAAAAAAGAAAGAAAGGGAAAATAGTAAAATAAACTTGTCTTAAAGACTTAAAGAACTTGAAATATGCAACAAAAGCATTGAATAGGTTTCGAAAGTTGTGTACCATAAGTTTCTTACCGATGTAGGAGTGCAGATTATGTTTTGGAAAATTAAAGCATTTAAAATGGGCTTCAGAAGAAGAGTTTCGGAGTGTCAATTACATTGTTTTCGGAGTATTTCAGTACAGTAAACGTTTAGTCAATAAAAAGTTTTAGTTAATGAAAACAAGTAGTTATAACTTTTGCTAACATCACATTACCCAAAGGAGGAATGCTTAAATTTTTCAATTTATATGCAAAAATCTCAGAATTAACCCCGATTTCTACGATCATGAGATGAACGTAGTTTCAGAAATGAATGTTTGTTGTTAATTAGCAGTTTATTAGCATCCGTAGTTCATTAACACCTGTCGTTGTTGACTTTTGCAATAAAATTATTTATTGTGGAAATGAAAGCCAACAGTTTATTGAATTTTGTATGTAAAAACTGTCAGCATGTAGAACGGTTACTGTAATTACTGTCTTTCGGAATGATTTATTCTTGCAAATTGTCTGATGAAAACTTTCTAGTTCTGCTTACTAGTAGGATAGACATGATCTACTCTATAACTACCGAGTTTCAGAGTGATTTATTTCATCTGATTGTCTGGTTATGAAAGCTGATCTAAAGTATACACAATCCGCAAAATAATTATGGACTTTTTGAGTGATATATTCCTTCTAACTGTCTGGTTATGGCAACTGGACTAGCGGAGACACTCTTTACTCTGTAAATATCGTCTTTCGGAGTGATTTATTCCCTCTATCTGTATAGTTATGGCAACTGATATAATGAAGGCACTTTCTACTCTATAAATATCAACTTTCGGAGTAATATATATTTTATAATTGTCTGGTTAAGGCAACTGGTTAAACGAAGTCACTGTCCACTTTAATACTACCGTCTCTCGAAGTGATATATTCCTTCTAACTGTCTGGTTATGGCAACTGGTCTAGCGGATACACCTTTTACTCTATAAACATCTTCTTTCGAAGTGATTTATTCCTTCTAACTGTCTGGTTATGGCAAATGGTCCAGCGGAGACACTCTCCAATCTATTAATATTGACTTTCGGAGTGACTTAATACCTCTAATTGTCTGCTTATGGCAACTGATCTAACGGAGACCCTCTCCACTCTATAAATATCAAGTTTCGGAGTGATAGATTCCTTCTAATTGTCTGGTTATAATATTTACCGTCTTTCCGATCGATTTATTCCTTCTAACTGTCTAGTTATGGACACTGATCTAGCGGAGACATTCTGCACTCTATAAATATTGACTTTCGGAGTAATACATTCCTTCTAACTGACTTGTTATGGCAACTGATCTAGTGGAGACTTCACTTCAGAAGTATAGACTTTCGGAGCAATATATTCTTTCTACCTGTCTGGTTCTGGCAACTGGTCTAAGATAAAAACTCTCTCCGTCTACCGTCTTTCGGAGTGATATGTTCCTTCTAACTGTCTGGTTATGGGATATAGTCTATGATGGACACTCTCCACTCTATAACTAAAGCCTTTCGGAGTGATATATTGCTTCTAACTGTCTGGTTATGGCAAGTGATCTAAGGTAGACACCCTCCACTCTATAACTACCTAATTTAGGAGTAATACATTCCTTCTAATTGTTTGGCTATAGCATTAAGTCTATAGCAGACACTCTCCACTCTATAAAAATCGACTTTCGGAGTGACATATTTCTTCTTACTGTCTGGTTATGGCCACTGGCGTAACGGATACATTCTCCACTCAATAAATTTTGACTTTCGGAGTGTTATATTCCTTTTAACTGTCTGGTTATGGCAACTTATCTAACGGATACACTCTCCACTCTATAAAAATCGACTTTCGGAGTGATATATTTCTTCTAACTGTCTGTTTATGTCAACTGATCTAACGGAGACACTCTCCACTCTATAACTACCGTCTTTCGGAGTGAATTATTACTTCTGTCTGGTTATGGCATCTGGTCTAAGGTAAACGTTATTCACTCTACAAACATCCACCTTCGGAGTAGTTTATTTCTTTAACAAATTTGATTGAGACTGTCTGGTTATGGTCCCTCACTGCGGTATTCCGCGACAACAGTCTGTCAACGCTCCATTATCAAAAGTTGCTCTAATTTAATTCCATTGAACTCAACCTTTGGCACTGCCCACAATATTCACGCACTTTCATGTGACAATTCGTAAAAAACAAAAAAAAACGCCTGTTGAAAATTGCGACGCCGACAGTTGACAGTCGGAACTGATCAATTCTATTTATGGTTGTTGTTGCGCTCTCCTCGTCGTCGTTGTTGTTGTTGTTGTTGTATTTTGTTGTGTTGTGTTGTGCTGTAATTTAATGCGAAATTTTGTAGCCACGCAATTGAGAAATTTCTGTCGAACACGACCGCACCGCAAAACGTGCAGTGTGTCCGCATTGATGAACGACGCTCGGAAGCGGCCGCTGCAACAGCTGTCGCCTGCCCTGCGCGCCCATTGCGTGCTGTGGCCAATTTAATTACTACATATTTGTGTCTGAATTATTGTCATTCGATTTGATGGCTATTACCGATTGTAATGGTTTGTTATTGCATATTTGAATAAATTTACGATCAAAAATAACCACAACAATAACAGCAACAACGGCAACGACAACACTGATGCACAAACAACACAACACAAACACAACGCTTTAACATTTTAGCATTTGCATTTGTTTGTTTTGTTTTGTTTTTGTCGCAGTTGCTTTTGCTGCTATTTTAGCATCCACATGTAAATTGCTGTGCTTCGCGCATTCATTTTGTCGCCGCAGTGCGTCCCGCACCGACAGACTCTGTACATGCGATCGGCAATTGTGATCTCGCTTCGCAACTTCCAGCGTTGCACTCAACACTCGATTCTGGTCTGATCGAGCTGTGACCGAGAATGTTAAACTTGTTTTTTGTCGTTGCTGTTGCTACAGTTTTTATTGCCAATTCGGCTCGCTGTGTGTCTGCACTTTAGTCCGCCTTGAAATTTGTTTTTGCATTTCGAGAATTAATGCGAATGCGCGCCGCTTATTATGCAAGCTGGCAACTTGAAATGGCTTCCGTCGGCCAGTTGTGGTTTTTTGCCGGCAGTTTTCGCCACTTACGACAGCATATTGCGGCGAGAAATTGTTGTTACAGTTTTAATTTTAATTTGTTGCTCAAATGCACGCCATGGCTGCGTCGCTGCACATAAAAATTGCTCTAAAACAGTCAAGTGATAAATGCCTTAACCCTTTTCGCGCTACTGTTGTATTCTGGGTAGAACAGTCGAGTTAAGTTGTTGAAAGTGTTTTGATGTAGTTGCAGTAAAAGTTTAAAGTTTTAATGACATAAAGTTGATGCGACAGTTTGTATTAAGTTATTAGGAGTTATTTTCGGAATTCTGAAAAGCAAATTAAAAGTTGATTTTGCATAAATAAATCAGCCAGTTCTTACAATGCAGTTAAAGGAATCTTGTATGAATTTAAAATGATCTTTCGGAGTTAAAATTACAGCTTATTTCTATGTTGTAGTAAGTAAAACTCGTTTTCGGACTTAATAATTTACCAAAAAGAATAAAATTTTTTAGGAATTACAGCCTTATTGAAAGTTTTTCCAAACTATTTTGCATGTGCAGAGTTTTGCATGTTACAGAGTTCGGAATAACAATATTAGCTCAAGTTATTTGTTAATTCAGTCAAAAAGATCTTAAATTAATATTATATTTGCTTTCGGAGTTCAAATTTCTGGTTACAGTAACTAAAATATATTTTCGGAGTTGATAAATCAATGTTCCAGTCAGTTTAAAAGGCCTTGGATGAAGTTAAAACTAGCTTTCGGTGCTAAAATTGCTATTTACTGCTATGTTCTAATACGTTTTTTTTAGGAGTTATTAAAGAATTTGCCAAACTTTTTTTAACATACTGTTAACAGATTTTCGAATAACAATATTAACTCAACTTAGTTGTTAATTCAGTCAAAAAGCTTAAATGACCACTGAATTTACCTTTGTAGTTCAAATTACTAGTTACAGTAAATAACAAATATTTTCGGAGTTGATAAATCAATGTCCCATGTTATAGAATGAGCCAACGCGTAGGGAATACCCCTATAAATGCAAGGCATTGCGCTGGTTCAGGAAGGAAATATAGGTTAGGAACAGTACAAAACGGTTCCGAAGTGAATATTTTACCAAAAAGAATAAAAAGTTTTAGGAGTTATTGAAGATTTTTCCCAAACTTCTTTTCATGTGCATGCTGTTAGTTTTCGGAGTAACAATATTAGCTCAAGTCAGTGGTTAATTAAGTCAAAAAGAGCTTATATAAATTTTATATTTGTTTCGGAGTTTATATTACTGCAGTAACTAAAAAACATTTTCGGAATTGATTAGTCAATGTTCGGTTCAGTTAAAAAGTATTTGTATAGAGTTTAAATTAGCTTTCAGAGTTCACAAACTGCTTACCTTTATGTTACGGTAGGTTTTAACAAATATTCGGAGCTGATAGTTTAGCAGCGTAACAATATTAACTTAAGCTGAATTTAAATTAGGTTAAAAGGGGCTTTAATAAAGCTTAAATTGGATTTCAGAGCCTAAATCACTGCTTAACTTTACGTGGCAGCGACTAAAACACTTTTTCGGAGTTGGTATTTTGGTAGAAATCAAATAAATGTTCAGGTCAGCTAAAAAAAGCTTTCATGAAGTTTAAATTAGCTTTCGGAGTCCAAATTACTGCTTACTGCTATGTTGCAAAAAGTACAAACCAACTTTCGGAGTTAAAACTTTGGCAAAGTACCCATATTAGCTCAACTTAATGTTCAGTTCAGTTTGAAGAGAAGTTGAATGTAGTTTTCGGAGTTAAAATTAGAGTAATGTTACTGCATGTATATTATATTGAATTTCGGAGTAAAGTATCAGCTTAAATGAATGCAATAACGTTTGTTTATTGAGAGTAAAAAAGAGAAGGCAACAACTTTTAAAAATTTTATAAATTTTAACTCCGAAGTTTGTAACTAAAAGTCATATGATTATATGTTTTCTGTAAATTAGAAAAAGACTCAAAAGTTTATTGCATTAGAACTTAATTTTTGAAGTTCATATTGGTTTTCGTAATCAGTTTCGGAGTCTATTATTTCACGAAATTATTGAATTCGTTTAACAATCTAATTTTAAGCATTTAAGTAAGCAAGTGAGATTTTATAGATTCGAACATTGATACTCTTTAGCGATTTTCGGAATTGCACTACAAGCTATAAAATATTTTGTAAAAAATAGTCTCTTTTCTAAATTTTTTTTTACTGACTAACTTTAGGAGTTAGTTTCGGAGTTTATAGGCTTAGAAAAGCTTACTTTTTTTACAGTAGTTAAGTCGTAAGAAGCTGTTGGCACTTTATATAAATATTCTGACACAAAATACTTGTCACTGTTTTGTATCTGTAAACGCCAACTTTCGGAGTCGGTTTAAAGTTTTGTTTGCCATTTCAAAAAAACTTTGCACTTGTAATTTTAAGCAATTAAATAAGTTATAAAAGTCTTATGGATTTGAAAACTGATACTACTTAACGATTTTCGGAGTTAAAGTTCAAATTCAGAAAATTGAATGTCAATGTATATAAAAAATACATTCATTCATACATACATATGTTACATGTATTATTAAATATTTTGTCAAAAATAATGTCAACAACAAACTATTTTTCACATTTCTTGTCACTACTTGTATAAAAACTGACTTCAGGAGTTAGTTTCGGAGTTTACGGGCTTAGAATAGTGTAAATTATACAGTAGTGGAGGCGTAAAGAGCTTTCGGAGTCAATCAAATAAACAAAAAACAAACACAAAATACTTGCCATATTTTTTATCTGTAAACGCAAACTTTCGGAGTAGGTTTCGCGGTCGGCTTCAAAGTGCCAATTTAATAAAATTTTGAACATTTAAATTCAAATAAGTTAAACAGGTTTATAGATTTGAAAACTGATACTATTCAACGATTTTCGGAGTTAAAGTACGAATTAAGTAAATGTTCATAAATTAACTAACTGTAAGCATTTTGTAAAACATTTAGCTGTCACAACTGGTGTCAGACTTTTTTGCACATTATTTGTCACTACTTCTTTTAAAATTGTCTTTAAGAGTTTTTTCGGAGTTTTTAGTTCAAGGAAAGTTAAAGAGTTTTTAAAGCACAAAAATCGTAAGCAGCTTGGAATCAAAATATTATTAATAATTGAAGTTTGGGTTCCAAAGCTGAACACGGGACCTGGGCCCAGTTTCGGAGTTAACAAACTTTAAAGAAATTTCAAGTGAAATTCGAATTCATCTTCGAAATGTTTTTTCTGTAGCATTGCTTTCAAGTTTCGCTCTCACCAGTGTTACTACTTTATCTCGGCCATGAACGGGTTAATGTTGCTGGTGCTGCGCACAAAAAAGCAAATCCGTTTTATAAATAAATTTATTCACACACACACACACACACACACACACAAATTTTTCGCGCTTTTTGCATTAGCAACTTGCGGCTTGTGCTAACCAGATATGAGATTCATGGCTGAGCATGCAGCCAGCAGGAAATGTTGCATGCTTACCGCCGCCCCAGCTCCGCCCACTTAATGCTGCCGTACTGCAGTCAACGTGCGGTGCATTCTCGCGCTTTCGGCAGTGCCGCGTTTCAGTGACTTCATTTATTGTGGCTGGTTTGTTGTGTTGTTCTTGTTTACCGCTTAGATTTATTTGGCTGGCAAACACAAAACACTCCAAGTCGCGTTAATAAATTACGAGCCACTTAAGCGCAGACTTATGCGCCACTAAGCAGACGCGCAACCGACTGAGTGAATAACTACAACAACTGCTTTCGAAATTAATGCCTTTGTGTGCTTTATGTTGTTGTTGCTACTCAGTTAATTCTGTTTTTGGGCGCTGATGTTACTTGTTCAGTTATTTGTTTCATTTCGTTTCCTTTGTTTTAGTGTTACGGTTTGTGCTATTTTTGTAATTTTTCGGCACTGCACTGAGACATACTTGGAATATGTACTTTTGACATGCAATGTTGCCCACCTGTCTACTGTCTTGCAGTGTTGCTTTGTGCTCAAAGACAGGTTACTGCAGTGTGTGACAATCACTTAAGTTGGTGCAAGGTTGGCAATTGCAGTGGCACGAAGGTAATGGCACGAAGAACAAATTGGCCAGACGAATCATTTCAAAGGCAAAATTTTGACTAGTTTAATTTTTTAATATTTCAAATGCCAATTGAACTCATTCTCACTGCTTGTGATTTGGCGGTTTTTTTTTAACAACTGAAAAAATTTCCATGTCACTGCATTTTCTCTACAAAAATGCAGCTCAACTTGATTTTTTGCCATCAATGTGCCCCACATGAAAGTTTTACTCTATCCTCATCCATTTTCTATATCTTGAAAGAGATTATAAATTCTTTTGTGCCATGAAACGCGTTAATGCGCAAACAAGCACCAAATCTCAGCTGCTCGCTTTACGCTCCAAATATTTCCCAACATTCCCATAGACACGTTGCTTGGACTCCTGTTTCCCTCCCGCTACCATCGCTGGTCACGTGGTAATTGTGTAATTTTTAACAAAAGCATAAAATATTCAACGCCTTTCAAGCCTCCTTCACTCGTTGTTTATTGTCTTGTCGTAATAAGTTTTCCCGCTTGTACAAAACACTTTTTGTGACGTCGACTTCGTGCTGGCCACCCTTTGCTGTAGTCCGTTCGTTCGGTGCTCAACGCTCAACGCTCAGCCCGGCCACTGTCAGCATCCGCAAGCGTCCAAAGCAGATAAGCATTTCTAATTTTAGAACGATTTACGCCAATTTTCTTCATTGTTGGCTGCCAGCTCTATTGTTCTCGCATTGTTCCAGCTTAAAATTTCCCTGAACAATGCCCCTCTCCCCTCATTTCATTTCGTCCCCATCATCAACAACAACCCATACACACAAACACATTGTTGTGTTGTGTTTGTTGTTGCTTTCGATTATGATAGCAGCTTCCAGCTTGCAGCTTCTTAGTCTCAATCGCAGCCGGGCATCAGCTTCCGTTTTAGCTTTCCGCTTCAACATAAGACAAGACAAGACAAGTCACCGAGCAAACGGGTGGCGGGTTGGTGACGTGGACGTCGTTGAGTGTGCGACTGCTTGTTGTTGAAAATGTTGTGCAAGAACTGCTTGAATTACTGCAGAATTTACTCGAGCAAAAGTGGCACACATGAAATGCGTTGCTGCGGCCAGCTCACGTGTCTGACTTTCCTTCTGTCCCGTCCCATTTCCACTTTGCTTGTGTGCTTTGGCTTTAAGTACAATTTATGGTCGTTTGCTGTAATTTTTCTCTAAGCGATTGTCGTTGAACACAGAGTGGCAGCGTTGTTACTGTAAAAGGAAAGTAAGGGAAAATTTGAAGGAAATTTTTTAAAGACTTCTACCTCTAAAAAACTACTAAAGGGGAAAGCATGTAAAAAAGGAAATTCATTCAAATAAAAATGTTGTGAACTTCACAGAACCCGCTTCAGACTCAAAAAATATGTAAAATGCTATTCACTAAAAATTCTAAACTTATAACAAAACATCTTATAAAATAAAAAATAATTACAAAACTGATTCCACAGAGAAAAAAGTAAAATGTAGTAAAAATAACTGCATTATTTTTCCAAAATATGAATTCAGTAATCTGTATCTGGCGTTGTATAAGCGCTATACAGGGTTAGAAAGATACGATTTCTTACTAAAGAAACTTCTCAAACAGTTTTGCGATTGCTTGATTCAGTTATATTTGAGAAGTTCCCGTCAAAGATAGACACCAACGAAGAGTTGGGTTGGAAAGATAAGATTTCCTACTAAAGAAACTTTTCAGACAACTTTGTGATGGTTTGACTCGGTTTTATTTGAGTTGTATCCGTCAAATTTGGACATCAACAAAGAGGAAATATGCTGAATGTTGTTAGAATGATAAGATTTTCTACTATAGACTCTTCTGACAGCTTTGTGATTGCTTGGATCGGTTTTGTTTGAGATGTATCCGCCAAATTTGGTCACCAACAAAGAGGAAATACGCAAAATGGTGTTAGAAAGATACAATTTCTTATTAAGAAACTTTTCAGACAGTTTTTTGATTGCTTGATTCAGTTTTGTTTGAGCGCGCATCAAAAATGGACACCAACCAAGAGGAAATACGCTAAATGGTGTTAAAAAGATTCTAAAGAAACTTCTCAGTTTTGCGATTGCTTGATTCAGTTTTGTTTGAGACGTTTTCGCCAAATAAAGAGAAAATACTCTAAATAGTGTTAGAAGGTTACGATTTCTTACTTAAGAAACTTTCTGGGGGTTTTTTTGACTCAGTTTTGTTTGAGCGCGCATCAAAAATGGACACCAAAAAAGAGCAAATACGCTAAATGCTCTTGATAAGATAATGTTTCCTACTAAAGAAACTTCTCAGACAGCTTTGCGATAGCTTAACTCGGATTCGTTTGAACGAGCATAAAAAATGGACATCAAGAAAGAGGAAATAAGCTAAATCTTATTAGAAAGAAAATATTTCCTACTAAAGAAATATTTCAGACAGTTTTTTGATTACTTGATTCACTTTTGTTTGAGAAGTTCCCGTCAAGTTAGACACCAACAAAGAGGAAATACGCTAAATGGTGTTAAAAAGATAAGATTTCCTACTAAAGAAACTTCACAGACAGCTTTATGATTGCTTAACTCAGTTTTGTTTGAACGCGCGTGAAAGATGAACAACAGCAAAAACGAAATATTCCATACTTAAGTATTTTTCTTCAATAAAGGCGAAAACTAATGTCAGACAAACACGTTAATAAAGTTTAGGGTCCTGACTGACTGTAACAGCCAAATACGGGCAATTTTGATTCCTTCAATTCTGTTCCGGTAGTTTTGATATCAAAAATGCATCACGCTTTGACAGGTCACTGTCGAAAATGTCAGTAAAATCATAGAAATCGTCGAGTCCCATCGTCATATAAACACTGTTTCGACTGTCTAGAAACATTGTACAAAAAAGAGTTTATAGAATCATTCGACTAGCTGCATATAAAAAGAAGCTCCTCAAAAACACCTCATGGGTAGAATTTCCATCTGTGATTCGCTGTTGAATCGCAACCAAATCGGTGTATAACTCAAATGAATCAGAAATGGTAATGAAAAGTCATTAAATCACTAACGACGAAATCACAGTTGTGATTGAATCGCGGCCAAGCCAGGATTGATGGTCAGGAAAGCCAGGTTTTGCTGTGTGTTTGGCATTGAATCATCTAATCATCTACTTTGATCTACTTCCCTTCCGTCAAACTCTTAAATTTCTACTGTCAACATTTGGACACTTTGAAGAAAGTAACCATCCAGAAATGACCAGCTTTGGCAAATAGGAGAGGAGTTGTGTTCCATCAGACAACTTCAAACCACACAGATGGATAGTGATTCGCCAAAAGCGTCCAATTTTGTCCAATAGGAGAATTAGAGGAAGAGGGACTTGCCAGAAGCTCTGGGAGCTTGGTTAAGAGGTCCTTATGCCTCCACCTTTTAGTTCAGACATGACTCTAAGTCAATCTTGTGAAAATCGCCTCTCCCAGTTTTGTGACAGCAGGTACCAGAGATTCAAAACGGATATATTTGACCAAAATTGCACCAATCTTTCAGTTAAAAAGTGGTCAAAATGCAATCGATTATTCTCTAAAGTTCCATCATTCACTTCCACTTTGTGTACGCATACACAAATAATTCATTTCAACATTTCATACACTTGTGTGACAATTTCTGTCATAGTCACCGTTTCGTTAATGTATGTCACACATGCAATCAATGTCACACAAAAGCGAACTACAAATAAAACAATAAAAACAGGTCATAATCTGTGTCTGTCCGGCGTCTGTCCAGCTTTGCTTATTTCGCGATTTGTTTTCTCTCTCTTTCTCTCGCTCTAATAACCATTATGCTCTTCTGTTGCCACCGCACTCTCTCTTTTCACCTCCATTACACGCAGCCACTCGACGTACGCGGTCCGGTGCGCTGCAATTGAAATCGTTTATATATACTCATTGAGTTAATGTGCTTGACCCTTTGACATGCCAGTGGGACGCACGCTGTCTGTCTGTTTGTCTGTCGACTTATTTGCCGCTGAACGAGTGCTGCTATGTGCATGCAGTCAATTGCCATCTACTTGAAATAACCACTGTGGCAGTGCACTTGTGTCGTTTATGTTTTTTCCGTTCGCAAGAGGCAAAGATCGCCAGCAATCGTTGTATGCTAATTGCTCTTTACTGTGATTCTGTGTGTGTGTGTGTGTTTGTGATTCTCTTTTCTACTGTTATTTGTTGTTGCTGTGTGGCTGTCATTGTGCTTGTACAGTTTGTAATCCGCTAAATATTTTCTTTTGTTCGACAGAAAGTTCCTTCCGGAACTACCATTAAATTTATGGACGAGAGGACATCTGTAGGTATTTGTGCTCTGGTTGTTGCATTACAACTTTATAAGCAGATGAAATAAAAATATTTATGCTTAAATTTGACAGCAGTCTCAACTAAACTAACGTTCCTGTTGAGACAAAAGTGTGACAACTTGTCAGATACCTTAAAATTATACAAAGTGTTAAAACTCTATGTTAAATTTCAAAATTGTTTGGCTCCAAATGTGATTACTGTGACAGCTTGTCACACAGCATCAAATAAAAGCGTCACACCATTCAAGGAGCTTTTATAACTTGGCCCACTATCCCTGTTGATCTTCATGGATAACAAAATGCAAGTTGCAACCCTTTTGGCAGTAAGACTGAACACCACTTAGGGCACGCACTGATTTCGGTCACTGCCGTATTTTCAGTAAACTACCCGACATACCCAACAACATACGCCACCCCCTACCATCATACCTCTTTCACATTGAAGTTTCAACCCACATACCTCACAGACACCGGCCTCGATAGTCCGCAGGTAACGCGCTGACTTCTCATAGCAGAGACCCTAGGTTCGATTCCTAGCTTGGGCTGATGAATCACTGTTCTACTTCTATCGCTATACACAGATGAGCAGACAAGGATTACAAGAAGCAGATGAGGATTACAAGAATCGCACAGGTCCGCTCTTGGAAGGCAATGGCAAAACCTCAAAGTGTGAAAGGAAATTGACAAAATAAAACCGCCGTTCGGATTCGGCGTAAAACTGTAGGTCCCTTCCCCTTCTCTCATGTAGAGAAAAACAGTGATAGAGACTTATGTGTGTCTGCCACAGACCCACTACAACCTACCTACCTCACTGACAGGAGTGGGAACCAGACACGGGGTCTAAAGCAAAGGTCCCACGATTGCCTCAAATGTGCCGATCTGGTCGGGCAATGACTACGCAAAAATTGTCTATTGAGCAATACGTTTTTTATTTGGATCACACGATTGCCCCAATTGCGAAAAATTTTGTCGGCTCAACCTAACGAGCAGAAATATTGCGCCGAACTATTTCATAGGTAGGTCACACGATTGCCCGAATCGAAACAAAAATTTAAATAAATTTTCAAAAAATTTCAAAGCACCGACAAATTTTGTCGGCCCCTATGGTTGGCGCTCGAGTTGCCGACAAAATTCGGCTCAATTTTTATTTTTTTGTCTGGCTTCAACTGTTCACACGATTGACGCTTTTGTACCAATTTCGTTCGGCGCAACAGGAGGCAGATCGAGTATTTTTGACATTTGCGCCGAAACCGAATCGAGTTCACACGATTGGCATTCGGTTTTTTTCAAAATGCGTAAAATTTCTACGCATTGCGGCAATCGTGGGACCTTACCTTAAGACTAGAGTATGTTTCTAGAGGGCTACAAGTTGGATGATAGAGTATAGGATGATGTACGCATGGAAAACATTTTCCGCCTTTCAAACTTGTTCAGTGTCTTCCAAACGAAAGTACTAGCCATTTGTAAGGCCCTGTCTCTGCTAAAACAGGTTAACCTCCCTAGAGGTAAGGCTTGGATTTTCAAGGACAGTCTGGCAGCAATTAAAGAAGGTTTCCACTAAATCGAAAGTGGTCTCTCTCTGCCCGTCCCTCTCTGCCCGTCCCTGCTCAACGAGCTAGGTCGTGTGAACAGCATCACTCTGGCTTGGGTACCGAGTCTCAAATACGTGAGGGGAAACTGCTAAGCCGATAAGCTCGCAGACATGGTACCATCTTATCAGACCACAACACAACAATTGCTATTCCTTCCTCGACAGACCTTACAATCCATGGCATGAGAGCACTTTTTTAAGATGAGCAAACGTGCAGGGGATACCTTTATTAATGTGAGACATTCCGTTGGTCCAGGAAGGATTAGGGTACATGGTAAAGAGTGAAGTGGTTATGGACTTTTGTCTTGAACCCATCAAGATCATAGGCGCTGCGAAACATATCTACAGGGAGACCATTCCACAATCGCGCAGTGCGGGCCAGAAACGAATTCTTTTTGTAATACGTAGCGTGCTGGAATATTGTTTCAACGTGGAATGCATGGGCGCCAGTGTTTGAACGGGTTGCCCAGCGGTATACCCGTAGTAATGACATCAGGGTGCTCACATCCTCTGAACAATTACCGAAAAAGTATCGGTAAAATAAAGCCACACTTGCCACGTTTCAACGATGTTCCAAGGAATCAATAGAGTTGGATACCCTACTTTTTTCATAACCTTACAACTTTGGGTCACTTTCAACCCCAGACGCACTAAAACGTTTGTCTCACTTAGCAGACAACATATCAGCACGATCGTCTCGATTGTGACAGGATCGAATAGACAATCGGTCTCCACGCCTACAGACAGCTGGGACTTTTGCCGCAGTTGTCAAAATGAAGAGGAGGAAGAAACTGTCTTGCTCTTTTTAGACGAAGGTTGAAATCCTTAAGCTCTCCCTTCTTCGATAACTTGAACGACCTTAGATCAGTCAACAAAAAAGACTTGCTTGGTTTTATCCCCAAAACAAATTTACTTGTGTTGCAACCTCGACTTGCCGAGGTTAAGTGGCCGCTCCTGGGGGATTTCTCTGAGGCATAGTGGCCCATTGTGTTATCCATAGTCAGATCTCTTTTTCCTTGTGGTATCACAACGGACACTTTCTGTGGCTTAAGTGTATCTTTCGGCAAGTCGATCCGAAAATTTCTCACAATTTCAAGCAATAATGGAAAGACTAGCCTCAACCTGCAGGATTCATATCTATCGGGTGTCGAGGTAGTCATATAGGGGATATGAGACAGTGGACTTAATTCCCAAGAGTGGGTGCTGATGCTACTTTGCACATTTTACGTTGACATAGAGAACAGCACAAAAAGAGGTGGAGGAACTTTAAAAACTGCCTAACTGCATAAGTAATGCAAAGAATATTGAACTGCACAAACTCTCGGTTAGACTATCTATCGTTCAGATTGAAGAATCCCCAAGGGCTTATTAGCAGACAGACAGTAAAAGCTGAAGAATGTACAAGTAACATGAAGCTAGACAGGTTCCTAAATGAAAAGTATTTCTGCTAGGAAGATCAGGAAAAAGATGTATGAAAATCAGAATTGTTTAGTTGTTAATTATTATAATTTGTACTGGGAGTATTTACCCTTTGGAGGTATAAGAACATGTCCTTTGTTTCTGTCTCATTATCTCAAGGCAATACTTGTCAATCTTTGGGGCACATGAGTGCGTCAAACTAGATGAAGTGGCAACGTTAAGTCTGAAGTGTTTGCTTAAGTTTTCCGAAAACATTCGTGTTCTAACGGATCACTACTACAACTCATAGATGCATCTTCATCTGGTATCTCTAAAGACCCCATAGGGGTCTACCTAGTAACTTTATTTCATTATATATACTAAACTAGTTTTGGCATTTAACAGAAAAATTAAAAATTTTGTGATATAAACTGACCACAACAAACATTTTTTGTTTGATTTTCTAGCGCAATTTTCTATTTGCATTCTAATGTTTGTATTCTTAAACTTTTCAGCACTGCTGCAATGTTGATTGCAAGAAAACTTTGATGTTTTGTTGCACACTTTCAAACGATTATATTACTCGCTATATGCACGCAAATATTTACTAAATAAAGCATATAAATTGCAAAGCACAGCTGTTTACATAAAATGGTTTCACCACATTTGCCATGTTGCGTTCTTACTGGCGCACTTGAACTGGTCGGCGTTTTATATTTGCACTTTTAATTATTCGTAATTGACTGCGTAAACCTTAGGCAGCTAATAACACACTAACAAAATATTTACATTTCAAAGGTGGCACAATATGATGGAACATGTGTTTACTTGAAGCAACAACTCGAAGCGCTCGAGAGTTGCAAATCGACATTGAAATTTATCGATCACTCATACGACCCGGTGGCTCGTTCGGCTCGTTCGATTCGGTTGCATTGGCAATGCGGTCAACGACAATGTCACAAATTGAAATTCAATATTCGAGCGAATATAACATGTGTGTTTTGTTGTTGTTGTTGTTTTTATATAATATGTTGCTTGCTTTTATGTGCAAAATCGGTTTCTTTTGTGATTTGATTAGAAACTTTTTTGCATGTTTTGTGTTTTTTCGAGCATTAATCAAAATCAAAATTGAAAGAAATCAACACTTTAACTGTCTACAAGTGGCCAAGTCAAGTAGTCAAATTTATTTTTATATTTTCTGCAGACTGATTTAAAGCTCGAGATTTCCACTGTTGCCAAGAGTGATGTGACAATAAGTTTTGTGTGGAAGCACATATAAGCGTGAAATATAAAAGAAAAAGTGAAAGAAGAATAGCAAAGGTTTTTCAGTTTTATTTTGCTGTCAAAATATGAAATCAAAATTTTGCAACAATTCGTTTACTCAAACTGTGGCAACCGTTTTTTATAATTTGTTTTTTTTTTCTTTCTGTTTACTGTGTCACTGTCAACAAATCCCTTTCAGATGTGCGCGCTTTATTTATTTCCTATCACAGCCCGCAGGGAAAAATGTAATTTCCTTGTGCATATTGCGGCCAAATCGCTGCGTGTCGCACACGCAGGTAATCCGCAATTTTCAGCCAAGCCAGCGTCTTTACATGCCGCGCTTTGTTCAGTGGCAAATCCAGCGCTCAGAAACGGCATCGCAGTTTCCTACGAACTGCGACACACCACCCAACTGTCCGCCCGCTCACCGCTCGCTGGTTTGTTGCTCGTTACGCTGCTCGCATTGTTTGGCTGCTGCTTTGAAGGCGTTGCTGTTGCTATGCTTTGCTAGTTTCGCTACTCGCATTGAAATCTATACGAGAACGCACAGCACGCTTCCGTGCCCTCAACACTTCCTGCCTCGTTGCTGTGCTGTGCTGTGCTGTGATTGTTGAAAAGTTGATGACTTCTACTCAATGCTGTTTGCCACTCAATGTGCACATCTCTGTCGGCTGGATGAAATTCTGAAAGGTTTCTTCACTTGCAATGTCGCCGTTGATATCTGCCCACACAGTTTCCACTACAGCTGCCACTGCCGCTGCCACTACTGGGTTTCAAATACAGTTGACAGCAAACACTCAATGCTTTGGATGTTGTTATCGTTGTTGTTGTTGTTGTTGTGCTACTTGTTATTGTCGCTGTAAGTACATGGACGAGTCCAGGTCCAAGTTGAAGTGCAAGTGGAAGTTGCTGTTGCCGTCATCGTCATCATTGTTGTTGTTGTTGTAGTTGTAGTTGTGTTATGTAACCGTAATCAATGTTCGATACCGGAAAGTATTCAATTTCCGGCATGCATGCAAGTGTGCTATAATGCACAACAACAACAACAAGCAACAACCAACAACTTTGTGTTATGTGTATTGGCAGCAACGGCAGCTTTCGGCCTCAGCTTCTCAACTTCTCAACTGTCTGTCTGCGTGTATGTATGTGTGTCGGTTGTGCGCTGCTATTTGAAAATTGTTTCGCACTAAAGCGCCGCGTCCGTTCGCTGTCAATTTGTATTGTTGCTGCTTCCGTTTCGGTAGCTGCTTTGAGCTGAACTTAGTTGAGTGGCATTGCGTTGCGTTGTGTTGCTGCAGCGGCGCTCATTGATTTCCTGTGCTTGTTCTTCTTCGTTCGATGATGATGATGACAGCAACAACAACAACAACGACAATGATGATGATGTTGTTGCTGTCTCTGCCGTTTGTTATCTATGCAGCTGTTGTTGTTATTCTTCCTCTTCGTTTTCATCATCTATGTGTGCAGTGTTGTTTGTATTCTTCAATTCTTACTTTCTATTTTCCTATGCAATTCCACTGACCGTTTCAATGCACAGGTTCTGCCCTCCCCATCACCATTGCCATGATTCAATTCGATATCCTTGCACATCCTTCATTCTTCCCTCATTCACATTTATGCTCGACGATGGCTAAAACCAAAGCCAGGCTGTTGCTTTAGCCGTTGGCCATTGTTGGTGTTTGCTGCCATTCGCCATTTACTTTAACTCTTGTTTATTTGTGTTTGTTTTTATTGTTGCTGTGCCGGAATTTGTGCCATTCGTGTTGTTGCAATAGCTTTCGGCCATCAATCATCATCCATGTGCTGATAAATTGGATAAGCGTCTGCTTCTGCTGCTGCTTCTGCTGTGCACTGATACTTTTCGTCCCCAACATTTTGCAATATCTTCCATTTTCCTCTCCTCCTTTTCCTCCTCTTTCTCCCTCTCCCTTCGCCTTTTGCTTGCATGTGTGTTGCGGTCGTTGGCTGTGGATTGAAAAATTTCATTACTTCTACACTGAACTGCAGTGCGTATGTCGCCGCTGCCCGAAGCCGAACTCGCTTGCGCGCTTCGAACAGTTCACTCTGGATTTTACAAAATTAAATATTAGTGTTTGAAAATTGAAAACAAATGAAAGCAATTTGCTGTAATTGTTAAATACTTTATTTGTTTCGAGTGGTGTTGGTCAATGTGGGAATTTTCGCAAGAAATATTGGGAGCTGTATTTGGTTTTAGTTTTCATATTTGATGGAAGATTTGGGCACAGCTTGATGGCATTGCTTTGTGGATGTTGTTTCTCTTTCGCTTGTGGAGGATTTTTGATGAATTTTTAATATTTATATATATTTTTTGGTATGAAGAAGTGTTTGGAGATAACATAATTGCCACAAAATTTTGAAAAGTGGCTATTCGTTGGTTTCAAAATCAATTTGTATTGCAAGATTAAGTCGAGGAAAAGATTATTTTGATAGCATTGGACAATGAAGCTGTGAACAAGAGTATTTAATAGACAACAATAGCATAACCTTGAAACTGGCTCATGTGTGGGTGTGCTGGTGACACTAATGTGTGGGCCAAGGACACATGGGAACAGGGGGTCTGACAATGACCGGTCAGAGATGGTCAGGAATTGGTTAGCCTCGCTTCACTTGAAAAGATGCAAAGAGGTAGCCAAGGTCTTTCTAAGATTTACTTTTACTTATCTTTTCTTAGTTGCACTATAGAAAAAAGAGTCAGGAATTGGTTAGAGTCAACCAAGGTTTGTTTCCTAAGATTTATATGAAAAATAGTCAGGAATTGATTAGAGTCAACCAAAGGTTTTTTCCTAAGGTTTATAGAAAAAATGGTCAGGAATTGGTTAGAGTCAACCAATGTTTTTTTTTTCAAAGATTTATGGAAAAAATGGTCATGAAATAGTTAGAGTCAACCAAAGCTTATTTTCTAAGATTTATAGAAAAAATAGTCAGGCATTGGTTAAAGTCAACTAAGGGTTTTTTTCTAAGACTTATGGAAAAAATAGTCAGGAACTGGTTAGAGTCAACTAAGGGTTTTCTACGATTTACTTTTACTTATCTTAAAGAGCCACCAGACAGAAGGGTTCTTAGTTTTGACTGGCCAAGTCTAAGATGGGTCAAGGGAACTTCAGGGGCCACCTCACATGACTAACTTTCGTTGATGATGAAATTTGTAGACTATGTTTTAAAGATGCAGTCTTGACGAGTAGAAGGGTCTGCATTTTGACTCTAACATCTTGAATACTTTACGTGAGGGACCTTTTGGTAGTAAAACTCATACAAGAGAATGTGTTGTGAACCATTAAGAAGAAGAACCCACGAGTTGGCGGTTATTGTGGTCATCAGAGGGGAGATCTACCTGTAACTACGGTAGAACTCGGGATCACAAATAATTTTTAAACTGAGGAACAAAATGCGGCCCCATTAGATGACCTGTCTTAACAAATTCCCAACCTGGGGCTATTTGCCGGCAGCAGTAATACCTTTCCAACATTCCTAATATCTGTCAAAGAAGGGGCAGTGGTGACGTGGATATTGAGGCGAGCGGACGAGCCGCAGCCGCGATAGCATAAAATCAATCAATCCTTTTATATTGTAATTGTTCTTTGCGCAGAAATAAACGGTTTCCTGGAAACTAAACAATCGAGTCGGTGATCTTTGACATATCTTTCCAACTTTTTCAGCCCATTTAAAAAATGAATAATTCAATCAGTTTCACTGTCGAGTCATTTGTGTCATTTTACTATTGAATTTTATTTGAATTTAATATTAAAGCATTTTCTGGTTTAATTTGTATTGGAAGAATTAATAAGTTTTGAGGAACATACAACAGATGACATTGCAAACATTTAATCGCAAAGGACCATCTTGTTACTGTTACAAGTCACGTTAAAGCGTAATCATCTTTCTCTGAGAAATCATCAATGTCTGCAGCATACTCCCTTTGTGTTTTAACAATCCTTTTTGACCTTTTTGAGAACAAAACATAATTTTATGAGAAATGCGGATGCTCGCCCACATGTTACAAAAGTATTACAAACACTTTGAAAGCGCTTCAAAAGCATGTTACACCCTCTACAATGTGTTTTCTGGACATTGATCCTTCCAGAAATTATTAATTCCGGTCGATGGCTCAAGGCATGGGTGAAAATTGGGTCGACTGTTTGATCATCGCCAAAGGAAAGGAATTTGTTTCAACGCAGAGTTCGTAAGCAGCCCCAAAGATAAGGAAAAATGAGCAATTCTTGGAATAAACTACATTGAACCTATTTCTTTAAACTAAACTTCAAAGCTATAAAATTCCTCAAATCTTATTTGCACTAAATATTTTCTAGCGACCTGAAAATATGCAACAATATATGTAGTTACCTTTCTAAATGCGCCTAAAAGATTACCACAAACACAGCATTCCAATTATCATTGAAGCCTTAAAGTGTGCAAAATATAATGAAAATATATTTTCATTCAACCAAAAAAGTGGCATACTTTTGGGCTCAGACACACAGAGTGCTCAGACTTATGTGTGTTGCTATCAAAAATCTAACGGCAATTTTATATACTTACTACAAATATTTTGTGCCATTTAAAATTTATTTTTTATGGTTTTCTTTGGTCAAAGCTGTGTAGTATGACAAGGCATTGATTAAATGTTTGTATGCGTGTGTTGTTGTTGTTTTTTAACGAGGAGGTAAGCATCCCAAGCCTAGGGGAGTGCGGGACTTTAAACCGCTAAACCCTCCTCTCGTTTAAACGGTTAACCCCCCTGGGTCACCGATAGGTATTGCGTCAGGAGGCCGTCAGGAGCAGTCCTGCTCAATCGTTCGTGTGGTGGTCCGTTCACCGTCATGTGTGTATGTGTGTGTCTGTCGCAAAAAGGCAACCTCGCACTAGTGTCCTTTGGTTCTAATTCCTTGACGTTCAATGCCGTTTGGGTTTGTACGTGTCTGTCTGTGTGTGTGTGTCTGTTTATGAGCGCCGCAAGCTATGCCACACATAATATTAAGTAAATATTTTCCCATCACACACGAACGCACTCAGCTGTTCAGCAGCAGCGTTCATTTTATTAGCGCAAAAATGAATTAAGTACAGAAACTTTAATGTCAAGTTCACGCCAAATATTTGGTTGCATAGAGAGAGAGCGAAGAGCGCGTGTGTATGTGTGTGTGCGTGGGTGTGTGGGTGAGTAATGGCGTGGGGTGATTGCTCGACCATCATTCAACATGACCATTTTGTCATCAACTCATCAATGTTGCTGGCCGAAATTCTACTTAACACCGAAACACACACACACACACATGCAATCCAATAAAGAATTACGTATGTGTGTGTGTGTGTGTGTGTGAAAAAAAAGCAAAATCAATGCCTCTTAACTTTTGCAGCAGTATGAGCTGCGTCGTTTCACTCAACACTGACCCTCTGGCGACGCGCAGTTAACTACCAAATGCTTGGCAAACCATAAGCACAACAACAACAACCATTGCAAAAACATTGGTTCAGTCGCTTTACTTGCCTCAGCTCGCTTCGCTTCGTCTAGCAGCGTGCGGCCAAAAATCTCATCACATATTTATGAAGACATTCTCATGGTGATTATGTGTGTGTGAAGCAATGTCGTTGTGTCTCGTCTCGTCCCGTTTCACCGCATCCAATCGGCGCTCTATCACTTAAATGCCTACAGCAACGACTTTTAAGTTGACTCGACCGCTGAACGGCACAGAAAACAGCATCGGCGTCATTATGATTGGTCAAGAACGTCATTATCATCAAAATCTTCATCATCATTATCATCATCATCATAATCATCAT
Source organism: Melieria omissa (assembly GCA_963971225.1). Classification (NCBI taxonomy): domain Eukaryota; kingdom Metazoa; phylum Arthropoda; class Insecta; order Diptera; family Ulidiidae; genus Melieria; species Melieria omissa. The sequence goes on along the minus strand of OZ020268.1, from coordinate 39,973,818 downwards.
CATCATAATCATCATCATCTTTATCGGCGTTATCGTCAGCATTTTGGTGTTGCTGCTGCTGCAATAAAACCCAACTACTGTTTCTTATGTTCCTGTCTGTCTGTCTGTGTGTGTGCGCGCGTGTCTGTGTGTGTGTAATATTTTGCAGACAACTGCTTAATGTCTTGGCAAATTTATATTTGCGCCGCTCTTCGCTCTTCGCGCTTGCAAAGTTTCCTTCCACTTCTTCCTTCTGTTCGGCTCCTTTTCGTTTGGTTTTTCGTCCTAACTGTGAAAATTTTTTCGCTAGCTTTTTGGCAACTTTTCTGCTGTCTCACGCGGTCACACTGTGCCAGTGCCAGTGCTGCAGTTGCCGCGTCTTGTTGTTGTTGTTGTTGGTTTCATTGCCCAACAGTGACAACAATTCCCAGGCGAAAATTCTAAACATGCTCGCTGTGCGGAAACTTTCGCCAAATACCACACGATGTTGCGCGTTGCTGTTATTATGTATTGTTGTTGCTGGTGTTGCCACTACGGCAGCTGCAAAACTTAGTGCCAGTTCCTTCCGCTTTGTCGATTTGTCGACAGTGTGTGTGTGTGTGCGGCCGTTCGGACCGGATGCACGTAAGTAGGACCACATCTCAACGTTAGTTATGGCTGCTCTTGTTGTTATTGTTGTAGTTGTTGTTGCTATTGCAGTATGCTGCTGCATGCTTACTAATTTGAATTGATTGTGCCATGCAACAACAAACACACACATTGCTACATATCTATTTATGTAGAAACATGCAGTCAACTGTGGTTACATGTGTGCAGCATCGGATCACAAATACGATTTAGTAATTTTACGTTAAAAAGCCACAGCAATAAAAACATTGAACTGTGGGGCAAAATGCGATCATAGATCAGTTCGTTGCAGCTCAAGTGCGCATTCTACAAACTAAACAGTAGCAACAAGATTTTCGTTTAATGCAAAATGTGCTGATTCAATACACAGATCACAGATTTCAAAATATGTTAACAAATAAATTCGATAGAGTAGTCAAAATTTTTTTTCCTGATTGCCTGATTCCTGAGATTTGTAAAAAAGCAATGTCGAAAAAAATGTTTGTCCGTTGAAAGTGCGTTGACAGAAATAAAAATAATTACATTACGTTACTTCAAAATACGTTTCATTACATAATATATCATACAATTACTTTACAATACGTTCAATTACACTGCATTACGTACATTACATTACTTCAAAATACGTTACACATTACATTGCATTACATTACAGCATATTGCATTACCTTACATTTCATTACTTTATATTACAATGACTTACATTACATTACACTGCATTACATTGCAATGCATTACATTATATTATCTTAAATTGTATAACATAACACAGTATTACATTGCATTGCATTACATTACAGTACAATATACTGGTTTGCATTTTTTGCATTACATGACATAACTTACCATTACATTACATCGCAACTGTGTTATATAACACTGCATTCATTACTACATTGCATTACATTACATTGCATAACATTTCATTGCATTAAAAAGTATTATATTACAATTTATACGCATAACATTACTTTACTCAGATTACCTTACATTACATTACATTATAATACATTACAGTACAATACCTTACATTACATTACATTGCATTACATCACATTACCTTACATTACATTACAATACATTACATCACATTACCTTACATTACATTACATTACATTACATTACATTACACTACAACATTACAACACCTTGCATTACATTGCATTACATTGCATTACATTACATTACATTACATTACATTACATTACATTACATTACATCACATTACATTACATTACATTGCATTACATTACATTACATTACATTACATTGCATTACATTACATTACATCACGTTACATTACATCTTATTACATTACATAACATTATAACATTACAATACCTTACATTACATTTCATTACCTTACATTACAATACATTGCATTACATAACAGTAATTTCACTTCTCAGGTGGCAACCTCGTTTTCTTCAGTCTTATGACACTTTTGCTTTCGCTTTCTAGTTTATTGCATTCATTACTCGTAGCGCACTTGCTGCAACATCAACAACAACAACACCAACAACCACATTCCACTTTCATCCTTCTGGTGTTGGCAACCAAACTCTGGTACCTGGATGTTGTTGTTGTTTTTTACGCTTAATTCCAGCAACAATACAAATTAATTTTGCTTCCGCCTCGCTTTCACTGCGCAGTTGAATTTGAAATTCTTACACATGCGTCGGCAAACTGTTAACATCCCTGGCGCCCCGCTATACTTTGTGCACTGTTCACGGGCCACATTTACCGTAACAATGACAATAAAATATCCGCTTTTATCGCTGTCGATTGCGAAACTTTTTCGCATTTCATTGCGAGTTCAGGGGAGCACAAAAGCACAGAGCGGTGCGATTTTCGCCGTTGCGATCGACTGCAAAAGCGTTCGGAATGCGGCAGCCGCCTAAAAGTAGACAACATAAATTGTCAAGTAATTTTCCGAGCTCTCATCAATAGACTTTGGCTTGTTGCTTGTTACGGTCCTTGAGGCGCAGCGGGGTGGACTGGGACGCCGCTCAATTCTAATTGAATCATCCAGTTGCCACCTCAGCGACAGCACCAACAACAAATCAATTAAGCGGCATTAGGCGCAAGTTTTGTGGTTGTGCCGTTGCTGTGGCTGATTTGATTTAATTAAAACGAGTACACGGCAAAGTCAACAAATTATTCGCGCACAAATCCACATAAATTATGCACATAAATGGTAAATAAAATTCGTTTAGCATTTAGTTTAGTAAATAAATGCGTAAAATAATCCAGCAGCTAACGAATTAAACATTTTAAATATCAAACATTTAAACAATACAATGAAACTGCAATTTTAAATGCCACAAAATCGCTTAAACAGTTTTTCACGTAAGTAATCTAAAGCGCCGAAAAATATGCAAAACCGCCGCACAGTCGATAAAAAGTTCAACGGGACTAAATAATAAATGTTTCGGTTAGTGAGCGGCAACGCACTGTGGTCGCTCCCATAGGCCAAAAATAAAAAATTCAAAGTCCAAATTTTAAAATTAAAAGTAACTACATAGTGTCCTATATAATCAAGCTTTCTAACGGTAAATTTTTTTTGGTTTGATTCTTGCGGTACTTTCTGAAAATAGCATCAGAAGTGAGAACATTTGTTCACTTGATTAGTGCAATGTGAGCAGCGTTTTACAATAATCAATTTTGAAGTGTTAAAACTTTATTAAAAAATCACCAAATTTAAAATTAATAAAAAGGGTATTGAACATACAAGTATTTAACTTAATTTTAGTTAATGAGATATATTTGAATTGAAGTCTACTTAAAAACAAAAATCAAAATTTACTACTACTATATTCTGTGTTTTTCGTCTGACTCCCAGAATTTCACTTAAAGTTTTAGTTGTGTTCCCCCTCGTTGCCCCCATTGATCTTTTTTTCCTAATACTAAGTCACGTTTTAAGATTATAATGTGTTAGTTTCAGCTGCCAGAATTTGCCAGGCTTCGTGCAATCTTTCATAGACTGAGTGCCTGTATTAAAAATGGGGCGCAAACCCAGAAGTGCAAAAGAAGCTTGGCATTTTGTGCGGTGGTATTGTTGTTTGTTTGTGCTGTTGTTTTTAAGTAAGGTGATGTTAATATAATGCGTATTGCAATTTTTTTACTTTTCTATTTTAATTTCACTTTTAAACCAATTTTTATATACGGTGACTGACACTATTTACATATGTAAATATTTTTGTTATCATAGGTTCTGTGGGGACAGTTTTGGTTTTTTTTGGTAATGTTAAAGAGGTTTCCAGTCCAAATGTGGAAGGAGAAAATGGAGCAAAGCGGTTTCAGACCACACAATGTGGGAAAATTAGTAAATCTGGCAGAAGAAATGACATAACAAGATATGCATTTTTAAAGACATTCTCACAAAATGTCGTATTTGACATTTCTATGTAATACTGAATCGCATAACTAAACTTGAACAAGATCGCCCAACTGTAACATATAGCTGCCACAGGAACGATCAGTTAAAAATGTGTCGTATGGAAAACTTTTTCTAATAAAATTTTGAGATATATCAAGATAAAATATGATTTATACAAGTGCTAAATTTTATGTTAAAGCTAAAGCTATGTTTTCAGATTAAAAAATAAATTTTGAAAAATTAAGGAAATATGCGCTCGACACTGCTAAGAGATAGAGATGTATCAATGGTACTGGCTTCCACCTTCTGTTCATAAAATTTTAATTGACGCTCCGTTTTGAGTTAATTACCTGTACAGTGACGCACACAGGATTTCATTTTGGGAGGTTTTGCATACCACTTTGGGCCTAATACTGTTTGAGATCATAATTTTCACAAGCAATTTTTTGATTTGGGGGTTTGAACCCCGCAACCCCCTCCGGTTGCCCCTCTGACCCTGCCTATATATGAATTTTGTCGAGCAAAATCTTGGAAACAATTTGTTTCTCATTAAAAACAAAAAAGAAACAAATTTTTTATCATTTCCTTACATGGGGGCAGGCGTATAGATGTCCGACCACGCCCATTTTCACATGAAATAATTGCCACATTTTTAGAAACAAGTTACCAAAGTTTCAGGCTGATATTTCTGCTAGAAGTATTTTTGACCGCTGTGCCCATATAAGTCCGACCACTGTGCAACGGTGTGATTTGTTTGTGGTTATTGTGGCCGTTGTTGTTGCGGTTGTTGTTGTAATTTTTAACACGCACACGCAAACACCCTTTGCCAAGTGTTCAATGTTGTGGAAAATTGATAAAAATAGACAAAACGCCTTCATTCGGCGACTGTTCGCATTGCCATAATTCAAATCTGTGCGCGTGTGGCAAACAATTCCGGCTTGTCATGTGAACACCCGAACGCCCACACCACATAACACCACAACCACACCGACGAACAGACAGTCGCTTGCAGTTTGTCATCGTAAGATGAGCGAGTGATTTATTTCGGGTATGTGCCTGCCTGCCTGGCTGCCGGATAGACAGCGCCCAGATAGCACCGACAGTTGGAAAAAGGGTTGTTTGCTGCTCGATTTTGTTGTTGTTGTACATCCTCCATCGCCCACATGCACACGTTCGCAAATATAACGTACGTACGTGTGTGTGTGTTTTTGTGTTTTAGTTCAATTTTAGAGTTGCCACTTGCACGTAAGTGGCAAATGCTGACATTTACACTTGCCTGCCCGCACACTTTGCTGCTCTTCACAGCCCCTTCAGCCATTCACATTTTTGTTTTTAACCCATTAATGCTGCGTGTCTCACGTTCCAAATGCGTCAGCTGCGCTCAGTAGCCCACAGTTGTAATTTTTCGCGTGTTTTGAAATTTTTGAATTTTGTGCCCAACTGTGTTGTTATTGTTGCCATAATTCTATATTATTTGCTGCGCAGGAAATGTATGTAGCTGCAGCTTTTTTTGAAGGCGCAGTAAAGGCCAAAATGTCACCACAATTCCTGGTAGCGCGCAATGCTTTGTTTAGATATAAATAAATAATTTTTAAATATTCCCAGTGAGGAAAAGTTTTCGCATAAATACAAATTTAATTGCCAAGTGTGTACTCGGAGACCACAGAATTCACATAGCGATGCGACTGCGTAAATGTGTTGGAACAAAGGTTCTCAAAGAAGTTCGCATGTTAGTGAATGAGGTCGCAAATAATAATGAATAAGTAATTTAAAATTATTTTTTTTTATATAGGGAACGTTCAGAAACGTGGTTACTTTGTCCTTTCCTTCCTTGCATTGCAAGTAACGAGGCCCACTTCCGGTAGCGACTATCATTGCCATACTTGAACCATTGTTATGAAGCATCCACTGCGCTCTTATAGCTTGAATAACCCAAGACAAAATCAGTTTATAGTGATTTCTTGCTGTTAGGTTTGCAGCTGCTTTACAAAGGTTCCCATAGGCCTGGATTTCGGTTAGTCGTAGCGTTGCTTTCGTTAAGCAACTTAAGAAGCTTAAGAAATATCTGTTATGTCGGTTTTTACCAGTAAAATACTTTGTCTACATGAGAACCAGTTTTGAATGGCTAAATCCAGATTTGTAAGGAAATTAATCGGAGCATCAACGCAGCCATTAGTTACTTACTTACTTACTTACCTACCTTACTGACTTACCTACTTACGCATCTATTTTACATACCTTATTTACCTACAAACTTACTAACCTGCTTACCCACTTTCTTAGTTACTTACGTAACTACCTATTTAGTAACATACCTACTTACATACCTTATTTACCTACAAACTTACATTCTTACCTACCTACTTACTTCGTTACTTCCTCACTCGCGTACTGACTTATTTACTTCGCTATTTACTTATCTACGTACTTATTTACCTACAAACTTACTTACCTGCTTACCCATTTTCTTACTTACGTTCCTACCTACTTACTTCCCTACATACTCACTTACGTACTTATATACTTAGCTATTTACTTACTTTCTTACTTACCTACTTACTCATTTACCTACAAACTAACCTGCTTACCCATTTCTTACTTACCTACCTACTTTTTACCTAACTTCTTACTGACTTACCTACCTACGTACCTACCCACTTACTTCATTACTTACTTACTCACTCGCTTAGCTATTTACTTGCATTCCTACCTACCTTCGTTCCGATTTACTTAGTTTCTTACCTACTTACGTATTTACCTACAAATTTACCTGCTTACCCATTTCCCTACTTACTTCCTTTCTTACTTAAGACTTCCTTTCTCCCTTCCTTACTAACTTCCTTTCTTACTAACTTCCTTTCTTACTTAAGACTTCCTTCCTTCCTTCCTTACCTTACTTACTTGCTTCCTTACTTACTCACTTACTTTCTTACTGAGCTCTTTCCTTACTTTCTTACTTAACTACTTACTTATTTACCTACAAAGTTACTTACCTCTTTACCCACATTCTTACTTACTTACCTACTTTCTTACTTACTTACATACTTACTTACTTACCTGCCTAACTGGTCAGTACAACCCTTTGTTCGCTTAGAGTATGAGCCACAGTAAAAGTTTTCTCCAACCGACTATGTTTTTTTGCTCGCCTTCTCCAGTTGGTGCCATCAACATACCGTAAGGCTTCCTCGATTTGGTCCTTCCACCGGGGATACAAACTCCATTTTCGTCATCAAACTCCAACTACTGTGTAGAACATCTTCCTTGCCGCAGCTTTCTTGTCCATCCGGGAAACATTGAATATTGAATGGCTGTGCCATTGCCATGTCTCTGAGCAGGTCATACGTTTTATTAGTTATTCTTTCGTATGCAATAGTCGCAGATCTTTTGAAGTATCTTTATCTCGAACACCGCAATGATCACTATGTCGATTTTCAAAAGTGTTCATGTTTCCACAGCTCCTTCTGATACTCTAAAGCACCGTAGACTGCGTATCCATTGCGTATTCGAACGAAAAGACATGCTTGTAGTGGGAAACGAAAGGGCTGACAAAATAGTGTAGAGTGGGACTTGTCTCCCGAACGAACAAACCTCCAACCTACCAAGGTCCTTGTAGGCAATCTGTAGATCCCTGGAGTACAAGCTAAGAAAGAAGACAAACTTGAAATGGAAGAATTTTTTCATTGCAAAGTGGCAAATGGCAATCATTTTTCATTCGTATGACGAGAAGTAAACCCGCAACATTTTCTTACTCATAGAGGGATTGCAGGTTTGTTCTGGGATTACAAACGAGGCACCGAAAATGCACCCTCACAGTTGGGGCAAAAGTGCAGAGAGCAGAGTGTGAGAGGAACTTTAGCACATCTTCTCTGCCCTTGCCCCGCGATTTCAAGATTGCAATTGGCTCCGTTAGGTACTTTGCAGATTGAGAGATAGCCCCCTCTATCGTCATCGCTATCGACGCTATCGATAGCGTCAAAAACTAAGACCAGCGCCCTACTAAGATACCCTACAAAGGCGCCTATCTTTACAGATCTGTACTCTTACTCCTAACGTTAAAAAAACCATTCGATAACGCTAAGAACCCGAACAAAGTCTATGCGAGACTTTAGGGCCAACCGGTCTAACCTAACCTAACACTCTGAACTTTAAGTTTGAATGTAGAAGACTCCACTTAATGTTAGCGCAAGTTTTAGATTTCGATTAAGTAACAAGTAATTACATGTCTCTTTCTGCATTCTTGACTTGACAGCTGATACCGGCGCGACTTACTTCAATAAAATAACAAAAACAACTCAAGAAATGTTTTCTCAATATTCAATATTCACCTAACTACTTTTTCTCCAAACTTCCACTCCTTTTCACAAACATTGTACAATAAATTTGTTCTTTGGCCAATAATCATAACGTTTTACGCTTTCCGCTTTCCGCTTTGCCATTTCCGTTTCCTTGTTGCGGTCCTTGTGCGCTTTTGAGTATTTGCCTTCTTGTATTTCTGTTTGTTTGCATGTTTGTGTGTGTAAATATGATTAATAATTTGTAAGTTGTTTACATTTATTACCACTGTGGATCATAATTTGTGGGCCAGTGTGTGTTTGGGTGTGTGTAGTCCTTTGCACTGTGACTGTGTGCGCTGCGTCTTGGTTGGGGCGTTAAAAGCGTTCGACCAACCGCGGTACACATTAATGAATATTAAATTACATGACCTGTATGTAAGTGTGAGCCATGTTCATAGAGTTGCTTTAATGGTTAGTCTGTGCTTATCTTCATTTCTACTACATAGTATTTATATGAAGGTGGCAGCTATAAAGTTGAGATATGTTGGCATTTTTTAAGGTTTTATGGAAGCATTGAGCATCGAGTGCTTTGCATGGATATTAGTGGATCTCAAGCATATTGTGGGCTTTTCTTCAGAACTGCTGGTAGTTTACTGAAGTAACATACAGACAAGAAAAGTTCCTTAGACAGTTAAAGTCTTTTCTAGGAGTTTTTAATTCTAAAATAACCAAAGAACTTATAAGAAATAAAGTTGCAATGTAGAAATCCTAATAGGCACTTTAAGTTGTCATTGTTGATTTAGTTATCACATGTTCAACATGAATCTAGTCTTGGGTAGCATCTGTGAATTTTGTGCAGAAGCTGATGCAACCTCACTCCACCGGATTAAAGATTAAAGCTTTGCTCAAAGAAAAGGGGATACAAATACTGCGGACAGCATAATTTGGAAAAACTCACTCAACTCAACTTTATTGCATATTCATCTATATTTAGCAGACATCTGAAAAATGATTGATGAATGTTCTACAAACAGATGGTTCTTACTTACAGATGGTTCTATCATCGAGCCTTAGCAGGAAGAGTATGGGTGTGGAAGATATAAATTAAATTGGCAAGAAAGTCATTTCCGTTTTCACAAATAGATGACATGTAGATGATAGGTTTGTTTTGAATGACGTTTAGAAGCCAATTGCGTGCAATTTTGGTTTCATCTATTGGTCTTCAAAATATAGCTTTACGAGTATATTCGCAACAAATGAATGCTCTTTGATTTCTGATTTGGCTTTTTTTGTATATTAAAAATGAAATAATTTAAGTTAAAGAAATTTATATTAACAAAGTAAATAATGTAAATCTCGAAACATACGGGAAAGAAATTTTTAGAGTCCAGAAACCCGGGATTTTAAAAAATGCTTCGGGATTGAAAGTTTTATTTCACACATATTAGATGGCTTGTGGAAAACTTTCCGAACTTTCCCCCAAACACAAACACTGTTGGTACAAAATATGGTTTCTTAAGTTATTCGGCTCAAAAGTTGTACGCAAACCCCTCCCCCAAATGAAATCCTGTGTGCGCCACGGTAACCCTTTGCACCACCAGCTTACTATTTAGTCCAGGTTGGCAAAAGTTCTATGAGTACGAAATTATGAAGTTGTTATGTTAAGTTAGGCTATGGCGGCGGCGAATACGCCTTACATAGACACAATGGTCCATAATACTACCGCATAAGTCTGACTCTTTGTCTGTCTCTAAGTCTGACTCCATTGTTACTGCATTAGTCTTAGTTAGTTGCAAAGAGTAGTAGGTCTTTTAGAGAAGTTTCTGTCAAACCGTGTAGAGAATCCAAGAAGGCATAGCCCAAAACTTTCATCTTGCGTCTTGCTAAAGCTGAGCAATGACAAAGGACGTGTTCTATTGTTTTTTCCTCCTCGTTGAGGTCCGAATAGTGCTTACAGATGCTTGTCTCAGTCTCAGTCTTAGCCTGTAGGCATGTGTTCCTATTAGACAGTGTCAGGGTTCGGACCTGGCAAATCCAAAATCGTAGCGACAGATGCCTAAAAGCGTAGTGAAACCTTAATTTCGGTAGTAAATTTTTTAATTTAGACAAATCCAATTAAATTGATATCCATGCATTGATATGATATGGTAGTCCCCCTCAGAAAGCATTCACGAGTGAAAAAACTTACAGCAATTTACGTATTTCGGCAACCCGGATAATTAAATGTGCACATTTTCCCCACATTTTGCCTCGTAGTAGATTGGGTCTCAAGCGGAGTCGCGAAGCAGATTTTAAAATGTTGTGAAAATCATAGCAGATTCACTACGATCGTACCAATGTCCGATCCCTGGACAGTGTCTTGTTGTCCTACCTATCAGCATTCATATGAATTTTACTAATCCTAAGGAGAATGGATCTTCTTTTGAAGTTGCTCCTTTTTTTAGCCAGTTCGTCTACCGTCTCATTTCCTGAAATCCCATAGTGTGCTGGATTCCAAGAGAGGAAGACGTTGTTTAGCTGTACTAAAGATATACGTGATTCGTAGCACTCTTTCACAGTTCCAGAGTTCCTTAGTAATTTTTTCAAAGCTTTAAAAGCCTGACTGTCAACAAAGAAATATATTTCTGCATTTACTGCCAAATCTTCCAAAAATTCCACCGCGTATTGTATTATTTTGATTTCAGCTTGAAAAACTAAACATTGATCGCAAAGTTTTAGGCATTTTTTGATTTCATAGACCGGCACATAAATGCCTACTTCTCCACTGAATTTTGATCCATCTGTGAAGGCTATGATGCTGAATTACCCACCATTCCCCTCGATGGATCAAAGATCTCTTGACGGAAATCTTACTATAAAGTTCCTCTCGAAACTTTGATGATTTGAGTTTTATTTCACACCATAAAACGTAAATTACTCTCTTGTCAACCCAACCCAACTTAAGCCAACCCAACCCGATTTTGTATTCTTGGAAAAATTCGTTTCTTGCATATTCTTCCTTTTGTCTTTGTAAGTGCATGTAAGTCAATCTTGCTGACACTTTTGAGACAGTTGGGTTATTGGAGATCTGGATATGAAATATTTATATATTTTTCTATATTGTAATGATAAGGCACCCTGTCGCTGTGCTATGCATGCTTTTACGGGCATACTTTTAGGCGCGCACTTTTAGAATAAGCTGGCTATAATTTCGATCTAGCAAGGATCCAAGCAATCCAATAAATCTTAAGTATAAAGAGTGAATTTGTAAACAAAGTGATCGCTGGGTTTTGACTGCGTTTAAGAGTTTAAGTGTGTTTTATTTCGAAGCACAATCCAGAGAGACGAACAAGCCTACCGAACTAATGTTTGTAACAATATCATATTTATATCAAACGGCAAAGTCTCAATATTGCTATGAAGTTTGGTCTGTTCCGTATGCAGTAAAACTCACTCAAGTACCTCACTTGCAATGTAAATGCAATGTTTATGCTTCAGGTTGTGTACTGAACTTTCATTACTTCAAAGAGTTATGTTCTTAAAAGGAGACTTACTTAAGCATGTTTCACTGTATGTAATACTGGATCTGTAAAGCGTTGTACATTGTTTCAAATTAAAGTCATTTGCAGCGCCTCGTAAAAAAAAGCGGCAAACAATTAATTTTCCACTTCATCCGTTGCAGGTGAAATAAAATCAAGTTGTAGAATTTATCTTTTGCGTCACACACACACATACAGATACTCAACGCCATAAAACACCTGCACACACACACACACTTGTTCACTCAGTCATTCATTTACTCACTCACTCACTCACTCACTCTCACTAATTAGATTAATGAAAATCTCTGAAAGCCGAGTTAAAAACGCAGGTTAATTATGCATAATTAAGTACGTCTTAGCAGCCTTCAGCCACAGCCGCAGCATGACTCTCCGTCGTCACTGCTGCGCCGCGCAGTAAATTGCAGCACAATTAAAGGCAGCAAATGGTAGAAGGCGCGAAGTAGGCAAAGAGGGAGTCGCAGTGTTGGTTGCTGTGAAGGCAAAGCGCTTCGTGGCAAACGGCGGAAACGGAAGCGTGTTCAGCTGAGATTATGTAATCAAATACGCGCGCACCCATACAACCAAACATTCTGGCAAACGCCTGGCAGCTGGTGGCTGCCGACTGTTGGCTGTCGACTGTTGGCTGCAGTGGCTGAACGGAAGTGCGCCATAAAGGGTCGCTGTAATGTTTAATTAACTGCTGACTGTGTGGCTGTGGCATTTGCTGCTGCAGCGCCAATCAATTGAATGCGCTGCCTTACAACAAACACACCCACACATACACACACATATACACGTTGTGGCCGCATTTTTTTGCGTTTCAGTTTCAGTTTCATTCTCCATATTTGAGGCGAGTGAAATTCGCTCAGATTTTCGTTGTGCGGGAAATTCGTAATTGAAATGTAATTGTAGATTTTAATGGAATTCGCTTGCTTGCGCACACACACACACACACCACTACATACGTCACAATTATATCAACACTTGTAGTTGATGCTGCCAATTGTTAATAATTCGCTGGCATATTTGCCGGACGATTGCAATTGCAATTCGTCTTTGGTTGCATTCGCGAATTCGCTCAGGATGTACCGTTGTGGTCGTGTTGGCGCCCGTTAATTGCTCTGAAATTGGAATTCTTCCTGCACTTCTGGCGCCTTCGGTCGTTTCCGTTGTCGCCACAGCTGTCAAATGCATTCGCTGGCTGATGATTGGTGTCGGCGGCACTGTCGCCTCAAATTTAATTTTCCAACTATTTCTATTTACCGCGCGCTGTATTTGCGTTTGCTGTTCCTTCTCTCTCTCTCTCTCTTCCTCCTTCTCTCCTTCTCCGTCTTGCCAATCGACATATTCGTTGTTAGTCTGCCGCCCGCACCGGACGCCGTTCGTCGTCTTCACTTGTTTAATGTAATTTCACCGCCGCTGGTTATTGTTTTGCAGCGCCCTCTGCGCTGATTAATGGCATTGGCTCTGTTCGTCCTTGCTGCAGCGCTCTCTATTAGTTCATGTGTGTGTTTGTGTGAGCCGAGCATACGTTGCACACGTTGCAATGGTTGTTGTTGTACGCTTTTATTCGCCTTTGAATTATTGAATTGCATTGCGCACAATGCCAACAACAACACAGCCAACACTGTGCCGGCGGCTCTGGAAGGTGGCGTCCGCAACGGCATTGTCGCTATTGGTGGCTGCGTTTTATGTTCGCCGGAACGCGCCGCTTGTCTCGGCTTCGGTTCGGCCCTTCGCCATCGTTGTTTTTGGTTTTATGCGCTCTTTGTGCTGCATTGACCGGGGCGACTGGCCAATCTGCTTTCATTTTTTTGTGTTCTCTGTTGCCAATCGTTAACCTCAACTTGTCGGGTGCGAGCACATTCCTGTGGCCCGCAAATAAACTACTAAACAATGGCACAAACAAAACATCAGAAAACAACACAAATTTATTATTTAAAAGTCTGCTCGCCATTCGAATGGCGATGGCTACCATTGTGAGTGCGGCGTGATTTGGTCAGCATTGATTTATGAATTGGCGAGGCGAAGTTTTGGCTTTTAGTTTTTACAAGTACAAGAGATGTAAAGGGTAATCGATATAATATTTACAGTTATAGAGTTTGCAGTAGTTGACTGGAGTTGTGGTTAAATAATTGAAAAATTATATAAGAATGTTGATTTTATTCTGTGTATGTGTGGGATTAGTTGGTAATCGATTTTTGTAATTTTTGTTTAGGAGTCTTAAATCATTTGAAAATTACCATCTAGCGGATAGACATTTATATATTGTAAAACATTGGTAAAAATTTCATAACAATGGGTAAATCGTTCGGACGAGAGAAGGGTTCAGCGGTTTAGATACTTCACTGATTTAAGGCTTTCAATGTTTCCCTCCTCGTCAAAAACACGTTAGAACTAATCCAAGCAAAGATACGGAAACAGGATGATTGACTAATTGCTATATTAAGCAATAACAAACAAATTACCGCATTAAATAGAATCGATGGGATATCTTCCTCCCTTATGGTTGAAAGAAACACTAAACTTCAAGCAGCATCTGCAAATTTTAATAATTTGCAAGTTTACTGCCGTAAGGTCCTAGGTGAGAAAAATGGTCGGAAAACGTCCAAGAGGGAAGGTAGAGTGGAAAGACGGTCGACGCAAGGAAAGCTAAAGACTCCAGCTACGTTGTAAAGGTAGCCAGACAAATCTGATCAACGGTAAACAGAAATCGATCTCAACAGCTTCTCAAATCAATTAGCGCTGTGTTTGCTGGGTTTACGGGACTCTGTCGAATAGTTAGAGACACTGAAAGACTAGGATTGTTGTTCCTAGTCATGAAAATACTAAAGTTTCTAGAACTAAACACTTACAGGGCTATTCTGGCAACTATCTTTCAACTCACCTTAATCTTTTGAAGTACAAAAATCTTTCGAAAGACAATTTGCTATTCTAGCAACTATCTTGAAAGCTTCGTAACATGAAAGACAGTTTGAAAGATGTGCTCTTGGGGTCGTCTTTCAGCTTGCAAAAAGTACGTGCGTTGTGTTTGTGTTATGAAAAGAAACGATATACGTATATATATAATATATATGCACATATTTTATAAAAGAATGCAATTACTTTTTTAATTTTTACTTCAGCTTGATTTCTTCAGCCATTGATTGAAATTTTTGAAATTTTGTTTGAATTTTTCATTTCACGAAGGACGGTTCGTTTGCCAACAGTATTGCCAGCATCGAATAGAGCACTTGGTTTACAAATGTGAGATTTTTATGAAGGATGAAAGAAAACGTAAAAATACACCAATTAACAGCAAAAGTACATAGTATAAGTTGGCCGAAAGTGTTTGTCTTCATGTGCTGTTCATTGCCTTAAGGTTACATCTGGTAACATCATTAACATCACATAAAAAATAAAACAATTAATTTGAATTCATATTTTTACACCAGTTCTTGTCTTTTCTAAAAAGAAATACGTAACTGAAAAAATAATCCTGATAAACACATCTGTAATTAAAAAGAAAATCATAACGAAAATTGGAAAAATAATTTTCTTTCATCATTGCAAAAATTCTTCAAATTTCACAGAAAAAGAGTTGGCTGGCAATGCTGTTCGCTGAAAACAACGAGTGTTGCATTTTAGAGCTTTTTCCGAAAGATTTTTTCGTTGGAATAGCTAAAATCTTTCATTCAGTCTTTCAAAATATCTTTCAATAATCGTTTGAGTGTTTCAACAGTCTTTGCCAGAATAGCCCTGTTAATCTAGAACGGAACTCCTAACCTTCTAATGCCGGACGCCTCCTAATGGGTACTCATTGTCTACTTGACATGTGAGAAGTCAAGAATTGCCACACACAACAACTTCTGTCTTGGCTGTTTTTCTGAAGAAGAAGTTACCCTATCGTCGGGTCTTTCATTTTTGGTACTGATGGACTTTGCATCTTTAGCTAGGGAAAGGTTAAACCTACTAAGCCCCCATTTCTTGCCAATCTTCTTATTACTTTTTCTAGACAATCTAGAGAGGTTCCCAATCCAAGCCGGAATCCCATGATTTCCATGGTTTACTAAACTTACATGATACTGCTTTATGGGTACTCATTGTCTAAAATGTTTACCAGGCATTTTGAAAGGTAGACTGTCATTTTGGAGAACACAAAGACACAGTCTCACATTTCGTGTATAAATGTTCGTTCCAACACGCGGGAGACGACTAAACATTGTAGGCTTCTCGTTTTTGACTAAGGCTTGTGCACGAAATAACTTTTACAATGTAAAACGAAAAAAAGTATAGTAAGCCCCGATATTTCTAAAAAAAAATTCGCTTTTCAAAATCTGTCAAATTTCAGCTATAAGTGGTCAATTGTATTTTGAAATTCAAAGTGATTCAATCAAAATGGCATCTAAAGAAGAGAAAATTCGACAAAAAATAATTGCCTACTTTTTCGAAAATCCAACGGCTTCGTACGCATTGTTGGGAAGACTAGGCAAAGTTTCCAGGGCAACAGCTAGAAATGTGGTAATTAAATACAAGAAGGACCTGTCCACATCCCGTATCGTCGGAGCCGGACGAAAAAAAGGTTTCGTCTATAAAGATATAGCTCGTAAGGTGAAAGTTTCTCTGGAAAAAAATCCAAACCAGATTTGGCACGAAAATTCGAAGTTTCGAAATCATACATTGCGAAAATTAAAAGACACTACGAGCTCAAATCTTTCGTTGTTCAAAAAGTGCCAAATCGTAACTCCGAAGTGGAAAATCGTGCCAGAAATCGAGCCCGAAAACTTTTATCGAATGATCTGTGTCGTTTTAAAGGCTGCGTGTTAATGGATGACGAAACGTATGTCAAAGAAGATTTCATACAGCTTCCAGGTCGAGGATATTACACAGCATACCTGAAGGGTGGCGTTATGAAAAGGTTCAAGTATAAACGGATGGACAAATATGGTAAAAAGTATATGGTTTGGCAGGCCATATGCAGCTGTGGCAAATACACTCGTCCTTTTGTTACAACTGGCAGTCTTAACAGTAAAATTTACTTGAAGGAATGTCTCAACAAACGACTTTTGCCATTGTACAGAGAGCACGCTGTTCCACCTTTATTTTGGCCAGACTTAGCAACAGTCCACTATGCAGAAATTGTCAAAGAGTGGTACCAAAGGAATAAGAATAAGATTTTATAAAAAAGTGGAACAGTATGGCCAAAAAAATTGGAAAATCTGGTGTGCAACATTTGATGAGATTGAAAGCAAAAATACGTAGATTTGAAGGAAATCCAATTGAACTTTAAAATATTTGTACATTATCACAAACTTTGAGTTATAAGAGATAATAAATACTCACACAAACATTAGTTCAATATTTTATTTAGTAGCTATTAATAATAGAAAATGTAAAAGTTATTTCGTGGACAAGCCTTAACATTACTCATCTTTCTAGACGATCTGAATAGTTCTCAATTTATCTCAATCTTAACTCACCGAATGCCGCCTAATGGGTACTCAATGTCTACTAGACATGTTGGAAGTCTAGGATTGCCTTCTTGTTGGTCTTGGTTGTTTTTCTGAGGAAGACGATGACATGGTATTTCACTTTTTTGAGGACGAACATTGAGTCCCTAGCCAGGGAAAGGTTAAACTTACTAAGCTCTCATTTCTAGCCAATATAACTGATCTTTCTAGGCAATCTAGAGAAGTTCTCAATTCTCGCCGGAATTCCATGAGCACAGTGGTTTACTAAACTTACCGGAAACTGAATGGGTACACACTGTCTACAATGTTTACTAGACATTTTAAAAGACTTGAAAGACGGGGAGGGGATTTTCAGTTTAACGTCTTTTCTTCAAAATTGCAGAGTTTTCTATTGCCTGCCAAGAGCGCACTGCTGCGATTCTTGTAATTCTCATCTGCTTCATGTGGATAGCGACAGAAGTAGGTGAGCCAGGAGCCAGTAGCCCGAGCCAGGAATCGAACCTGGGGCCTCTTGAATCGTTTCTTCAAACATTACTGATCTTTCTAGACGATTTAGACCATTGCTCAATCCAGGCCGGAATCCCATGTTTCAGTGGTTTAGTTAACTCACCGGATGCCATCTAATAGTACTCACTGTCTATCGAACATGCTGAAAGACTGAAGAATACAAAGAAGAATACAAAGATACGGTCTTACACTTCATGTTTCATTGTTCGTTGTCCGTTTAGATAAACATTGTAGGCTCCCTGTTGCTTAAAATCCTTACTGATCTGTCAAGACTATGAGACAGTTTCTCAATCTATGCTGGAATCCCTTGAGTACAGGTGTTTACTGAACTCACCGGATGCCGCCTAATGAGTATACGAGACAAACTATCTAATAATTTCTTCTCTAACAATTTCTAATCTAATAATTTCTTTTTAACACGCAATTACGATTGCAATTATATTCAAAATTGTGAGGTTAATTGGGTTTCATTTTGATTTTTGCTTTGTAGAAACCCAAGAGTTGACAATGTCACAAATCCGATCGTATGGGGCACGCCCTCTGGTGGTGAATTTCTGAACTTTAATTAATTTTGTATTTTTTGTACTCAAGAATGTTGGCGATTGCTGAATAAATCATTGAAATCGGTTCTGTAGTTTCCGAGATACGATATTTTCTCGCTTACTTAACTACTACATTTGCAAGTGGGGAGCCAATGGCATAGAAAATGGTCAGTTTTGTATGGCAGCCCCCTTAAGACTTGGAGATAGCGGGTAGGTATGTTTGAAAGAAACATTCGGAAGGGAAAATAAATGGATATCGGTTATACATTTGATACATCTGGGGTCAACATGGGAGCAGTGGGAGCCCAATTTATAAAAACGACCATTTTGTATGGGAGCCCCATTAAGGGTTGATGATAGGGGATGCGTATGTTTGAAAGAAATGTTCAGAAAGGAAAACTAGAGGGATCGGTCATGGATTTTAACCCTCTAAGCGCAACTTCTGACCAGCTGTGGAACAATTTGTCGAATTTTCCAGCTTTTTTGTGAACTTTGACCTCGATGAGACGCCATTTAGCCCCACCCTAGCCCTAAAATTGTTTGGCTCATGCACTTTTTTACCTAACCGCATAAAATGAGAGGTTGCGGAGCATCGAGAATCGAAAATTCGCGCACTAAATCCAGTCTACTTTCCAGCTTATAATTCCCTCGTTAATCTAGATAACTGGTATGGTATGTATGGGCGATGCCACGCCCCTTTACCTATGAACAACAGGCACCTTCTCCCAGACATACCACCTATTGTGTCAAAATTTCAAATCATTTGGTTAGCCTGCTTCCGAGTCTTGAAAACACAAACCACTGAAGTAAAAAAAAACCGACAAACATTCAATTTTATAGACAGAAATCAACATTAAATTAAGAATTAATTTCACATTGAAATTTTAATTGATTTAAAATTGTATACTCTTAACACTGTTGCGACTGATTAATTGCCTGCACAGTTATAATAAAATTCCGATTAATTAAAAATCACCAGTCAGCCCAGCCCCTAAAAGTATGCAGTGGCAATTAAATGCAATTTTGCAGCCATAACTATTGCGAAACACAGCACGTAATGCAATTATCTAATACAACCGCAAACGGATGCGCCTACAAATACACGCACACACACACATACAAACAGATACAGATACAGAGTAAGTGTTAGCAGAGGACAGACGTACGTCCGCCCTGCTCCTAACAAATAGCTTCGTTGCGCGTAGCGTAGAGTGTGTCAGTGAAATTCGTTGGGAAGTGCTAAAGTGCGAAGGTGTAGTGTCGCGTTGTGCAAAGTGTGCGGGCACTAGCTGGGACACAAATCTCCCTAATCGAGTTTTCAATTTCGGTGGCTCGCTGAGTGTTTGCAAAATTTTTCAGTGAGAACGAATCCACCATACCGACTTGTGCGGAAATCCCGCGCAACCTACCTGTTTGTATATAAACATTGAACAGCTGTCCGATCTACAATCAGCTGTTTCCAAAAGTGGACTGCAAGCTGTGCGAAATAAGCGCAACAGCTGTGTTGAGTTGGCTACTTCGCACAGCTCTTGGCTGGTACACCCTGTGGAGTCGCACCCTGTTCACCAAGATACGTGGGTGGTGCATTCGCTACGGGTGAGTACAGTGCTTCCCAAACTGCATTCTGCCTAACACCTTTTGCAGCTGCTGTGGATCGCGTTGACGGCCATTGCGAATTTTCGTAAGCTGCCATTCGTGCAAAAGCGTCACTGGCCAATCAGAAGGCGCCGGTCGCCAGCCCGCTGTAATTGGTGGTTCGTGATCATCGTGCTGCTTTTGTAGTCATCCCTGACGGCCAATATCGCAAAGAGCCTCTAACCAATGAGCGTCGAGCATTTGCCCCAACTGGGGCGATGCAACCGCGGTGGTGGTAAAACGACCCCGCTTACTGATCCTCATGCGCCAAATATCACAG
Source organism: Melieria omissa (assembly GCA_963971225.1). Taxonomy (NCBI): domain Eukaryota; kingdom Metazoa; phylum Arthropoda; class Insecta; order Diptera; family Ulidiidae; genus Melieria; species Melieria omissa. Next base: position 39,953,624 of record OZ020268.1, on the reverse strand, counting down.
TGGCAAATGATAGCGATGGCGAATTTACAGGAGCGAGGGAGATGGGAATAGACCCTTTCAAGCGAAGCTCTAAACTCACACGATCACCGGTACGCGGAGAAAAGACGGCAATCTCGCCGACGCCAGGCTCTCAAGCTGAACATAGCGTGGCCGAGACGGCGAGCACAAGCGCGGGCTCAGGTTTAACGGCATACAAAGACTTGGGTGAAAAGATCCGAGAATTGGTGACAATGATCATCGGCAAGCGCACGATCAATCCACAGATGAGGGATGTCATCAGCGACATAGAAGAGCTCTATAACTGTGCGACTGCTAGCAACAGCGAGCGTGAGCCCGGAAATAAATCGGACAAGGGCTGCCAAACTGTGCCAGCCATAAAGCAGAGCACGATTAATGCGCCAAAACGACCAAGAGAGGACCAGCAGCCTGCACGAGCCACTCCGCCAAAGAAAAACAAGAAGGCGGCCGACAATGGAGCTGTGAGGGTTGAAGCGGCTGCTGGAGCCACAGCCCTCAACCAGAGGACTGTTAAAGCAGCCGAGTGGACCGTTGTTGGCTCGAAAACGGCGAAGCGAGGCAGGCAAGACAAGAGTGCTGCTGATGACGTAGCAAATGGACATGGTGCTGCCAAAAGCCGTCGCAGACCAGCTCGCCCGGACGCCATAGTCATAACGCACAGAGGCGAAAAATCGTATGCAGACATCCTCAGAAGTCTGAAAGCTGAGCCCTCACTGACTGAGCTTGGCGAGAACGTCAAGAAAATTCGGAAGACGGCCAAAGGCGAGCTGTTACTACAGCTTAAACAAAACACGAGCGCGGTAACAAACAAACTCCGAGAAAGCGCAACACTTTTTCTGCGAGAGGTTGCTGACGTCAGAGCGATCAGTCGTGAACTATCTCTGGTATGCCGCGACCTAGATGAGGCGACGACTGAAAAAGAAATTCACGATGCTATCCTGAAGCAATTCCCAGAAATGGTCGCCCCGCAAGCCATTTGCATCAAATCACTACGACCATGTAGAGATGGCACCCAGATAGCGGTGTTGAACATGCCAGAAAGAGATGCCAAAGTACTGCTTGAAACTGGCCACATTCGCGTGGGCTGGGTGAGGTGCAGAATACGCGAGCGCCTAACCCCTATACGGTGCTACAAATGCCTCGATTTTGGCCATGTGTCGAAGAACTGCAGAAGCGACAAAGACCGCAGCGGGATGTGCTTTAGATGTGCAGGCAATGGTCATACATCCAAAAACTGCAACCTCGCACCAAAATGTGTACTTTGTCAACCCTCTGACAATGGTGAAGCTGGAAATGACCACCCGACTGGAAGCTTCAAATGCGCGGCATACAAAAAAGCGTTGGCATTGATTACCCAACGAAATGATTAAGTGCATTCAGCTCAACCTCAATCACTGTGAGGCAGCGCAGAATTTGCTGAAGCAGACGATCTACGAACTCAAAGTAGATATCGCGCTCATCTGCGAGCAGTACAAAGCCCCTTCAGACGACACAACATGGGCAGAAGACGCCACCAAAAAAGCGGCTATCTGGGCCTGCGGGCCGTTTCCTATAGAGAAAAAAACCGTCTCACAAAAGGGCTTTGCGTATGCAAAAATCAACGGCATTCATTTCTACAGCTGCTACGCGCCGCCCAGCGAACGCCTGGATGAATTCCAGGATATGCTGGACCGGCTAACTCAAGACGCCGCTGGCAAAACCCCCGCAATTATTGCCGGCGATTTCAATGCATGGGCTGTAGAGTGGGGCAGCGTCAAGACTAACAAACGAGGTGCAGCACTGCTGGACGCTTTCGCGTGTACCGATTTCCAGCTCCTTAATGAAGGGAATAAGCCAACATTCAGTAGAGGACAAGCGAGCTCAATCATCGACCTCACACTGGCGAGAGGTCGACTTACCCGAAGTGTTAGATGGCAAGTGTCCGACATCTACACACATAGCGATCACATGGCTATCCTATTCTCATTGCTGCCACAGCACAACCCTGGAACCCGCCAAAAGAATCAGAAGGTCCAAAAACTCGGCTGGAGTACAAAACAGCTAGACCTGGCAACGCTTAATTATATGCTAGAGGAACTAGCGGTCCCAGAAGCACCAGCAGAGGTGCGTGCCAGCCTAGTCATAAAATCATTAATGGCAATATGCGACGCTTCCATGCCCCGGAAACGGCAAATCCCTGAGCGGAGGCCAGTTTTTTGGTGGAATGAAGAGGTAGCAGAACAAAGACGTACCTGCCACACACTGCGTCGAAGATACACAAGAGCCAAACACAGAGGTGAATACTTGAGCCTGCAAGCCGAGTTCAAGGAGGCGCGAAAGCAGCTCCGCAAAGCCATCAAAAAGAGCAAACGGCAAGCCTTCTCTGCTCTTGTTGATGCGGTTGACGCCAACCCCTGGGGCGTCGGCTACAAGGTGGTGCTAAAGAAACTCAAAAGTGGCAGTGGAAAATCCCCCATCTGCCCAATCACTATGAAGCACATCGTTTCAACCCTCTTCCCACGACAGGGCGTATTTACTGCACCAAGACAGCTGAACATCGCTGAAGTGCCAGAGGTATCCGTGGAGGAAGTCATTGAGGTAGCAAAGAGGATAAAGGCAGATAAGTCCCCAGGCCTGGATGGTATCCCCAACAGAGTCCTAAAAGCCGCAATCCAAAAGAAGCCGCAAGTCTTCTGCGAGCTCTACTCGACGTGCCTGCGAGAGGGCATCTTCCCCAAGATCTGGAAGCGACAAAGACTTGTCCTCCTGCCGAAAGCCAACAAGCCACCAGGCGAACCCTCTTCATACAGACCACTCTGTATGTTAGACACAGCGGGCAAAGTTCTCGAAGGGCTAATACGGTCTAGGCTCGAACCGTTCGTCGAATCCTCGACTGGTTTATCCCCAAACCAATACGGCTTCCGTAAGCGTCGCTCCACTGTCGACGCCATTGCGGCAGTATGCGCCATCGCCAAAAGAGCGCTAGCAGGGAAAAGATGGCTAGAAGGCAAGAAGCAATATTGCGCTGTTATAACACTCGACGTTAAGAATGCCTTCAACTCGGCGAATTGGAACAACATTCTGCAAGCCCTTGTGGACTGTAATGTGCCGGACTACCTAGTCAGGATAATAGCGAACTACTTCGCTAACAGAGTCCTACTATATGACACGGAGGAGGGCCCCAAGCAATATGGTGTTACAGGTGGCGTACCGCAGGGCTCCGTCCTAGGACCGGTTTTGTGGAACGTCATGTACAACGGCATACTGAAAATACAACGCCCTCCCGAAGTAAGCATCATCGGATATGCAGACGATGTAGCCGTAGTCGCTGTGGCCAAAACCCTGGCCACACTAACAGAGAATTGTAACACTACAATATCGGCCATGAAGGCGTGGCTGCGCAACGCCGGCCTGCAACTCGCAGAACACAAGACAGAAGCGGTCCTGCTTACAAGCAGGAAAAAAGTGGAAGGCATAAAAATTCGGGTAGGCGGCCATGAAATCCAGTCTAGTCCTCACCTAAGATACCTGGGTGTGCTGCTGGACTATCGGCTAAACTTTAAAGAGCATCTCAAGTACGCCAGTGACAAGGCTAGGCGAACCAGCGCTGCCATTGGCAGACTAATGCCTAACATCGGCGGCCCCAGGCCAATAACACGAAAATTGATAGCGAGCGTGACGGCGTCGATATGCCTCTATGCCGCGCCTATTTGGGCAGAAGCAACCATGACGAGCTCGTACGTCAGATGCCTTAAATCCGCTTACAGGCTCAGCTCGCTGAGAGTCTGCTGCGCCTTTAGATCGGTCTCGGACGAGGCAGCAGACGTGATTGCCAGCACTTGGCCAATCGATATACTGGCCAGAGAGGCAGCAATAACCTGGCGAGAGTGCAAAGACACTTCGGCCTCTCGATCTGCAGTGATGGAGGCGGTGCGGCGTAAAAGCTTAGCAGAATGGCAGCAGCGATGGGATGCATCGTCAAAAGGCCGGTGGACATGGCGGATGATCCCAAACATAGAAGCGTGGTGCAACAGAAAACACGGCGAGGTCAATTACTTCTTGACTCAAATGCTGTCAGGACATGGATGCTTCCAGGAGTATCTGCACAAATGTCAGCACGCAGACGACCCGTTCTGCCCAGCATGCGCCGGGAAAGCAGAAAACGCAGAGCACGTTTTGCTGGAATGCAGCCGCTTTGTCGAAGAAAGACGGTCCTTGGAATCCCTTCTCAATGAGCCGATCTCTCCTTCAGCAGTTACACACTGCATGCTGAGCTCGCCCGATGCATGGGAGGCCTGCAGCCGAATCATAACACTTATGATGCTTCGAGTGAGAAGTGACGAGCAGAACGCCCGGCGTCGGCCACAAACGACGGCAGCACTGCTTCAACACCCAAATGCGGCAACGATAGTTGCGCCGTGCACACCGCAAAATTAGCGCGGTTATTCTGCACCGTAGGCGACAACACTGTGGTGTCGAACGCATGGCAACACCTGCCATAACACACGGACGAAAGACTGACAAACGAACGATAGAGCGGTAACGCTCACGACGGCCTCCTGACGTAATACCTCACGGTGGTCCCAGGAGGGCTAACCGTCCGGACGAGAGGTGGGTTTAGCGGTTTAAAGTCCCGCACAACTTGAGGCTTTCGATGCTTCCCTCCTCGTTAAAAAAAAAAAAAAAAAAAAAAAAAAAAAAAAAAAAAAAAAAAAAAACACACATACAAACACAAACACAAAAACACATACAATACTTTTATTTTATTAGTTTGCTGGCGGAAAATAAGCAAATGGACGGTTGAAACGACCGACTGGCTGACAGCAGTTGCTCAACATGCGGCGCATGCCATGTTTATAACCGTAAAAAACAAGTTGCTTCGGAGGGTGTGGGTGCCTGGCGGGTAGGGGGGAAGAATAATGAAATAACCGGAAAATCCTACCTCATGAAATACAATCATCGTCGTGAATGGCGCGCAACCTGTTGCCCCAATGTGACCGATGAGCGATGACGCGACGGGCCGTGGCGGGTGCCGAGCTCCGGCGCGATTCGTCAACGGTGCTCAGTGTATGGAAATATAAATAGGAATGGCAGCAGTGTCGACGGCAGCAGCATAACTTATGGAGGCGCGTGTTGCCTGCAAAATGGCAATGCATAAACTTCCATTTTTTAAATGGCCGCCTTTAACTTCCTTGCATTTCAGCGACACAGCACACGCCAACAACAACAAGAACAGCGGCAGCAGGCTGGCGCCCCAGCGTAGCCATTCATTTTGAAATTATTCAAGGCTCCAACCAGGATGTGGTGGCTGGCTGACCGGCTGGCGGTGATGGCAACGCCTGCTGCTGCTCCTGGTGACGCCCGTCGGCCGCCGGCTGTCGGCTGCATGTGTTTATGTACATTACTATTATTTGTGTGTTGTTGTGTGCCGTGTACCATAACAGCAACAACAACAACAACAACAGGAACACGAAACCATTCGCCATATTGTGCGGATGGCGTCGGTTGTCGGGGACTCGGTTGCAGTGGCAACGTGCGGGCCGAAGTATTTTTACAGCAAATTATAAGGCGGCATGCGGGTGCGCGGCGTCGCCAATCCGAAGCTGTGTGCTTAACACAAATTGGCAGATAGGTTCGCCAAAGCGGCGCTGGCACGAAAAGCCGAGCAGACTTAATTAAATTTTACGCAATGCTGCAATTATGAGAAATCTGCATGCTGCCTGAAAATTGCATGATTTTGGTTGCTTGTTTTGCTGTTGTTGTAGTGATTTTGTTTGTGTGTGTGTGTGTGTGTGTGGCGCGGTGCAGTTTTGCGTAATACGATTGTTGCTGGTTGCCAGCAATCATGAGTTTTATTGAGTGCATTCAATAAAGTTTTAACAGTAAATAAGAATACAAAAATAACATTGGAATCATGTGGCAACGCCAAATCCCGTGTTTCCACTTTTAACGTTACGCCATTTTCATTGCCATTGCACCAAGCACTCCTTTCACTTCTTCTCTCTCTCTCTTTCTCTTAGCTGCAGCGCCTAAAAGTATGCAGTCCTTTAGTGTCGTTCTAATTCGCGCCACACTGCTGGCAGATATAAAATATTTTTCATTTTCATGTCGCAGCAATAAATTTTAGCATAGCGTGAAAAAACTAAATGAAAAAATGAAACTAAATACTAAAAATACGAATTGTATGCAAAAATGAAGCGTTGCGGTTTTTCGTTGGCTTTTTTCATGTGCAGCAGCACAGTGTCGCAGTGTCTGTGTGCAGCTGCGTTCGCATTCGCAGCGCATTGCTTCATTTGTGACGTTGTCCCACATTTGTCCGAAAAATGGCCGAACATAAAATTCTGTTGCACAAACAATTTGCATTATTTTGGCGTGAATTTATTGGTGTTGTTGTTGACTTTTGCTGCACACAAAATACAAAAAGCTGAATGCATTTATTTATGTTTAAAATGTTTTGTCAACGCGCTGCTTAAAGCGTCAGAGAGCGGAAAGTTTAAGCTGAAAAGGAAAATAAAAAAGTTAATTAAATAAATAAATACAATAAATAAATAAAATAAATAAATAAAATAAATAAATAAATAAATGCAACCGATAAAATTTTGACAACTTCTAGTGACCTTTGTTTTACTAAAATATTGTCAACCAATGTGCTTAGATTAGATTGAAGAAGTTAAACATTTTGTTCTCGTTTAGTTAATCAAGAGTGTGGAAAAAATTTTCAACTATAAATAGAACTTATTACAAAAAGCAAAAATAGGGAAAAGAAATTGTCACAAAACATTTGAGGGAAAAATAAATGAAATAACGAGCCAAACTTCCCTTCTTTTCTTTGGAATTTTTATTTTCAAACACAATCTGTGCCATCCACACAATATGGCGTACGGTAACGTGTTCTTGTTGTTGTTGTTTGTAACAATGGGCCACATAATAGGCCACCGAGTGTATCTCTTACAAAGCCATCCACTATAACCTAACCTAATTTTGAAGAAAGTAATAACTGTTGATGAGAAATGTTTCACAAGTTGGTCTGAAAAGATTTCGTTCTAACAAAGATGCAAGACATAGTTTTTAAAAATTTATTTTTGTTTTTCTACATAGTCTCCTTGTTAGTCCACGCTCATTAGTCTCTTCACTTGAATCCGTCAAAATAGAGCATTGGAAATGCTCATTTGAACACCTTTCTTGGTCCTTACGACCTCACGTCTAAATCTTGATTCAATATGCAATAAACACATTATTTGAACATATTCAAAGCCTTTACTATCTCTTTCTCTTTAACTCAACAGTTGTCTAAAGTCATTTGGTGAAGTTGAGCGATGTTATTGTCAGTTCCGTATATAGAATCGTCTCAGAACCCTCACAAAACCAAAATTTCCAAAACCAGTTCTTTCCAAAAAGATGCAAACAGATTACCCAGATTACCTTCTGCTGATGAGTGTTGCCATTTCATGTTGAGGTCACAAACTTTTCAGATCATCCAGTTTGTTGATTGGTTGCTCGACTAATATACTCGCAGGCACAATGTGGCAATCTCCCTGCCATCCTGTGTTCAGTAGTGGACAGCTTATGGAATCTAAATTTGCTGATAATTTTCAGCGATGCAAACCTTACTCTGTCCAGTTTATCAAACGTACTGATGCCTAGAAAGCGATGGCCATAGACGCATAAGAGTTGCTCTAAATACTATATTTTCTTCTTGTTCTTAAAGGCAACTTCGACAGTAATTCCTATGAGACAATCACACGGCAAATTGTTTGCTTTTTGAAGCAAACACTGAAGCCACAAACATGAAATTTAAACTGTAGATACATTTTGAAAAGTTAACCTCCGCTAAGACGGGATTTTTCAAATTTTGGTCTAAAATGCCAAAACATGTGTTAAGGTGCTGTATGAAGACAGTTGATTTAACCCTTTCCGTTCATTCCCTTTCATTCCCAAAGCAGGGAAAGTGAACCATTTAACAGCAAAAGATTACAGACCGATCAGCCTTTCATCGTTCTTACTTAAGACTCTTGAACGGCTCGTAGACGTCTATATTAGAGAAGTGGCACAGTCCAGAGGACTCTGCAAGGCGCAAAATGCGTATTGCAGGGGAAAATCTGTCGACAGTGCCCTGCATGAGGTCGTTCAGACGATCGAAAGATCGCTGAACTCTAAGGAGTACACGTTAGCCGCTTTCCTCGATATCGAGGGAGCCTTTAATAACGTTACCTTGGAGGCTATAATCAACGCACTTAGAAAGTTCGAAGTTCATGAGAAGGTGGTAAAGTGGACCAGTGACATGCTCAGTAGCAGAAGGGTCCACTCTAACCTAGGCCTGTGCTCAGTGAGGAAACTTACTACAAGGGGCACACCACAAGGGGGTGTTCTTTCGCCTCTGCTGTGGCTCCTTGTAGTAAATAGCATCCTCGAGATCTTCGAAACCAGGAGGCTACGAGTAGTAGCATATGCAGACGACGTCACTATCCTGATCCCTGGAAGATTCCTGTCCACAATCAGTGATCTCATGGAGTCTGCTCTAAAGGAACTTTCCAAGTGGGCAGAGCTTAACGGTCTAGGGGTTAATCCCTCTAAGACTGTTTTGGTACTGTTCACCCGGAAATACAAAATACCGAAGTTTGAGCTGCCTAAACTTGGCGGCACTACTCTCACCCTATCACCCGAGGCTAAATACCTTGGCACCATACTTGACTCCAAGCTCTCTTGGGGGCGCAATGTGGAAGAGCGGGTGAAAAAGAGCCTGAATGCTTTTTACATTTGTAAAAGGACTTTCGGGAAAAAGTGGGGATTGCAGCCGACTATCGTTCATTGGATGTACACTGCGATTATACGGCCGATCCTAAGTTACGGAGCCATTGTCTGGTGGCCGGCTACGGGCACCAAGACCCTGGTAACGAAACTGACGAAGGTGCAGAGACTAGCGGCTATGGGAATAGCAGGCACTGTCAAAAGCACCCCCCAGGCCGGGCTGGAGGTGATCTTGCACCTCCACCCGATTGAGCAGTTCATTAAGTGTTGCGCTGCTAAAGGCGCTCTCAGATTGAGGGAAGCCAACTTGTGGAGGCAACACGCTTATGGGCACTCTGGAATTCTAAAGTATTTCGCGAAGCCGGATATCGGTTATCAGGTGGATTCCTGCACGGACTATCTGATCCCATACCTGGATTTCGACACGCGAGCACTAGCCTCATATCCCAATGGGAGGTGACAGGTGCGATGAGAGACGCTTCTATCACCGTTTTCACCGACGGCTCCAAAATGGAGGAAGGTACTGGAGCTGGTCTCTACTCCGATGTACTGCAGACACGCATGTCATTCAAACTGCCGGACCTCTGCAGTATTTTCCAAGCAGAGATCTATGCAATTTGGAAGGCTGCCGAACTTATCCGTGACAGTGGGTTACCACCCACAGATGTCACAATTTTCGTGGATAGTCAGGCGGCGCTTAGGGCGCTGGAATCAGTTGTTGTGAAATCAAAGGTAGTGCAGAGGTGTCGTACCGCACTTCAAGGCATTGGGCACCACCAGGTCACTCTCTGTTGGGTTCCGGGCCACTCAGGAGTGGCAGGGAACGAAGCAGCGGACGAGATGGCAAGAAAAGGGGTGGCTTTGTCTGCCACCGAAGTGGATACCTCTGTGTTTCCTCCGATATCTGCCCTGTACAGGTATATTGACAGGTTGACCAAAAAGGAAATTGAGTCGTCATGGCGTACCAGGACCGACTGCGGCACCTGCCGGGCACTGTGGCCCTCCCTCTCTTTGACGAAAACACGATTCGTACTGTCTCTGAGTCGTACCTCTATTCGACAGCTCGTTGGAGTCATCACCGGACACTGCGCTATTGGATCTATGCTTACCAAATGGCGCCTCTCGTCCGGTGATGTCTGCCGTAGCTGTGGAGATGAAGAAGAAGTAGAAACGATACAACACTTCCTGTGCCACTGCCCGGCTCTGCAGGAACGCCGACTTCGCACCTTGGGGTCAAGGTTCCTGACAGACCTGGCTTGCGCAGCGAAAGTCGAAATCTCGAATCTGCTCTCCTTTATTAAGAGGTCGAACTGGTTTCCCCTTGACTGAGACTATTGGTTGGCTCCAGAACACCATAAGAAGGGATTCACAATGGGCCATTGTGGCCTCCGAGTGGAAGTGCGGTCCTGCCGCACACACCCTTCCCTACCTAACCTAACCTAACCTAACCTAACCTAACCCTTTCCGACATGAAAATAAGCCCGTTCTATATGAATTGTATGGGCTGTAGTCCAATATATTGGACATTGTGACTGAAAGGGTTAATGGGCCTATTGATTTCAAACTTGGTGCAAATACTCCAAATCGAAAATAATTCGAAAATTAAACTGGTTTAACCAAGGGTTAAGGTTAGCAATACGGAAAGACAACGAAAAAACCCTGAACTGATTTGCCTATTGACTTCAAAGTTGGTGAAAACACTTGAAATCAAAAACAATTTTACACGTGTTTTTCATTTTTTGGAAAACTAAACTCAAATGGGTGAACCAAGGGTTAAAAAATTGTATGAAAAAATATGATTTTTTATGCTTTTTGGCTTCAAACTTGGTGAAAGTACCAATGTGAAATATGTCTCTCCTTTTTCTACTTCGAAAATAAAAATCTGACGCGATCAACCACGGGGGTTAAGAGTTTGTGTGGGGAAACAACTTATGCGCCAATTGGCTTCAAATGTGTTAAAAGCACTTCAAATGAGAAAAATAATTATGTAGATACGAATTTTTTCATAAAAATCTCACATATTGATCCTGTCAGATTTTTATGAAAAAACTTGAAAACTTCTTGACTTAAGAAGAACTTGATGTATTGGCCCCTTTGAGTCTCCGAGTGGAAGTGCATGCCGCACAATGTTGCCAGATACCTGAAAAAATAATAAAACATAAAAAAAATAAAAAAAATAAAAACAAAAAACCATAAAAAATAAAAAAAATAAAAAAAAAATAAAAAATAAAAATATAAAAACATCAACAAAAATAAAAAAATAAAAAAAAATAAAAAAAATAAAAAATAAATAAAAAAAATTAAAAAAATATAAAAAATTTAAAAAAAATTAAAAAAATATAAAAAATAAAAAAAAAAAAAATTAAATAAAAAAAACAGAAAAATAAAAAATATAAATTAAAAAAAAAAAATAAAATTATAAAAATGACTCCTAAATCTTAATAAAACTGAAATTTCCTCCCAAAAATGTAAAAAATCTTGTAAATTTTTTTTTTTATTTTTGCCACTGTAAACTAAGGAATTCAACTTCAACTTCAAGGCCGCACATATCTCTTCTGTCCTGTCCATCCTAATCGATGAACTATTTATTGAAATCGTGTGGAAACCATAAAAGTTTTAAGTATTTCAAATACAAATTTTCCCCATTTCATGAAATTTTTCGTTGTTCGTAGTTTGGATTTTAGTTTCCATTTTAATGAACTACTTTTAATATGAATGTTTGAACTGATATGCCCTTCAAAATTTGCTGCAGTCTCAGAATTACTTAGTTCACACAAATCAAAAATTTATGTATTGAAAGACATGTCCTTTCAACCAACTTTGTTTCTGACTTTGCCCAAAACCGTAATCTGTTCTAAAAATAAACACAAATCCATTCAATGTGTAGTTGGAATATCACTTTTCTAGCTACTTTAACCAAATTAAATAATGTGTGATGTGTACATAAATTTTCTCAGACAGCCCAACATAATCTTATCTTCTTTTCTCTCTCATTGCAGGTATGTTGTGTTAGCCTTACAACCTAATCTATGGCTAGAAGTGAGTACAAGTGTGTGTGTCTGTATGTATGTGTGTGTGTGTGTATGGGCGCGGACCCGTATGGGCGCAGCCGCCCGCAATCGACACAAGTAACTACCGGTAAGTTGTATGGAAATTACGCGTCAAGTGTGAGTTCTTTATGCGACTAAATGCATTTCATTTACTTGAAAGCGGCATTGTGCCACATGTGGCGCTGTTGAAAGAAATCTCCCTGCTCTCCCTGTTCCCATTTCGAGCAAGAAGCAAAGCAAGTACTAAGCAAAGAGCAGGCGAAAGCATAAAATCAAAGCAGCCAGAAAATTTATTGCATGTGCCGTATGCAAAAAACGTGGCAGAGAAGCGAAGCCGCTGGAAAATTCAATTCAGAAAATTCACTTTGCACCGTCGCTCGGCAGCATTTGACATTTTCACACTGAACTTTCGGTTCGGCGCTAAGGAAAACAAATCTGTGCCACATGCCACATGTCAAGTTGAACCACCAGCAAGAAAGCAACAACGCAAAAACGAAGCACAGGAACTTTCACCTTTTTTGTGTTTTTTTTTTTGTTGGTTTTGTTTGCTTTGATTTTTATTGCTTTGGCTTTCGGCGAGAAAATGAAGTGATGAATTTCATGCTGCTTATTATGCGGCGAAAGGGTGTGTGGCAAATATTCAAATGGCGGACAAGTGGTGTGTCCTTGTAGTTAAGGATTTTTGGGGTTTGGGGCCTTTTTTGTGCTTGTTGAGAAGAATCTTTTTATGGTTTATTTATGTTTTGTGTGCAGCATAAGCAACTCAATGGTTAGTGTGTTGAAGCCAAAGGGTTCTTGGTTCGAATGATCTGTTTAGCACGAAATAACATTTAATAACTCTTCGTTAGGCGACTGAATGCTCATCGGGGAATAACAAACAGCTGGGAGTAAAATGATTCTATTAAATGCTCTAAACTTGCAGTGCTGATTAGATATAAAGTTTTGATACCTATAGGTACCTTCAGGAATAAAGTTACATATTCAAAGCATTGAGGGTACATTAAGTGCTGCCTGTTCGTCCTTTCGTATCTCTGCCTGTGGGTTTGTCCTTCGTTTGTATGCAATCAACTTGAACTTGACTATAGTTGACTTGATTATAAATGACTTGAATATAATAAGTGTCATTGTTTCTAAGTTGTGCATATTTTATAGTAAAAAAAGACCATATCGAGTAATAGCCACGCCCACCTGTCATATAAATCATATGTTTAAATGCCCATAACTTTTAAGATTGACTGCCAATTAGAATCAAATTTGTCATGTACTTACTAAAATATTGAACATAGTTCCATTCTAATATGAGAATTGCTAAAATCTCTCAACAACCACGCCCACTTGTCATACACATCAGATGTAAAGGTAGCAATATCTGGTAAGCTATGCGATTGATTTATATGACATGGAGTATTCAGAACTAACAGGGCATCATCATAAAAACTATGGACAGCATCATTGAGCCACGCCCACATTTTATATAAGTCAAGCGGACAAGGTGACCAAAGATTTTTAAATGATTTGTTTGATTTTAAATTTATTGAAAACTTAAAGCAATCAAAATCAACCTTCACATAAAATCAACCAATGTGAATGCTCTTTAAAACCAACACTCATCGTTGTTGGCCACAACGTTGTAGATGTATGTCACCATCGAAGTTCTGTCACTCCCACACTACTTTCTCGCACATGTTTGCTGTCCCTTTGACACTTTGAGTGTGCTGCTGACAATATTTTCATATACTACTCGCATGTGTTCCTACGCTCGAACGCACAGTGCGTCCTGTCGCACTTTCATGCATGTGGTTTCCAGTCAATAAATCAATTTAACGCAGGCAGCAGCAGCAACAAAAACACGCTGCACGATTTTAGCACTTTATTCATATAGTAGAATATATATTTATATATATGTCAAACACCAAGTTGCCATTGCTGCCTTTGATGGCTGTTCTTGTTGCTAACGTTGTTGAGTTGTTGCTGTTGTTGTTGTCAGACATAAGTGGCCAAGTATTGTGTGCTGTTCACTGCTGGGTGTCATCACAACAGTACAGACATTTGTTTCCATTTACTCGCTGGCTCGGCACTTTTTGACGCTGTTTTACACAGATTTCGGCAGCTTACAGCTTCCACTTTTCTACGCCCCACATCCCCCTTGCAGCGCATGAAGCGTAGTTGTGACAGGACTTTGATTACATTTCTGCTGATTTAGGCGTATTTTTCAACTACAACAACAACAAAACATTGTAGTCATAAAAATGGCATAGCCTAAGGAGACCGCACATTCCTCGCACCGCACGCGTTCGCACCGTTTGCACCTACTGTATTGTACCGTTTTGGTGGCACATTTGCATTTACTTAACATTCAGAGCCAACTGGCGACACGCCTCACTGTGCTCTATTCTTCCTCGTTTTCCCACAAAAAACCTTCGTGGCCTCTTTCTATTAGTTGACGCACGCTGCGCTGCTCTTTGCATGGCGTCCTCCCGGGCGTATACGCATCCTTCCTTCCTTCCAACGTTGTGCCGCTCTCCGGTTTACCAGCGCTTTCACCATCGCCATTTATATTTTTGCGCGCATTGTGTTTTGTTGTTATTGTTTTTGTGCTTCCGCGGCTTTCACATGAATCGTTGCTGCGCCATTTTCTATTATTTTCTTCAATGTTTTCTCAATTTTTTTTTTGGTTGCCACAGATTTTAACGCATCCGCACTTATTTTTACTTTCATTGCCAGCGCATCCGATGAGATTTTATGTTCTGTTGTGTTGTGTTGTGTTGAGTCGTGCTTGTTGTGTGTGACGGCTGACGGCTGGTTGTTGGTCGTTCGTTTTGCACGCGTTTGGCTGGTTGCTTGATTGTTTGGAGGTGTTGTTGGCACTTCTTCGTTGACCTCCACCCACTCGACGCAATTTCTTTTATTTATTTATTTGGTTTTGTTGCTCTCCGAAATATAAAACACTTCCGCTCGATGCCGCAGCAACTTGTGGTTGCCGGTTTTTATGATTTTCTTTTTTGATGTGGAATTAAGTGTTTCCAGTTCGCACTTGGCGTGCGAGACTCACTGAAGTTGCACACTCACTTTGCATCGTTTATGCTGATGTATGTGAGTGGGTGTGTGTGAGTGTGAGTGCAGCTGCGTGCGTTTTCTCGTGTGGTAATCCGGTTACGTTCGTTGCTTTCTTGCTATTATTTCTTTAGCGTGTGGCGTATTTTTAAGGGATACTTCAAGGACAGTAAGGATTTGTCTATGGAACAGTGGATGCCTAAAAAATTCGAACCACTGAGCAATGTTTATATAATTTCTATTTTAAGTTCTTCATTAATGGAAAAGGGTAAACAAAAATAATAGAAAATAATAAAACAAATATAAATAATAAAATAAAAACATTAACATTAAAAAAAATATTAAAAAAAATATTAAAAAAAAACAAATAAAAAAGTAAAAATATTAAAAAAACATTAAAAAAAAAAATAATAAAATACATTTAAACAAAATAAAAATAATAAAAATAATACATAGTAATAGGGGTACCGGTTAATTCGTGCGGTTTTTTGGGGAAAATTGAAGCTTTATTGTGAAAAAATGGTTACAAATTTAATATTCAAGGTATTGTCCATCACTAGCTATAACTTTTTCCCATGTTTCTGCCAATTCATGAATACCCTTTCTGAAAAATTCGGCCGGCTTTTCCGCTATCCACGAATTGATCCAATTTTTGACTTCTTCATAATTGGAGAAGTGCTGGTCAGCCAGGCCATGTTGCATTGATCGGAAGAGATAGTAATCGGATGGCGCAAGGTCTGCACTATACGGCGAGTGGGGTAGGACATCCCATTTGAGCGTTTCAAGGTAAGTTTTGAAGACTTGTGCAACATGTGGCCGAGCATTGTCATGTTGCAAAATTACCTTGCTGTGCCTTTGTTCATATTCTGGCCGTCTTTCGCACAGTGCTCGGCTCAAACGCATCAATTATCGTCGGTAGACTTCCCCTGTGATCGTTTCAATCAGTTGCAACAGCTCATAATAGATCACACCCAGCTGGTCCCACCAAGTACACAGCATAACCTTCAGGCCATGAATATTCTGAACGGCCGTCGATGATGATGCATGGCCGGGGTATAAATACGTTGCTCGACGTTTTGGCTTATCGTAATGGACCTACTTTTCATCGCCAGTGACAATTCGATGCAAAAAACCTTTTCTTTTGTGCCGTTGAAGCAGTTCGACGTCTCTTGGCTTCAATTCATACGGCACCCAATGGCCTACCCTCCGGATCATTCCCATTGCTTTTAGACGATCGGAAATGGTTTGTTGAGCGACGCCAAGCGTTTGGGATGGATCTTGGTCAAGCAATGTCTCCAATTCGTGATCTTCAAACTTTTTTGGCTGTCCGGGCCGTTCATCGTCCTCCAAGTCAAAATTGCCACTTTTAAACCGTACAAACCACTTCTGGCACATACGCTCAGCTAGAGCATGCACACCGTACACTACCACCAAAATACGATGACTTTCGGCAGCCTTTTTCTTCATATTGAAGTAATGAAGAAGTACTCCCTGCAAAACACTTTATTCAGCACAAAATTCGACATTTTCTGAGTAAAAAAAAGTATTGTTTACGCTTCAGCTAAATGACAAATACTGATTCTGAAACTATATGACAATAGCTTTCCAACACATATTTGGAAAAGTGAATCACTGTTCACAAAATCAAGTTACGCCATCTGTTAGAAAACCGCATAAATTAACCGGTACCCCTATTACATACTTAATTAAAAAAAATAGAAAAATATTTACAAATCATTACAAAAATAAAAATAATAAAAAAATAAAAAATAAATATATAAAAAAAAATAAAAAATAAATAAATAAAAAAAAAAAATAAAAAAATAATAAAATACATTAAAAAAAAGAAATATAATACATAAATAAAAATACTTAAATAACAAAATTAAAAAAGGTAAAAATATTACAAAAAAAAACATTAAAAAAATAAAAATAATAAAATGCATTAAAAAAATAAAAATGTAAAAAAAAAATTAATAAAAAAAGTTGAAATATTAAAAAACATTAAAAAAATACATAATACGATTAATTTAAAAAAAAATTAAATTAAATTAAAAAACAAAAAATAATACAATAAAATTAAAAAACATAAAAAATAATAAAATAAAATTAAAAAATAATAAAAAGAACACATAAATACTTAAATAAAACAAAAAAAATTAAATAAAAAACAAACTGAAGTTATGGCTAAATCATTTTTTGAATTATTTGAATAATAACTTATTGTCAAAATCACATTCTATATAATATAACGGGGTCATGTTTTCTTTAAGGTAACTAAACTCCTCAACTTGTACATTGGACTTGGGGGCGTATGATGAATCTTTGATCTCTACCAGACTTTGTTTTTTTGCGCTTCAGGTAAACGATTTCCACTTGTAGGTTAGAAGACCCTGTTCCATTGGTCATTCTCTTTAGTGTGGAAACCCGGTGCAAAGTCTGAAAACTGTTTAAATTAGGATAATTTTTTCAAATGTAACAGTTTTCTCTAAGGTAACTGAAGAGTTAATAAACTTTTACACTCCTACATGGGGGCGTATGATGAACCTTGAATTACTCCCTACGAGACTTGGTGCTCTTTGCGGTTTTATTGTTTTTTTTTGCAATTTCAAATAAACTTATTCCATTTCTGCGACATATACTGCCATTTGGAGCTCCTGTTGGGTCCATTGTGCTTCTCTTTAGTTTGGAAATCCGGTGCAAGGTGTGAAGATATTTTGAAATCGGGATAGATGTGCAAGTTTTTTCTAGAGTAACTGAGCAGTTTTACATTGGTATCTGGGGGCCGTATGTGAACCTTTAACTACTCTCTACCAGACTTGATGCTATTTGAATTGGTTTTCCTACAACATAAAGTAAACGATTTCCATTTGTAGATAAGGTTAGGTTACAGAAAGGAATAGCGAGAAAAGCTGACAACTTCTACTATCCAAAGCGACATATTTTGGATCTCTAGCTCGTAAAAACGTTCTTCTTTTCTCGTTACTCGTTTAAAATTACTGTCAAACGTACCTATTTTGTGGCCTTTATCTCTTCAAACGTACCTATTTTGAGGCCTCTATCTCTTCTAGCTTAGGAGTTAAAGTTAAGTTAAAGTTTATCTATTGACTTTTTCAACTATTCATTAGGGTAGCGAGGAGATGTGAGGTCTGCACTTCGACCTTGAAACTCTGCTGGGTCCATTGTGATTCTCTGAAATCCGCTGCCCTTCTTTATCTCTTGAGTTCTCCGTAGATCCATGGATATTTTAGAATTTTCATTTATAAGTTGTAATCTTACACCATTTGCTCCACTGTACTCGTGTCGTATGCATAAACCAGCCTTCACAAAATATATTTTTATGTGCTATTTGTGGCAAACGCAAAGCATTATTTGCAATCTTTACGCCAACTTGGCTGACACCTATCGTCGTCATTCGCTTATTTAATACCCTTCCACGTTGGCGCTTTCACACGCGTCGCACTTCCTTCGCTCTCTTTATGGTTTTTATTTTGCCACAGAAAATAAGCACTTCTCGTTGTGACTTGTGAAAAAGGGGAGCAACAGTTTGCCACACACACACACACACCCACTCACACGCACAAGAAGAAGCCATAACCAAAAGAAACAACAACAACTACGAGCACCATGTATCATTAAACCATGCTCGCTCATCTTCCTGCCTGAGTTCCCTTTCGCGTCACTTACTTTTGCACCGCCTTGGCATTGTTTGTCTTCTGTCTGCCGCACCCACAACATTCCCTCTCATTTTTATTTTTTTTTTGCTTTGAATTCGCATTTTCCGCTTGTGCTGGTTGCCATGTTCCAGGCCCAGTGTCAAGCAGCCAGCAGGCAAAGTGAAAAATCGCATGCGACAAGTCGCTGTCCGTCTGCTGCGCACATTCACCTTTCTCCTGCTTCTCTCGCAGTTAATCAATTATTAACGCAGTGTATTATCATTGTGTGGTTCGCATCACACAATAACAACAACAACAACAACAAAATAACAACAATAACAACAATAAAGTGCATGACACATCGGCGCGCGCGAACAACGACTAATGGTGAACTGAGCGCTCGAGTGGATTCGCGCCGATCGGTGACAGGCTGCAAAAAATGAAAAATGTCTGTCTTAAGCAAAATTTATTACCAACTGGACACAAGCACTGCCAACACAACTTAGCGGTGGCTTTATGTTTTGATTTGGACACTTTGCACAAACCAACCGAAAAATTCCCATGTAATGAAAACAAAAATGAAAATAAGGTGTCACACAGCAACATAAACACAGCGAGGGAGACAAATTTTTAACTGAATTTTAAGCACACCTTGGGACGTTGTTTGTTGTTGTTGTTGTTGTTGTTGTAGTTGTTGTTGCTGCTACTACCACCACTACCAGTCGGTTGTTAGCGCCATTGGCCGCCACTCCATCTGTCATCTATCTCGCTGTAACTTCAACCCTCCTCTCGCCTCTCTCGTCACTCTGGCTCTGCATTACTGTGTTGACGACACAAGTTGGCAGCTTTTCAGTGCTGCATACCGCACCGTGGAAAATTATGTTGCCGTCTTTTGATTGCTTTTTTACGAAAAATGCTTTTCGACTGCTTGTTGTTGGCTTATACTGTCTTCCTTTGCCTTTTGTGTTCCATTTTTTTTCTCAAACCATTTCATGGTTTTTGAATTATTTTCGCACGTCTTTCACGGCAACCACGTGACGTTTTGTGTTGTTGGCTATGGTTTTTGTTGCCGCTTTCCATTTTCTTTGGCCTTTGTGAGCGCTGATTTTATGACTTTTGCCTGCTATTGATAACACCATAAGAAAAAAAAGCCACAAAATAACAAATTGGATTTTATTTTTGCAATACAAAACAAATAAAAAAACACTGTTGCACAAAGGTTAGTGCTAATGTTGCTTTGATTGAGGTCGGCCTGCTATCTTATCTAACCTGACCTTAATGAACAACGGCGCATGGAAGTGACGTGACTTATAAAAAATTTACTGCCTTAAAATATTCTGCAATAATCTTATAAATCATCTGTTCTGGTAGCTTCACATATCTTTGAAGTAAAATTGTATGGCATTCTTTAAGGCGCATGTAAGTTTGTAGCAATTTATAATGTTTTAAAAGCATTTTTGTTATAAAATATGTTAATAAAGCTCAATTGAGGTCAATTAATTTATGCAAAAATTTAAAAAAATTTAAAATATATGAAAACTTAATACTTGTTTAATACAATAAGCAAAACAAAAAACAAATACAACAAAAAATAAAAACAAAACGTTGAAACCAAAACAAAAAATATACCTAAAAATAATGGTCACAAATAAAAAAAAATTATATTTATAAACAAAAAATTTAATAAAAATAAAACACATAAAAAATATTGAAAATATTAAAAATTTAAAAATATAAGTAAATTAGGTAGGTAGATAGCAGCGACTGCGTGCTCCCTGAGCACATTCAAGTGCGCCGTTTTGTTGTCGCCTCCTCGACTGAATTTTCCCTGCGTGGGAGAAGATACTGGGCCTTAAAGCCAACCCGCATCGTCCAAATAGGACTCGATGCATTTCAGTCTTGTCTCAGACAGATCAGCTAGAGAGCTAATCAGACTCTTCCCCAAAGAATTTAGTCATTTAAAAGCCAAGGCAGGGCAGCCGCAGAGGAAGTGTTGATTTCCCTGCAGCTTCTGCAAAAAGGGTTGTGGGGGATTCCCAATCTCGCCGCATGTCGACCAATTGGCCAGTGACCCGTGATCACGGCTGTTATCCTGCGTGGCCAGATCTGCCGAGCCACTCTGCAGCTGGAAAGATTGCTCCACCTACTATCCGCCTTCCGCAGGAAATAATCCTTTAACTGTCTTAGCCTTGCACTTAAAGGCGGTGCCACCCTTTCGGGCTGTGAGTCCATGGCGGATCCCACCTTGGCCAGCTCGTCAGCTGACTCGTTTCCGCTGATACCCGCGTGATTACCATCATCCACCCGGCCGCTCACCAAACCCTAGCAATTCTTTACAGTCTCTCACTAGTTTAGATTTCACTATGGGCTTGGTGAGTGCCTTAATGGCTGCTTGGCTGTCTGAAAAGATGTAAACATCCCTACTCTCGATTTCTTGCTGTAGGAGAATCCTGCAGGTTTCTCTTATTGCAAAGATTTCCGCTTGACAGACACTGCAAATATCTGGTAGGTGAAAAGCTTTTTCCACTATCAGATCCCTGGAGTAAATACCTGCCCCAACACCACAGTCCATCTTTGAACCGTCTGTGTATAGGGAGGTTTCTACGTTTGTCAAAGAGGATGCGTAACGCTCCCATTCCCTTCTGGAGGGAAAGAGCGTGGAAAACCTTACATCAAAGTCGGCACTTTCTTTGGTGTAGTCCGTATCCCCCCATAGGTCCATCGGAACCTTCGTGAGGATGTTACTGTGTCCGTAAGGTCTTTCCGCCCATTGGCATGATTCTATCTCAATCTCAATCCGTCCGTCTAATAAAAGATTCAATCGGCAGCAGATGAACAAGCGTATTTAAAGCGTCAGAAGGGCAGGACCTCAAGGCCCCCGTAATCCCGACACACGCCGTCCTCTGCACTGCACTAAGTCTGTTGATGTTGTGGTTCTTCTCTAGCGCCGGCCACCACACCAGTGCTCCGTACGTGAGAATTGCTCGAACTATCGCTGTATAGGTCCAACGAAGCATCTTCGGTTGTAGGCCCCATTTTTTACCGAAGACTGTTCTGCACGAGTAGTACGCTACCAGTGCTTTCTTGGCCCCCTCATGTATGTTAGTTTTCAAGCAAAGTTTAGTGTCCAATATGACCCCAAGATATTTAGCTTCTGAGGATAGCCTGAGCTCGCTACCGTTGAGCTTTGGCAGTCGAAATGGGGAACCTTGTACCTTCTTGTAAACAGTAGCAGCTATGTTTTGGTAGGATTGATCCCCAGCCCGCATCGAGCGGCCCAGCTGCTCAGAGTCCTCAGAGCACCCTCCAAGATACCACTTATTGTATCTAAGAAGGGCCCTGTCACCATAATGATGATGTCATCGGCGTACGCAACTACCTTGACCCCACCCCGGTTAATAGTCATCAGTATGGGGTTCAAAGTAATTAGCCATAGCAATGGACATAATACCCCTCCCTGGGGTGTCCACCTTTTTGCATATCGTGTGACACTCGAGTTGCGGAGTTCAGCCTGGATCTGTCTGCTACTTAGCAGAGCCGAGATCCACGCACAGATGCAACCCTCGACCTGTAGGTCTAGCAGGGAACTCCCTGAACTATGGGAACTATGGCCTCTTTATCCACGTTGTTAAATGCTCCTTTAACAGTGGCGGATTCAGGGGGGTGTTTTGTTGGTTGAAACCCCCCCCGAAATATTTGGATCTCCTATAAAACTACATACAAATTAAAAGACATTTTACAATTATTAAAGAATTACTTTTTTAAACCCCCCCCGAAATATTTTTCTGAATCCGCCCCTGTCCTTTAATGTCAAGAAACGCCGCCAGGGTATATTCTTTAAACGACAGAGATCTGTCTATGGTCCTCACGACCTCGTGCAGAGCAGTCTTGGTAGATAAGTAAACTAAAATAAAAATAAAATACTCAACATTAAAATCATAGAAATGTAACAAAAACAGAAATCATAGAAATTAAAAAAAAAAATCATGAAGTCATGAAAAAATAAAATTATTATAATTACAATAATAAATTAAAAAAATTTGCAGAGGAGCAAAAGGTAACATACTAAGAAGAAGAACGCACTAAGAAGTAAAACCATAAAAATATAAAGAAAACATCCCTAAAAATCATAAAAAAAGCAAACAAAAATTAAAAATTGAAAGAAAGAAATAAGAAAATTGAAATAGGAAAATCTAAACAAAATGGAATAAAAAAATATGAAAATTAAAGTACATAAATATATCAAAATTATCAAAGTCATTTTAAGGAAATTAACAAAGAATATAAAATTAAAACTTAAATAAATGTTTTTTCACCTAATATAACAATTTTTTGAGTATGCACACAATATTTTTTTTTATTTTAAGTCTTTTAAATAATTTTTTTTTCACATATAAATTTTGTTTTTTAAATAATAAATAAATTAAAACTAAATAATACATAAATGAAAACTCTTGCGGAAAGTTTCCTATGGAATTATTGTGTTCACTTCACATTCAATATTTTTTAGTGTTGTTTTGTTGTTATTGCTAATTTCAATTACTAGTAAGAATAAAATAATTACCATAATTGCTGTTATTGTCTGAGTGCAGCGGAGACATTTGCTGACAATAGCAACAACATTTTGCTGCTGCTGCCACTTGGTCGCTGTCCGTCGGCGACGCAAGTCGACAACGGACACATTAATGCATGCGGCCAGACGTTTCGCAGAATGCGATTTCGCTCAGGCATTGTTATGGCAACTGGCAACAGCAACAACAAAAAATGCAACGGCAAAACGATTTCAATTGGATGCGCACTGAGCGATGCAGACAAAACATGCGGGATGCCAGCAAAAAGTTGCATGCATTTTCATACTAATGTTGATGCCAATATTCATGGTGATTATTGTCGTTTTGATTATAATAACAACAACGACAATAAAATCAACAGGAAGAATAGGTACAATCACAGCAACAGCAACAACAAAGCTAAAGTAATTGTGAAAAAAAAACTATGTACAAAGAGTTGTTTCCAGTCAGCGATCGTTGCTGCCAGCAAACAGGGTGACCAGACATTGCATGTATACAAAGAACTGGGCAGCAATTACTGTGCCACTGTGACAACAATAACAACATAATTAAATGTAATTTAAATGTTTCCGTATGCGCCAAGCACCAAGCACCAAGCAAATCCTTTCAAACTTGCACCGATTGCCAGTGGTTTGCTTTGCTTTGCAAAGGGCCAACGACTGCAGCCAGCCATATGGACGCACCAGTCGCCCTGGAATATTCCCTGTGCAACGTTACCCACATTCGTTCTTAGTTGCATTGTGTAGGTTTTAAATTTGTATTGTTGCAAGCTTGACCATTGTTGCTGTGCGTGCTGCACTCAATGCTTCTCCATGCAATGTTGCCCAGTTTTCAGGCTCGTTCGCCCGTTTTTCTATCGGCCTGACTACGCCCCACACACGCTGGGGACATGACAGTAGCGTAATTTAATTGTAAGTTTAATGCAGATTTTGCTGCGCTGACTTTTGCTCAAATGTGGCTCATAAATAAATGAGTACATAGTCACACACACACACTCATACAATTCCCCTTTGCAGCTGCAAAGTTTTGCAAATAGAAAATTATAAATGCACACACAAGTTGCCGCTGTGTACGTCGAAATGAAATTCCAAAGGAATTTAAAGTTGATGGAGCTTCGTGCCAGGCTTCAACAATATTTATACGCTTCCGTGCACACGTTGCTCGAGGTGCACTCGCATGTGTGACACACATGTGTCAGCGAGCATGTGACGTTGTGAGGAGGAATGTCTAAGGGAGGTGGCGTGTTCACGTGATGTTGTAAATGTGTTGCAAAAAAGGAGTGAGTTTAGAAATTGCCGAGAGGGCTTTTCACAACCCAAGTGTTATTCTTAGGTCCAGATTTGTCTATAGCTTTCGTTGGTTGGCATTTTACTGCTTACATTTGAAAAATGTTCAGAAAATTTTAGAAATTCATTGAAATTTGTTCCTCAATTTGTCCTTAAAATTAGTCTGTGGTTCTAAGTTCCATCAATCAATCATTTTCGGGGAGTTGCTGAAGAAACATGTTTCTGCTGAGTGCAGAGCAATCACAGATAATATCTATGAAAGTTTATAGTTTTTGATTGCATTTCGTGTGGACATTCGAAGAGGAAATTCCCATTTATTGAGAAACATCTGAGTGGATAGTGACCAGTCGAGTATTCAGTGAGGATACGAAGGTCCTTACATGAAGAATTTTTTGGTCACTTGTTTGCTTTTGACTTTTCACACATTTTGGTCCTCACATTTTCCTAATCGTTCTAGTAATGATTCGATATAAGTAAATAGTATAAGAAAATACTCGATACTTTTTTTTTAACTCGATATTTTTTGTATTTTACTTTGTATCGTTACTTTTTTATTGATATTTGCTTTATGATTTTTGTGAAAACAGAGAAATCTGTTCACGAGCTTTATGAAGAACATTTGGATTTGGGGATATGAAGACAAAACTTTTGGGATTTGTAACCAAAACCTTTGGAATTTGAAACCATAGCCTTTGGAAGAGTGACCTATTAAAAAAAATTATATTTCCGTCACTTTAAAAAATTCCACATACATTTTTAGTGGTAGTACAATCTTCAGCTCTCTGTAAGAGATTTGTCTCAAAAACAGAGAATTTTTAATCTCAAAATCCAAGCCTTTTTTAAGAAAATTATATTGATAACTACTCTTTGTGTGTCTGTCGAGGAGGAACACTTCTTTTCAATATATTTTTTGACAATCGATTCATATGAAATTAAATTTTAAGTTATTGTAAAACAAAAAACACTCGATACCCATTAATACTCCATGTTTCTTTTGTTGATATCTACTAAATATTCGATGCCTTTTCTTGATATCTGACATGAGTAAAAGTATCGATACCGAAGATGTCCAGTACCATTCGTCCTCGGGGAAGTACCCAAAATGCTTCGGAATCGACCAGTGGGCACATCTTGTAACTTGTTCGTTGTCTTCGGGTCTCTCGTATTCGTAGATCCAGTGTAACCCTATAGAGTTACTGTTGAGACAACAAAAACACTATGTAGATTCCTCACTGTATAAATTGTTCGATCCTAAGATTAAATTTGAATTAAAATATTGTTTCATTCCCTTAACCCATATCGGCCCAATGTTCGATTAATTGAACAGTAAATTTTAGCATTTTCCATAAATTTTTTTGGGCTCTTTTTTGAGACTTTAAACACGAAAATTTTGCATAATTTGATGGTCTGATTTGTAATAAATAATAACAAAAGTTAACATGGGATATTTTGTCTTTCCAGTTGTATGAATTCCCCAAACAAAAGGTAATTTTTGACATAATTTGTAAAGCACCGAAAAACAGTAAAAAACAAGGAACACTTCTTTTCTTGTCGAGGAGGAACACTTCTTTTCAATATATTTTTTGACAATCGATTCATATAAAATTAAATTTATTGTAAGTTATTGTAAAACAAACAACACTCAATACTCATTAATACTCCATGTTTTTTTTTTGTTGATATCTACTCGGTATTCAATGCCTTTTCTTGATATCTGACATGAGTAAAAGTATCGATACCGAAGATGTCCAGTACCATTCGTCCTCGGGGAAGTACCCAAAATGCTTCGGAATCGACCAGTGGGCACATCTTGTAACTTTTTCGTTGTCTTCAGGTCTCTCGTATTCGTAGATCCAGTGTAACCCTATAGAGATACTGTTGAGACAACAAAAACACTATGTATATTGCTCACTGTATAAATTGTTCGATCCTAAGATGAAATTTGAATTAAAATATTTTTTCATTCCCTTAACCCTTATCGGCCCAATGTTCGATTAATCGAACAGTAAATTTTAGCATTTTCCATAAATTTGTTTGGGCTCTTTTTTAAACTTTAAACACGAAAGTTTTGCATAATATAATTGTCTGATTTGTAATAAATAATTACAAAAGTTGACATGGGATATTTTGTATAATATGGGATAAATATATTCATTTCTCGCACCTCTTCCCAGTTGTATGAATTCCCCAAACAAAAGGTAATTTTTGACATAATTTCTAAAGCACCGAAAAACATTATACAACAATAATATTTAAAAAAGTAACTATGCAGTCTTGTTAAAAATTGATCAAACTCTCGAAAATATATTAACACTTTTCCCATAAAACCAATATTATAGCCACACTATATATTTATAGTTAGGTGTTCGATTTATTAAACACCAAATATCTCGAAACCCAAAAATCTGATAATATTTTTGATTCCAAATTTGAATTGTTCGACCCCATTTCACCAAAAAAACTGTTTCATTCGAATATTGACAAAAAAAAATCGCTGGGCTTATATGGGTTAATAAACTTCGTCCTAAGCATATCACAGTTTGGTTTCTCTCTTCACTGCAATCAACATCCAATAGTTACGGCCCCACAGTTCATTCAGGAGATCCTTGACAAGCTTTGAGGAGACTGCGTAGGCTTCTAGAGCCTTTAGGGTCGCCTGACTGTGACATGAGACCCAAAAGTTTTCCTTCGTGGAAGATAATAACTAACTTTACCAGAGGGTGGAATATTGAAGATTTGCGGCTTTCATGCTTTAGTTTCAATCCATTCGTATACCAGATTTGAAAAACTAAAGCCAAAGTGATTCAACATGTTTTCCAAGAATGATTCTCTGAAATTCAAACATCATATTTATTGGAAAATTCTACCTCAAGTGAAGGAGATTCGATATATTGGATCATTGTTGAGCATTTTCACGTGTCATGTGCCCACTTAGACCTCCGCTCTTCAACTCGTAAAAGTTTACTAATCTCAGCGTCTGCAGTAAAGCTTCGTTTTTTTAAGATAAGGTTTAGTGGAAAGAGGTCTGTTTGTACTTTTAAAACTATTGTGGGGCACGTTTCCATTGCCTCCACATATAATCTCTGTAGCCATTCGTTGCAGTTTTAATATGAATGTAGTTGGTTGTTTGGTTGGTTCAAGTGGCGATGTTCCAACATCCAATTAGCGCGTTAGTGCCGTTTTGATACCACTATTCCCGGTAGGTACCCTAAGGTATATTGTATGGTGTCATCTGGACTTATATGTATTTATCCATACATATCTTTATATCCAGTCCGAGAGGTTAATGAAAGAGATTATTAGTGAGTTTACGCTGCACTTTGCTATCTCTTTGAAAGTCTGAAATATCTTTTTTTCCAGCGTTTTCCATCTCCTTCTTGCTAAGGCCGGACAGGCGCAGAGGAAATGGTGAACGGTTTCCTTCTCATCCGGATTTTCACAGCTGTGACAGCTGGTGTTGTATGGAATCCTCATTTTTGCCGCGTGTTCTCCAATGGGCCACTGGCCAGTGATGACTGCCGTTAGTCTTGCCACACCCCGTCAGCCTTTGTTCAAGAGCTCCGCGGCCCTATTCTTGTCGTATGTTGGCCACAGTGATCTGCTGATTTTATAGGATTCCGTCCTCTGCCATCTAGTGTTGGCTTTGGCGAGGAAGTCCTTCGAGACCTCGCGCTTGATAGAGCCCAGTGGGGCGTGAACTGTCAGCGCCTCGTTCTCATCAAAAGCGGAGCCTCTTCGAGCCAGCTCATCGGCTCTTTCGTTCTCGTCAATGTTATTGTGCCCTGGCACCCATATCAGGGTAACTCTGAACCGCTGAGCTAGTTCTATCAGGAGCTTCCTGCATTCCCGCACTAGTTTTGACGATAGTACCGACGATTCCAGTGCCTTGACCGTGGATAGGCTGTCGGAAAGTATTGTAATGTGGTTTTAGTAGGATGTGTCCGTCAATGTCATCCTGCACGCTTCCCTAATAGCGAGCACATCCGCCTGGAAAACTGCTCAGGTTATTTAGGATGTTCCATCTCTTTCATTCTAGACGAGAGGGGATACAGATACCGTAATTTTTCCCAAAGATCCTATTTACTTTTGATTACTTTTGAATTTGTTTACTCATTTTTCTAAGGTGTACTTTGAACATTATTTTACAAATTTATAAATTTTTGAGGTAAATTTGAAGTTTGTTAAGTACTTGAAAAGATTCACAGAGAAAATAGGTTTCGGAACAGGAATTGTTGCTTAAAATAGAACTATGGGTCAACATGAACCAGTGTGTTGTCTAAGGGTAAAAAAAAAATGATTTTATTATTTCTACACATTTGGTGTCTAGAAGCGCATTGGACTTTCAAGCGTTTCACGCAGCTAACAGTTGGTTGCAATTATTTTTGCCACAAATGACTTTGAACCTAATTTTAGTTGAGACGTTGACGTTGAACCAAAGAACATAAAGCAATGTTGCTACTAATGACTCATGGTAATAATAAGTAAATAAATAGTTGCGATAAAATAATAATAATTACTAAAATAATAACAAATAATGATTTTATATTCTTTTGTTGGTAGTCTGGGCAAAAAAGTACGCCAAGTGGAACTGCAGTTTGCTTACTTTGAACTTTAGGCAGTACGAGTAGTTTCAGGGTAATCACCCAACCCAAACAACTTCAACTAGTTTTTCAAAAGCAGAGTTTATATTATATAACAAAATATTAAAAATATGATTTCATTTATTTAATAATTTTCAGTTTAATCTTACACAAGCAAAAAGTGAAAATTGCCTCTTACCAACTAAGCAGCCAAAAATAGCAGAAAAAATAAAAATACACAAATCCAACACGAGCAAAAATATTGTTTTAAAAATTTTACTGCTGTATTGTTGGTACAAAAACCGCAGCAATGTTCGAATTCAGGTTTATGTTTCCGCCGCAATGAACACCAAAATATGAATAAAAAATCAAATTTATTTGGTGGCCACCGCTGAGTGTAGAAAAATTGCTCTATGCTTCTAAAATTTGTGTTTTTTTAAAAGCGGGAAATCTTTGAATTGAAAAAATTCCAAATAATGCTTTTCATTCCCAATAAATTGACATCAATATATGAATATGACTTCGATCACATGATCGCGACTGAACTGACAAGTTTAGTTGTCTTTTAGTTGTAAATCAGGCAACAATGCTTCAGATGTGGGCTTCAAAGTGTTCAATTCCTTATGGTTAATCAGCATAAACATGCAACTTTTTATATAAAAAAAAAATAAAATCGAATGGCTGTAAATCGAAAATAAAATATTACGAAAACGATCCATAATCTCTCGAACTACGCGCCCTGAACGCTGAATTGGAGGTATTGCTCGATGAGGATTCATGCCGAACCCAAGAAGAGCTTGCTTCAGTTTTAAGAGTTATCCACCAAACCATTTTCAAGCGATTGGAATGATTCAAAAGCAAGGAGTTTCGGTTTCTTATGATTTTAAGCCAAGAAACGTTGAGTCTCGTTTTTTCGCTTGTGAACGACTGCTCCAGCGGCAAAGAGGGGTTTCTTCATTCATCGTTACTTATGATGAAAAGTGAATTCATTAAAGCAACTCAAACGGAAAGAAATCTTAGGGACTGTCCAGTCACGCTTATACGTTGTCGGCTCGGCCGAATATTCACGTTTCCAAGGTTATGCTTGTGTAACCTGGTGGAATCAGGTCGATGCTATTTGTTATGAGCTGTTGAAACCGAGCGAGTTCCCCATCACTGGCAAATGGTATCGAACTCAATTGACGCGTTTGAACCAAGCACTGCGCGAAAAACCACCACAATACGAGCAGAGGCACGAACAAGTTATTCTACTGAATGATAACGTTTGGTGTCACGTTGGAAAGTCCTACCCCACCCTAACCTCGTTCAATGGCACCTTGTCTGATCAGCAGTTCCGATCATACGAAAATATCACAAAATGGTTTAGTTCGTGAATAACCTCAAAAGATGAACACTTCTACGGTCAAGGTGTCCGAATTTGCCAGGAAGATAGGAAAAAGTTGTAGTCAGCGATATGCATTACTTTGAATGCTTCATTTGTAACAATTTTTCCAAAATAGAGTTGAATTATCATGAAAAAACCGCAAGAACTTGCTTGCGCACCTAATAAAATGTCAAGGAGCTGACGAATTGTACAATGAGTTCTTAACCCATCGAATTGAATACAATGGTCATACTGTCTCGAGACCTTCTTGGCTTCTAATCGAGATAAGTGGTATCAAAAGGACGTTCATAGCCCATAACTAGTTCATAGTTCTCACCTTGCTTCTCTTGAAAGTAACCAGGTAACCAAATTTGAATTATAGGCATCAAGTGGACGTTCATAGTCTAATTGTATATCGGAACATTGTTACTTAACCTAAAGAATCCTTCTGTCGAAAACCAGAAGGGACTAAATGCTCCTAAGTAGCATCCAATATGCATTAGTGGCATCAAAGTGGCACCTAATTTGATACCGAAATACTTATCTTTGCTGTAACTAAAGAAAGCTCGCGAAAGCCGGAGTAAGTCATTGGTCTATAGAAATTCCTGTGCGCATGTGTGTTCAATGCTTTAGAATTGTCTACCGAAACCAGGGAACTATCTATGGGGAGTTTAATCCTTTGCGTAATCTCCTGACACATTATTGTTGTTGGTAGGTTGTAGTGACTGCCTCTGACTTACAACACAACACTAAAGCTTTTTGCTTCATGTAGATAGCGATAGAAGTAAGTAGATAAGCGTTTCACCAGTCCGAGCTAGGAATCGAACCTGGAGCCTCTGGTATGAAAAGCCAATGCGCTACCCACTCGACTATCGAGACCGCCTTGTTGTTGGTTACCGCAGTGTCAAGTCAGATAAACTCATTGACAGCTGTGAAAGTTTAGTTGCCGACAGTCATCAAGTTCTAATCTCATTTACTGTCAAACTAAATTCAACAAGAGATTCTCTTAATTTATTAAATAATCCTTAGAAAAACCATGAATAATCTATGAAGTGTAAAATTATTTGAAAATTACTCAAAGATTTCAGCAGCTGTCCACAAGTCGTCTCGACCATGGAACGTGCAGCGACATACAAAATATTGCCATGACTTGAGTCGAGTCGGCGAGCAATTTCGAAAAGCTTTTTGTTTGCGGTTGCGACGCTTTTGTGTGCCACATGTGGCATTTGTTCGAAATTCCAATTGCGCAGACGTTAACTCTCCGAAATGCTCGTGTGCACTTTGGCGCTGTCAACGCGCTCAGCTGTCAACTAGCGCGCAATTTTTCGTTTATTTATTTACTTGCGTGTGTTTTATGATTGCGGCAAATCATGTGCTTTGCGCCCAATTCCAAATATTCAAGTTTCATGCTTTCCATATGACAAAAAAAATCTGCGCCGATTTGTCACGCAGCGTCTGTGCAAAGTGTGTCATACGTTATTTAATCGAATTCAATTGATCCCCACTTGTATGTTTGTTTTTTAATGTTTTTCTTTTTATTGTTGTTGTTGTTGCTTTAACCAAAATTATAAAAGATAATAAGCAGCAGAACACCGCTCAGGTCAGCGTACACAGTGCAAATAATTCATTGCTTTTATTTGTCAATCAGTCGAGTGCCGCGCAAAATTTTGTCCAATCACTTTCATCACTTCCGCCCCTGCCCTCTCCACCCTGTGGCTATGATGCGCTGTTGCTGCTATTGTTGTGCTGCTGCTGCTGCTTCTTCTTCTTCTTTATAGTGGTCGCTCGCATGTGTGTCCATTTTCATTTCCATTTCCGTTCGTTTCAGGCGCACTCGTTCCGTTGCGTTCCGGCTGTGCTTTGACTCTCAGCGGCCGCCTCGCCAGCAATTCAGTTTTATTTTTGCCGCAAACACGAACGGGCGGTCGTCACTTCTACTTACTTTTGGTGCTACAGTTTTTTGTAATCGTTTTTAAAAAATACCAACAAATATATCAACAACAAGAAACAAAATCGTAATCCTTAACCTAAACTACAGTTAGTTTGTGTTCAACTTTTTTTTCCTTCAATTGATTCGCTTCGCACGTTCAAGTGAGCGCAAATGTGTTGAAATAAAGAAGATTAAAGATTGTTTTCTATTAAAAAAAAATTTAACAACAAATTATGAAAACAACTTATGAAAACATGAACAATATTTTTGTTTTTGTAATGCAGTATTTGCACTCGACTTGTGAGGAGACTGATTCGTTCTCTTGAGGCTTTTCATGAAAATTTGATGCTGCACTCGGCCATGCACACACACACACACACGCACACACACAGCCTCACTCGGCCGCAGTGGGCCACTCTCGGGCCTCAGCTTTCAGTTGCCACTCGTTCGAGTCGCCAACTTGCATCTAATTTTTCGCCACCGTACGTCACAGTTTGTTTGTTTGTGTGCGCGCGCGCCTCAACTGTTGCACTTGTGTCCTTTGGAATGCGGCCGCTATGCTGCGACAGCAACAACAACAACGAGCATAATCATAATGGCAGCTACGGCAGCGGCAGCGGCAAAAGTTCAAGTCGCTTTTAATTGCAAACGGCCTTGAGGTGTCAGGATATTAAACACACACACACACATACAGCATTTAGCTGCATAGGTACACACATTCAGATCGACAGTGCAGTTTACCCGTTGCCCTCGTGGCCATTGCCGCTAATGTTTGTTTTCACTTTTTGCCTACTTTCAAGTGTCGACGACGGCGGCGGCTGCTCGCACGTTCGCACGCAGCAACGTCGTAATGAGATTTCCAATGCAACCATGCCACCGGATACCAAAATGCTGTGGCATCATTGTGGCTTTTTCTGCATGCAGTGTTTTCCAATCCTTTTTTTTGCTCGCCCGTTGCACTCTGCTTTTCACACCTTCGTCCCATACCCACTTGCTGCATGAAAATATAATGAAAGAAACCACACCGAAGAAGAAAGGTGGCCTGTGTGTGTGTTGTTGTTGTTGTTGCATTGAAGGCGATTTACAAATCGAGATTAAATTCATTTGCCAGCGTTCGTTCTTAGCTTCAGCCGGTGCCAGCAGCACGTTTCCTATGCTCGAGTAATAAATTTTGTAATCTCCACCGCCGTATTCTGGACATTGTGTGTGTTCGTGTGTGTGTGTGTGTACAAGCACTTATACATTTTTAATCAACTGTAACTTTTAATCTTTGATGGAGCTGCCGTCCTTGTTCTGTGCTATTCGAGTGCGGATTTGTATGCTGTTTGCTGCTCGCTGCCACTGCAATGCGTAATTCTTGACTCGCAACATTTTAACCCACAGCATCTAAATCGCAAAGATGTCAGCACCTCTCTGACTCTTTTCATTCAATTGGGAAATTACATGCAAAAACTTGATTAACAAAACTGCTGAATCGGCGATTAAGACTACTTCAATATCGTATAAAGTTTTTAGCATCATTTATTTTTTTCACTTGAGCAACATTTCGGACTGAGCAATTCTTCTCTTATCAATTTTATTGTTGACTTTCGGGTGTTAAGGGTGATTATGTCCCAAATTTGTATACCAAAAAGATGACTAAGTGTTAGTCTACTGAAACATTCACCATTCACGAGAGATTCACTTGAGCAACATTTCGTTAAATATTTCTCTTATCAAAGTTATTGTTGACTTTGGGGTGTTCAGACTGATTATGTCCCAAATTTGTATACCAAAAAGATGACTGGGTGTTTGTCCCAAAAAGTTTTGGAATAAGTCTGCTGGGACATTGTGAGTTTCACTTGATTAACATTTTGGATCAAACATATCTTTTATTTTATTAAATTTCTTGTTTTCATTCGGGGTTTAAGGGTGATTATGTTCCAAATTTGTATACAAAGTAAATGACTGAGACTTTATCCTAAAATATTGTAGAAAAAGTCTACTGAAACATTCACCATTCAAGAAAGATCCACTTGAGCAACATTTCTGACTCAGCATTTCTCTTTTTTCTTTTCAAATTTGTTATTAAATTTCGGGTGATTATGTCCCAAATTTGTATACCAAAAACTGGGGTTTTACCTCAAAATATGTCAAATGGAATAAGTCTGCTGGAACATTCACCAATCCCGAAAATTTGACGTGAGCGTATTCGGACCAAACCTTTACTTTTTTCGTGTCATTTTTCTTATTAACTTTTGTGTGTGGTTTTGTCCTAAATTTTTATACCAAATGAATGATTTAGACTTTACCACAAAGTTTCGAGGATTTAATCTTCACGTGAACAACTTTTCGGAAAAAAATGTCTTCGTTTTCCTATAAAATATTTTTAAAATTTAGAAACTTGTGCTCCGAAAATAAAAATGTCTCACACTGTTTAGTTAGTTTTGTTACTTTAACACGATTTTATTTCAGTAAAACTCAAAAACCGTTACTCCGAAAATGAAAATTTCATTAATTTCTCATAATTTTAAATTAGTTTTAAAGTTCAAATAAGATATTACAAGATTTTTCTGCTGAAAACTCAAACACTTTTACTCCAAAACTCGAAATCTGGTAATTTCTCACACATTTTAATTAGTTTTGAAGCTAAAATAAAATATCGCATGATTTTATTTCAATCAAAATGAAAAATTTATACTCCGAAAACGGAAATTCGTGTACTTCCTCACACTTTCTAATTCGTTTTTGAGCTCAAGTAAGACAGCGCATGATTTTATTTTAGTCAAAATGAAAAACTTATACTCCGAAAATACAAATTTGAGCCATTTCCCACGCTGTTTAGTTAGTTTTTTCACTCAAACACGATTTTATTTCAGTAAAACTCAAAAACCTTTACTCCGAAAATGAAAACTACAGTTTTTTCTCACAGTTTTAAATTAGTTTCAAAATTCAAATAACATATTACAAGATCTTTTTTCTGAAAACTCAAACACTTTTACTCCGAAACTCAAAATCTGGTAATTTCTCACACATTTTAATTAGTTTTGCAGCTAAAATAAAATAGAACATTATTTTAATTCAATTAAAAATGAAAAAACTTGTACTCCGAAAATTAATATTCGTGTAATTTCTAATACTTGAATTAGTTTTTGGGCTCAAGTAAGGCAGCACATGATTTTATCCCAGGCAAAATGAAAAACTTGTATTCCGAAAATTTGGGCAATTTCTTACACTTACACTTTGCTGCTCAAACACGATTTTATTTCAGTAAAACTCAAAAACCTTTACTCCGAAAATGAAAATTCCAGTATATTCTCGCAGTTTTGAATTAGTTTTGAAATTCAAATAAGATATTACGAGATTTGTTTTTTGAAAACTCAAACACTTTTACTCCGAAACTTAAATTCTGGTAATTTCTTACACATTTAATTTAGTTTTATAGCTCAAATAAAATAGCGCATTATTTTATTTCAATCAAAACGAGAAACTTGTACTCCGAAAATAAAAATTTATACAATTTCTCACACTGTTTAGTTAGTTTTGTTACTCAAACAAGATTTTATTGCAGTAAAACTCAAAAACCTTTACTCCGAAAATGAAAATTCCAGTATTTTCTCACAGTTTGGAATTAGTTTTGAAATTCAAATAAGATATTACGAGATTTTTTTTCTGAAAACTCAAACACTTTTACTCCGAAACTTAAATTCTGGTAATTTCTCATACATTTTAATTAGTTTTGCAGCTCAAATAAAATAGCGCATTTTTTTATTTCAATCAAAATGAAAAAAATTTTACTCCGAAAATTAAAATTTGTGTAATTTCTAATACTTGAATTAGCTTTAGAGCTAAAAAAAGAAAGTACAAGATTTCATTTCAGTCAAAATAACAACTTTGTACTCCGAAACTGAAAAATCGTGTAATTTCTCACACTTTTGAATTAGTTTTGAAGTCGAAAAGGATAGCGGATGACTTTATTTCAGTTAAACTAAAAAATTTTTACTCCGCAAATGAAAATTCCGGTAATTTGCCACATTTAAAATTAATTTTCTTACTTTGAGTTAGTTATGAAACTTAATGTATAATGTTTTGATTTCAAAATTTCACACTGATTAAAAGATACAACAATAAAAAACCAACATAGTTTTGGAGTTGTAGCCAACATTTATTGATCCTTTCTTTCCTTTCGGGAACATCATTTGAAGGCTTGGAAGTAAATCAAGTTCAACATTTTAGCCTACAAAAGTCTTAGAGTTGTAGCCAAATTTAAATAAATACAAAGAAATTCAAATAAAAAGAATTTAAACAAAAAAACTTTCTTTGGAAAACATTTCATGGAAACATGAAAGTGAATCAAGTTCAAAATTTTAGCTTAAACACTTTCGGAGTTCAATGCAATTGTTGTCACCCGTCGTCAGTGACGCCCACATTTCTTCGGATGTCACAATGGGCCTCAGAAGTCCACCCAAGTGGAGTAGCTAAGCGATTGATAAGTCGACTGTTTTACCTAACCTAAGCTTAACTTTAGCTTTAGTTAAGTCAGGTTAGGTTCAGATTTACTCAACTAAACATTCGGTCGATGCCAAAAAACGAAAATTTTAAATCGACCTTTTCACTCACTCACTTCACTTCAATTTGACCGCATTTTATTGGCGAAATACAACATTTTGTTAGGCTTTGTGGTCACCGTTTGGCTAAAACTAAAAACATTGCACATGCTTTTTCTGCTGCAGGGTTAACACGGCGCATTGCGCTAAATGGAATTTAATGAGCAAGCGGCATGGCGTACTTTGGCTTTTGGCTCACCGCAGGCCAATTACAATTTTGGAACATTTCCAATTTGCGCTTAGCTCGTCGTGCATATGTTGCGGCTCCAAACGGTATCATTAATTTGTTGTCGGCTTTTCATGTCACTGTTTGGTCCTTAAAGCTTTTAATGTATTTTTGCTGCATTTCCATTCATCATCAGCGACACTTTGCTCACAGTTCACAGCGTTGAGTGCTGCGCTACAATTCATCAGCAGATTTTCACGCTATGCTATTTCCCCTCCCCCCACTCCATTCATAACGCGCACATTTCCAGTCCAGTTGCCACTCACGTGCCTGACATCTGGTCGCACGGTCTTATCACGTTGAGCGCTCAGCTTTCACCTGCTTGGCAGTGTTGCATTTCTTGCAAATATCTAACCCCATCGTCGAGGGAGCAACGTGGCTGACGTTGAAAGCTCCACATGGATTTATAGTTATTTTGTTGCTCGATGGCCCGTCGATGGCAAAATGTTGAATTTGTTTTTGTAACAAAACCAAAAAGCAAAGCATGCTGCCTGCAGTGACAGCTGAGTGGAGCCGATTGCACGAAGATGCGAATTGCCGGTGGCAGCAATTGATACCCATTCGATGATAAGCGGGATTTATTTATAAGAAGCACTGGCCGTGCTGACCAATCGGCCAACTGGGCACAAAAATCGAAACCTAATGCAGTGAAAGCCTTCGGATTTACTGTTGGATGCTGAGAAATTTGATTTATCTGACGTGCACGTTTAACCGCAACAAATTTTCAATTTCAAAATTGCTCTGCCGGTTAATAATGAAACATGTCTGTTGATTATCCCAACTCAATAAGCAACAACAAAATTGTGTGTATCGGTTTTATTCGTGGAAGCGGCATTGACATTTACAGTTATTGCTGGCATTTATGATCAGTTGATGTAAAATGTATTTTACCGAAAAGTGCAAAAAGGGAGAAAAATCAGAATGAAATATGGTTTGCAGCATATGCGCTGAAGGACTTTTCAAGCACTCTTGACTAAAGATGTGCTTTGAAAATCGGCTACTT
The DNA here is from genome assembly GCA_963971225.1 of Melieria omissa. Taxonomy (NCBI): domain Eukaryota; kingdom Metazoa; phylum Arthropoda; class Insecta; order Diptera; family Ulidiidae; genus Melieria; species Melieria omissa. The sequence continues at coordinate 39,915,574 of OZ020268.1, read as the reverse complement.
TAGTTGTGTTCCCAATAAAAGTTCAGTTCGCACATATGCAGAGTTCTCATATAACTGAAGCTGAGTTTGCTGATAAAATTTCAAATTGTTTTCGCTAGTTGACCAAAAAAAATCCACACCTTTTACAAAATTTTTAATTCGAAAATTTCAATAAATTCTGCAAATTCTTCAGCATTCTAAAACCACACAATAATCTATTATCTTCTAAAATTCATTAGGTACGAATATTTCATACAAATATACCAAACATTTACTAAAAAACATCTGTAGTATGAAGCCTCGCATCTCAAATTTCTACGTTGCTCCAAGGACTTAATAGACCTTGATTTCCTACTGTCCCAATAATATAAGCTTAATCGCTTTGGTTTTAAACGCGCTCTATGAGCTCCAAATAGGGTTTTAAATCCTTCATGCAATACCGTACGAGTTCAACTTCATTTTTGGTCAGATATACTTACTGGCCAAAACAACCCGTTATCAGGTAACAGCTTGCAGTAAAAGTTCTCCCCAGGCGTCTCTGCTTCGCGTGCGACTTCTCCAGTTGGTCCCGCCAAAAGGGCGTCCTCAACTTGGTCCTTCCACCGGAGACACTGTCTCCATCTACGCCGTCGACTTCCAACTACGAGTATCTCGTCAAATACATTTTTCGTTGGAGCTTCATGGTTCATACGAAAGGCCAGGTTAGCCGCTGGAAGTTGATTCGCTGTGCTACGTCCATGTCTGTTAACAGCTCCTTGTTCATTGGTATTGGAATGCAAAGAAGCATGTTCCTCACGAACACCTTAAGGGCCTATATGCCGAGATGATGCGGAGATTTGACGAAGTGAGATATGTTTTGCAATGCTTTAGAAACCCTTTCGACACGCCAAAAGTATAATTTTTATTGTTCTTAAGAGGCTTAAAAGACTGCTTTTTGTGGATTGATTCTTTTCTGCCGAATGTGGAATATCTTCAGAAGATACTGAGCTTCTAACCAGCATGTCGGATTCATAGCGGCTTAAAACCAACATCCATCTTCAGCCTCTGCTTTCACGGCACCGAGTCCCGCTATTACTCACTACTTACTCATCACAGGGAAGGTTTTGGTCTTAATTTGACCTCAGTCGGGTAATAGTGCTTCCGTTGCTGCCATTCATAGGTAGGTAGGAGTGGATGCCTCCCAACTTGGGCCATGAAAACCCATTGTGAAATCACAAACAATCGAGCATGAGACCGCTCACTCACTGAACCAGTTTCAGTCTTATCAGCTAGATTCCCTAGACGGTCGAAGAGGAAGTTAACTCATTCTTCACCCATTCACTACGTACTTTCGATTCCAACATCTTTTGCAATAGCGTTTGTGGTGTTGGTATCATCCCGAGCAAATCCAGCTGGTGGTTTCGATGTTCTTTACAATGATAACGTAACATAACCAGCAATGTGGGGAGACTTTTTTCTTGACTAGAAGACAACGTTGGGTCTTGTGAGTGTTAAAATGGAACCTTTTCGCTTGACCTTGAGATTTTTTGTAGGTCGATGTTTGAAAGGTTAGGAGGGGAGCCGAGAAAGTTAAACTTAGAGGGTTCAATTTCTCACACACTCACGCTAGATAGCCCAGCTTAAGTAAGACTCGAGATGATAGGGGGAAATAAGGATAATAGGGAAGGGACTATAAGTCTTCCTGCATGAATATTCTGGATACTTTGATGAATGGGCCACGTCCATCCTTATAACATCAGAACCCAAAATGCGAAAACGAAACGGAGTTTTCGCGAAGGCGGGCCATACACAGAAAAAGTGCCTTGTGCTGTCTACTTCGTTCAGACAAGGTGCTCAAATTGGATCCTCGATGATCCTCATTGTGGCCATATGCTGGCTCCATGAATTGTATCCTATGATTAGTCCGACGATCCGGCGAAAATTTTCCTCCCTATACTCAGAAGAAATACCCCTGCCTTCCTGTTTGGTCCTAACACAAAACACTTGGCAGTTCTGCAGCTTCCCAAACTAGACCAACGTTCCCTATGTAAGCCGTTTACATGGGATTTGCCACAGTCTAGGGTGCTTGATAGACTGGTGCCAATTATTGGTTCTGATCCCAAGGGCGTGCCCTCTAATTCACAGTTAGTCAATTTATTGGCAGTTTCGTTACCTTCAACACCACAGTGTCCAGCCTAGGTCGGTTAGTTGTTATCTTACATTCTTAAAAAATTCTTCGAAGTCACACGCGCGTTCTCCAGGGCCTAAAGGGTCTTAGGTTAGATTAGGTTACGTAAGGGGTGTGTGCGGCAAGCACTTCCACTCGGAGACCCTGTTGGGTCCATTGTGAATCCCTTCATTTTCGGAGAAACCGGTGCATTCTTATATCTGTTGGGATCCCTGTAGATCCAGGCGGGATCTTTTGGGAACCATTTGGTCTTGGCGAGGAAATTGTGTAGATCGGTAATCTGTGCGTCTGCTACCTCCGCGAGCCCATCAAAGAACCTTGCCCCAAGAGTCTGGAGCCGTCGTCCTTGTAGTGATGGGCAGTGGCATAGCAGATGCTCGACCGATTCTACTGCATCCTCGTCTCCGCAGCTCCTGCATAAATCGTCGGTCGCCAAACGCCATTTGCATAGCATGACACCAATGGCGCAGTGACCTGTGATTACCTGTGATGAAGGGTCTTAGGTCAATGTAAAGTGAGTCATTCATAAAGCACCGTTCCCTCTCTCAATTTGTACAGAGCGTTGAAGATGCTTTGTAAAGGAGTATGAGTGACAACCGGACACGTTACACGTCATGAGAAAATAGAGTTCCTTGTTGACGACCACAGTTGTTTGACCAAGATAAGAAAAATAGTTAGAGAGAGAGAGATCCGAACGTTGCTCCACTCAGGCACTGATGGAGCAAAGATTATCTGAAGGTCGAAAGTTTTTGTTTGAACTGGGATATATTGCTGGCCTATGGAATATTTAGAAGACAGGAAAAGGTAGGAGTTGAACCCACGACCTCTGGGATGATAGATCAGTGCACTCACGTTAGGCTATCGAGGCTGTGACACAAGTGCTTAGCTTAGGAGATTTAGATCAGCTTGGGAAATGATAAACCCACCTTGACGGAGAACATCCTTGAAGTCCATAGTTTAATAAAGATTTGACTACCTTAGAAATACTCCAATACAGAATATTCATCAGTATTCTTATGGTTGGTTGGTTGGTTGGTTTGAAACCAAGATTTTCCATTTCAATAGATTAAAATTCGAATTTTCGATACCAAAAAAACTGAAAACATTGAACTGATGTGCATTGTGCAATTTACATAAGAAACATTTCTTGCCACTTGCTAGAATTTCCTTAATTGCATCGATAATTTGTAAATTCCAAAAATTTCCCATAAATATCCACAAATGTTTTGCCTCTACAAAAGTAATTTTTCGCTGTTTGGAAAGTTTGTGAAACTGGCAACGCCGCGTGTGGTGTTACTGCTGCTGCTGCTGCAGATTTGCTTGTGGCGCTACAAATGCGCAAAGTTTTCGTTTCATTTGCAATTCTCCATTGAAATATCCAGACGGCTTTTTGCCTTTTGAATGTGTTTCTTCATTTCCTGCGTCGGCTGAGCGCTGCTTGTTTCGACTTATGAATATTTGCTTTTCGTTTTTATGGCCTCGAGCGCCTGGACAGGTGTGTTTGCCAGCTGGTTGGGTGGATGTGGTAGCTGAAATTTCCATGTGGCCATTTGTGTGTATGTGTGTGTGTAAGAATGGTTTATCTTCGACAGCAGCAAGTGAACAAAAAAATTGTAATAATTTTGCACAATTTCTACGCTTTGAAGGTTGCAACAGGATGCACCACAACAACGCCCCTAAAACTATGCCACAGAAAAAACACGCTGCGCTCTGTTGCAATGACTAATTACTACAATTTTAAGAATTTTTCAGTCGGAATTCTGTATTCGTACTGTTGTTGTGTTGTGCTTTATTGTAGTTTGTGTTGTAGTTGTTGGCCGCCGGCGTTCAACTCAGCATCATCAGCCTTGTTGTCGTTTGACTGATCAGCGCCGGCACATTTTGCATTCAATTCTGTCCATATTTATGGCTTTTAATGTATAAACATTAACTTTTTTTTCGCATTTTTCGTATTTATTTGTATAGAATTTTTTTTTTTTAAATTTAATTTTTTCTCTCTCGCTGCTTCATCAGCATAGTAGCGCATCTTTTGCTAGTTTTTGTTGTTGTTTTTCACTGTTTTGTTTTTTTTTTGCTGCTGCTTTTATTTATGCGTTCGCTGCTGGCGTTTTTGTTGCTGTTAGTGTTGCGGTTGCTGCCGTTATTATTATTTTTCCAACGTGTCGTAGTGGTTGCTCTGTGTGTGTGTGTGTGTGTGTGTGTGTATTTGTTTAAGCTGGCTGACGGATGCCATGGTTGTTTTCCTTCCTGGCTGTTATTTCCGCTGCTGGCACGTAGATCTCTCGCTCGTGCCGCAACACGCGTCGGGCGGTCGCTATGCTGCTGCTAGATGGCGCTGTTTGCACTTTTAGGTTTATCTCTATTTTTTGTTTGCCGCATTTGTGTTTCGTCTGTGTGTGTGTGTGCACTTCGTGTTACAACAACAGCATCCAATGTAAAAAATGTCTACAAAAATATGCGCCATGCAGATTGCACTGTGTTGTCTTTTTTTGTTTGTTGTTTTGAAATTTGTTTTGCTTTTGTTGTTCTTGCTGCAGTAAATTCTCCGCGGAATATTTTACGAAAAAAAAAAGTGCAAACACAACACAAATTCTGTTGAAATGTTTTACCTGCTGTTTTTGTGAAAATTCAATGAAATGCTTTTAAAATGGAAATTTATTTGAATTTAAATTTATTGCTGCAGATTTCATATTAAGTTCGACATGAGCAACAAATAAATATGAAAATTTGAATAAAGTAGACGTCATGAATTTTCTTTTAAATTTGTTTGTATTTTAAGTGGGAAATGTGTTATAAAAAATTTTTCTTGAAACGTGAAACAGAATTTGAATCTGTTGCAAATACTCGTATTTAATTTAGAAAATAAATAAGTGCAGAATTTCGTAAATTCAGAACATTTGAACTGGAATATTAGGACTAAAGGACCATAGAGACACTAGCGACATTCTGAGCAATTTGTTAAATTTGATTCGAAAAAAGCACAATCAGTCGTTCATTTAACCCTTTCGACCCCGAATTTTAACCTGTCTTAATATTACTTTTTGGTATTTAAACCATAAAACATTTTCCTAAGAAGCACTTACGCGACATTTGAAGTCGCCACGCCTTGTTGTTAGAGTTCTAGAGCTAGTTTACTTTTGAACAATTTTTGTAAATTTTGTATAAATATTTTTTATTTACTGAAAAATGATTTAATATTTAACGAAAAATACAAAATTATCACTTTTTGATTTTATTTAATCATTATTAACGAAACAGGGTTTTAATCAAACGCGCCCAATTCATAGACTTCAATAAGAACACAAACTTTTCCTGAAATCGCTGCAAATTATTGGAAATTATTTTGGGGATAACAGTAAAAATTTTTTGTAATTTGGTTTGAATTCACATCTAAAAATATTAATTTGTTGGTGCCTACTTAAATTAAACCCATAAATCAATCGTAGCTTTTGCTATAAGATGACAAATAGGTGAAGTTGCTCTCAAGCAACTTTGGGGTCGAAAGGATTAAAAAGAAGTTGTCTAAAGATTCTAAGTGAAACCACTTAGTCACAAGTAGTCACACATTTTTTGTGACTTTCGTAAATTTTTCAGCAGTAACACTGGTTGTAAGTCAAGTGAGCCAATTGAGCTTCCGGCTGGGCATCCTTCTAAAGTCATGCTTAAAAATATTTGACTCAGATGTCTGCATGATTTAACCATCTATAGCGGACTTTTCTAAGTTTCCAATTTGTTATTTTTTTTAGTTGTTTCCCATCCCTTCAGCATTACCCAGTTAGATCCTTTACCTTTGAAAAGGTCCTAAACTTCCCAATCCAATCAGTTTTAATGAGTAGATCCCAGCAGATTTTTGTATCCTGTACCCGTACTAGTGCAACAACAACATACCTAAACTGTGTCAGTACGGACCAAAGAGCTGCGCAAGCACTATAAAAATTACTTGCAAGCCATCGCTGTGCTTTCAAATACTGCCGCTCTTCTTTACTTTCACTACAAAACAAGCACTGCAGTGAAGGAAGCTTTTCATATTCATACAAATACTGCACGAAACAACAATAGAACTTCAAGCACCTTGAAGTATAGAACAACACTGAAGTAGAACAAAATTGAAGTAGAACAACACTGGAATAGAACAACACTGAAGTAGAACAATACTGCAGTGGAACAACACGGAAGTAGAACAACACTGAAGTAGAACAAGACTGAAGTGCAGCACTGAAGTAGAACATTTTCAAGCATACGGTGTTTTGTTTTGCACGATCGGAGTAGCTGATGTTTGTTTTTGATATTTTGTATGGAATCTGGGCTGCATTTCAAGCATTACAACAACATTAATGAAAAAAAACGCAGGTTTAAAACTTTTTTTTTTTAGATATTTATTTAAGTCTGTTTCACTCGTTGTAAAGTAGAAGTTCTGTTTCACACGGTGTGAAATAGAAGTTCTGCTTCACACGGTGTGAAGTAGACGTTCTACTTCACTCCGTGTGCTTGCTATGATTTACCGTTACTTAACCTCATTATAGCTTTCTGTTTTGATGTTTTGTTTCGCAACAGAACACAAGCACTGTCGCTGCTGTAGCGAAAAGGTTTTGGAATGATGCAGTGCTTGCTTTGTTGCAGAATAGAACTATTGAGCATTTGAATTTGCTGTCATTGCGACACTGAAGTACAGTATTTGACAGTACTGTGCAGTAGTGAAGTGTGCCAAATAGAACATTTTGTGCAGCTCTTTAGTACGGACTAACGAAATATATGACAGCGCATATATCATCCAAAACAACCTAATCAAATACAACAACCTAAGCCTTTTCCACCACCTCCAACCTAGCAGCAAAGAATGCACAGAGGGCGCTCTCTACACAACCCAGTTATAAACTTTCACATACGGCAGTGTCTCTCCTAGGGGACCACAGATAGCATCTATCACCACTTAAATCTACTGCGATAAAACAAATGAGTATTGCATTGGTTTAGGGGGATACAAATTTACGAGACATGATTTTGAAGTAAGAATTTTGGTGTCATTTGACTTAAGCCCAACAAGATCATTTTAGCATATCGCTTTCAGGATTTCTAAAATGAAAAAAAAAAAAAATTGGAAAGTCCTCTCAAAAATGAGTAAAGCATTGGTTCTGGTGCAATGCAAATTTTCGGAGACAGTTTTGAGGTACGAATTTCAGGGTCTCTTGGTTGAAACCCATAAAGATCATAGGTACTGAGAAATCTTCATCGGGGAGACCGATCCACAATCATGCTGTACGGTCCCAAAGTGAACTTTCTCCGTAATGCTTGGCAAAATTTACAGTGCTTGAGAAAATTGTCGCGAAAATACCAAAGCTGATGGCATCCCATCGTTCATTTCCGCTGAGCAGCAAAAAAATATCTGAAGTATAGAGAATCATTTGCCTCAATAGTCGAGCGAGTAGCGCGTTGGCTTCTCATGTAATGTAATGTAATGATATTGGGTAGGGACAATGCCCTTGCGCACTGCAACCTAGTAGGTTTATTGTGCCCCTTGAATCATCTGGTGCTTTATGTGCTCAGGTATTGAATCAGACCTTTCTGCGAAATTTGCATCAAGTCCTCATCACCGAGAATATGTTTCCCTAGAAACTTTGCACGTCTATGTGCCAGGGCTGGGCAGTTTATGATGACATGTTCCATTGTTTCATCGACCTTATTGCAGTATCTGCATGTTTTGTTGTGGAGGTGGTACTTACAGGAATAGTGGCCGGTTAGGGCGCCACATAGGATTTTGAGTTGACTTATGCTACGAAATATAGCAGATTTGGCTCGTTTTGTGTTAAAGTTTATGAATCTTTTTGAGTGTCGAAGACCCTCAATATTATTCCAGTATTTTTGTTTTTGTCTCTGAATCCACTTGTGGATGTCGTGTTTTAGGTCGGTTTTACCGAATCCAAACATCGGGCCCGGCCCTATGAATGGGCTTTCTGCACCGTTTTTGCTTGTGTATCTGCCCTTTCGTTGCCATCATGGCCCTCATGCCCAGGAATCCAGACAAGTACAACCCTGTTCTGGGTCCCTAGGGCGTTGAGTTCCTTGTGGCATTCAAGCAGGATTTTTGATGTGTAGGAGTAGCTGTCTAGGGCTTTTAGAACTGACAGGCTATCCGAAAGTGTAGTGAGCGTTTTAGCAATTGTTCGAACTGCCTCATATTCAATGCCAATCATTTGCATTTTGACATTTTGATGTAATTTAATAAATGGCCGCGTGTTCATGAACACAATATGCAAAGTTATGCAGTTTCACAGAAAAAAAATCGTGTTTCCATAGAAGTTCACCGGCTCGCCAGTTCGCTCCCTGCTGCCTCGTTGCACCGAACAGCTTTGTATGAGTGCTGGCTGTGTTAGGCGAAAGCGTGCACTTTCCTGCTGATAGTAATTAGCAAGAAGCAAACAAAAACAAAAAACCCACTTTTGCTTTTGTAACTCACCACAAACGATACAAACGACACGACGAGTGCACAATATAATTACAACAACAATTGCAACAAACCGCTCGCTCGACACCGCTAATTATTTCAGTGTTGGGGTTTTTTCTCGTTTGGTCGCTTAAAGTTGGTCGCTTTTAAAGCGACACTTCTGGCCTTTCATTGTGCGGCTCTCTTGTACGCATGTCCTGCAATGCAATGCAATTTGTCATTGTGGTGTCAGCTGGTGTGGTGCGCCTGCGTGCTGAGACCGCATATGTATGTGTGTGTGTGTGTGTGTGCTACTCGTTACGACAGCTTCTACTTTGCGGTAATTGTAAGCATTTTAATGCTAAAGCGTTGAGTGTGTGCGTGTGTGCCGCTCAAGAGCTGCAACGTTACATCCATCGACTACACACTGCTGCGAACGTGCAGCGAAAGCACAACGTGCATTCTTGCCTAAAGTGCAGCCATGGATGGCGTAAAGTAGCACAGTTGTGACGCGCTTAGCACAGCGAAAGCCATCAAACTGCACATTATTTTTTTGTGTTTGGCTTTAAAACGTTCGACTAGCAGCAGCTCACATAAATTCTAATGATTGACATAAAATTTGAAAGTTTTTCGATGCTTTCAGTTTTTTTTTATGCTTTCACTTTGCATTGAATAGTCGTTTCGATGGACATAAAATTGATAGCCACTTGAAAGCGAGAGTTGATGTCAAATCGATGCGAAAATCTAATATAAAGTTCAACATGAATTTAAGTGATATTTTAGTTAATGTTATGAGAAGTCATTCAATGCAAATTGAACTCAACCCAGTAGTGATCACATTTGCATTGAAAGGTTACTCATACGCCCCGAGTGACACGTTGCCTCTTCAAGTACCAACCGCTGGCATTGTTCACCTACATTTCTCGCGTAGCCTCGCCATCTGCCCGTCTGCCTGTTTACCGTTGTTAACACCGCTAAGGTCACCTACTTTTGTAGCGTTTATTATTATTTGCCCACTCGTGTCGTCTGTCTTTGTGGCACATTGTAACAGCATCAAAAATGAAAACAAAAAAAAAAAAAGAAAGCATGCCAGAAAAAGCAACTTGAAACATGCGAAAATGAAAAGAGAAAAACCAAAGTGCAAGAAATACCAGCACTGCAGCCTTTGTCGACACATTTTCATTTCGTGCAACCTGCAACATGCAATGCGGACAAACAGAAACACACACACACGCACATACAAAACACGCGCAAGAAATGTTGCATAGTTTTGTGCGCGCGCGCGCTGTCACGCTTTGCCAAGTGAGATAATAATGAAAAGCCTTTTCCGAAAAAACCGCAAATACGCGCGGTTCAACGTTAAGTATTGTTGTTGCAGCTTTCGTATCGTTGTGCCACACGGTGCCCATGCACAGGTTTTTACTGTCTGTCTGTCTAACTGACTGGCTGACGGGCTGTTTGCTATGTATGTATATGTGTGTGAAAACTGTTTTGGGGCCTTGTCTGTTGTTGTATTTTGCCTCGATTCACCTCCGCTCGATTCACCGCTTCTCTTCTTCTTCTTCTTGCTTCTCTCAGCATTATTGCAATTAAAATAAAAGCATTATTACGCGCTTATTTTGAACCGCAGCAGGTGACACTTTTCTGCCAAAAAACTGCCATTCTTCCTTCCATTGTGTCCTTTCGTTGTGTTGCAATATTCCTTTCATTGTGTTCTTGTGGTCCGATTTTAAATGATATTAATTTTCCTTTTGTTCGTGTCGCACCTGTAAGCACCAAAAACACTCACTCTCAGTTATTTGTTGATGCTGTGAAATTGTGTTCATTGTTTTTGCTTTGTGTATTTCACTGTTTATATTGTAATAATTTATCCATTGTTCGCACGTTGCGTTGGCCCTTTCGCTTTCATTGTCCTTTGAATTATTCGTAGAAGCAGCAGCAGCACTCATCATCATTATCTCTGCCATCAGTGGCATTAATTGCGGTTGAACGGTCGGTGGTGGTGCTGGGGATGGGTGGGAAAACCGTATTTTAATGTTTTTATGCTGGTCATTTATTAGGCGTGTTGTAGCCACAAATGGCGCATAATGCTTCGGTAATACATTTTCTTGTTGTTGTTAACAACTTTATGCTTTTGTTGTTGTTGTTGTAGGCATATTGTATCGTTTGTATGCGTAGCGTTTTGCACATTTTGGCAATTTGGCGCTTTTGTTATCATCATCGAGCGCGCATTGGAATCTTAATCGACTGCGAATTGCTTGAATTTGCTGATTGTTGAGATTTTTGTGTAAATTTTTGAAATTGAATTTTATTCTGCCAAACAAATATAAAATTAAAAAGCCTAATAAGGCTCAAAGTTATCAAAACGTTTGAGATAATCTTCAATCATCAAACAGAAATATGAATTAGGAATAGAAATGTTGTAAAAACTTTTCAGATAATCATCAATCTTCAAACAGAAATATGAATTAGGAATAGAAATGTGTTCCAGAAACAGGAATAGAGCTTTTATTTATGAATATTAAATATCGCAAATGCTTAATGGAACTTTAATGTCTGGCTGCTGCCAGCAGTTTGGGCACAGTGCAGCTTGTTCTGAGTTAATGAAAGACTTTCTTTAGCAGCTTCTCCTTTACTGTCAAACAGAAAGTGCCAAAATGCTTTAAATATTATTAGGAAAATGACTTCTCTAAGTTCGTATCTGGATTATGCTTGAAAATAAAACCACTTCAATTATTCAGCGCAAACGCAGTCAAAAACCAACAATCAATTTATTTATAGATTTACACTTTGCTTGTATCTACACTTGTTACTACTTTGCTTATTTAACTAAGACTCGACCCTCTGCGCCGCACACTGCTGCCCTTTATGCCTGTCTGGTTATCGCCTTGACTGTTCTCGCACAATTGGACAATGCTCGACCATTCTCGCACAGCCCATCACCTTCGCGAACCATCTTTGCCATATCGGAATTATAGCAAGTTTGCGTTACTCTAAACTGCGTGCCTTAAAGTATGCCCGTAAAAGCATTCATGCATATCACAGCAACAGAGTGCCTAATCGTTGCAATATGATTAGATTCAAGTGATGAAAAACAGCGCATCAAAGCAATCTTAGCGAAGTCCCCAACCATTCTGCTGTCATCTCCTTTACAAAACAGATGGCGTAATGAGCGAGTGGTAGATGACAGCCCCATCACTTGAGACTACCTGCGGCAGGTCAGTAACCTACCCTGGCAAAACAAAATCACCAACGATTAACGTTACCAACACAAGGCAATGTCTTGTGGAGTCGCTATACTCCCGAGAGGAGTTAACAAGGAAAAAAATGGGCAACTTATAGAACTCGTATAGGCCAAATTTGGTCCAGCAAAAAGGAAACAAAAAGGAAGGAACATTCATTGATTGATTGATTCATTCAACTTAAAACACACCCCCCTTATAAAAAAGAGAAGCAAGTGAGACTTTATAATATTTTCAGACTTGACAGGCCCATCAAAAGAGGTACCACATAGTGACAAAGTGTCCTTCGAACCAGCGAAACGTTCTCTTTTTCGTTTGCCATGCTCTATCTAAGGTTTTCTTCATCGAAAGTTCAACCCAACTGCTGGGTCCAGTTATGACCAGTTAAGACAGCCATTTGCATCCCAGATCCAGAAGCTGTGAAGTTCTCCTATATTTTGATATAACTCTTATAATTTGATGATATCCCACAATTGAACTTTCAATTCCCAGTTGTGAAGTGGCATAGAAATCTGTGGATCTTTTCCTTTTATGTCTTTCGAATCAGTCCTTTGCTTCAATGTGGTTTTAGTTAGATAAGATACAGTCAAGACGAGAATAGAATAAAGCCCAAGAACCACCTCTAAGCAGTCGCCTGAGATTCGTTGAAGCATCAAGGAATAAAATCCATTCTTTTAACTTTTTCATTTCCCTTAAATCTCTTCTGTCTAGAGTTGTGTTCCCTTCTTTGTATCGCTGGGTGTGGTGAGACACAAACCCTAAGGAGTTTAACTCTTTTGCAAGGAGTTTGTGTATGTTTTATTTTCAACTTTTTGAAGACCTTTTTTGAGTTTAAAATACAAATTACGAGCTTTAGGGTCAACCGAACAAGCCGTGCGACACCAGTAGCGAAAGGATTAATGGTGTTTTCTCGGTTTTCCGCTAGCTTTTTAATTTCTTTATCAATTCTGTCTCCAGGTTTCTTGCGCTGTCTCCCTTTTTGGGATCTTCAAATACAATGAGCCTCACTCCGATTTATACCGAAGAGAAGTAACTCTTTAGTGGTGATTTCTGAACTCTCCTTAGCCTTTCTATGATTTGTTTTTTCTCTGTGCTGTCTTCTTGTTGCAGAGAAGATTTCTCGTGCAGTCTCCCTTTTTCGGACCTTCAAATACAATGAGCCTCACTCTGATTCATTCCGAAAAGAAGTAACTTTTCGGTGGGGATTTCTGAGCTCTCCTTAGCCTTTCGGTGACTTGGGTTTTGTTCTGTGCAGAGACTCGAATGGTAATTTCTCGGCTCTCCTTTTATTTATTTAGTTAAAAAATGTCTTGTCCGTGTTGTTGGTTTCTTTGAATCATTTATTACATCCGGTTTCTCGCGCTGTCTCTCTTTTTGGGATCTTCAAATATGATTAGCCCCACTCCAATTCATTCCGAAGAAAAGTAACTCCTTAGTAGTAACTCTTTCTGAGCTCTCCTTAGCTATGATTTGATGGCAGGAAATCAATTCCATGGTCGTTTCGTTGCCTTTGAACCATTTCGGTGACGTGAGACTTTGAGAAGTAACTCTTCAGTGGTGATTTCTGAGCTCTTCTTAGATTTTCTGTGACGTGGTTTTTTTTCTGTGCTGTCTTCTCGTTACAGAGACTCAAGTGGTGATTTCTCTGCTCTTATCTACTAAATTAGCTAATTTCTTGGCAGTTTGCTTTTTTTGAACCTTTTCTGTCTTCTGATCTCTCGTTCTGTCTCCTTTTTTTCGAATCATAAAATACTCTCAGCCTCAGCTCGAAAACCAATGGAACCCATGAAAACCAATAGCTCGTTTTTTCTAAACCATTTTTGTCCTTCGCTTTCTCACGCAGTTAGTTCTCTCTTTATTTGAGTCTCAAATTAAGTGACCAGTCAAACTGAGGTCTTGAGAAGAGGAGGCTCCATTGTGGTCCTTTCACTAGTCCCTCTGATCTTTCTAGATATCTGTTGGCAAAATATACTTTTAAACTAAAATTTATTTTATCTGTTTTATTGTATCTGAACATTAGAAACATGGGTGCCTGGTGAAGAGTAATGCTGAAGATATATTGAAGGCACTAACCACTAGATTTTGTTTGATTGATTTTGCTCAGATATCTACCAGTCTTTAAAATGTACATCAACAATATTCGAATTTTCCTGATCAAAGTTGGACAACTGCTGGACAACAACTGCTACAATTTTGTGCCGACTTTTTTCGTATTGATTGAAGTCAAGTTTGGCGGCATCTCAAAAAAGTTTATTGAAGTTAAAGTTGACTCATTGAGTCATCACAAAAATGTATTACCTCGAAAATGTATAACCGTACACTAATTCAGCTTCTTCTTCTTAACCCTTGGGTCATGCTTGGGACACTACATTTCAAAGCATTTACAATAAACCTGATGACACATTGTATCTCAAAATTGTAAACTTAGAAGGTAGTTAGAGTTTTGTATTCTTAAGCTTTTCTGATGGCAAATTTTCAAATTCTAAAAATATAGAAAGTTCTATTTTCACTATTTAAGACTTATGAACTAGAAATATAATATTTAAAAAGTCAATGTTTTCTAAATCTTTCATTGTGTTCAAAGCCATCGATTTCTGATTAGAAACACGAGAAAAATTACATTGTAAAAATTTTGTGTCTTTTTTTAAAGAAAATCTTTCAACTGCCTGTAGCTTCTAAACCACTACGGATAGAAATCTGAAATTTGGCCAACTTTGTGGTAGAACTTTTCAACTGTTCGAAAATTAACTTAAAGTTTTCGACTTTACTTAAGTTGCAAAAATGTTCCTTTTCTTGAAATTCCCAAAAAATTACTATTGAGTTTACTAATTACAACTCTGCTCAACGCATTACCAAAGCTTTTAATCCTTGGTACTCAGTCAAAAATTCGCTTCCAGAGAACAGTTATTGCCCCCCGCCCACCTTCCACCTTTTGTACGCTTCAATATTGAATTCAGACGAGTGCAAATAATTTCGTTTTCATTTCAATTAAAAAGTAATACATTTTAATTAATACAAAAACATTCAGCCTCTAAACGCTCATCAAACATACGGCGGCGGCAAACTTCCCAAGCTGCAAAATCCAAAACTTGTGATATTTACAAAGAAATCCCCTCTTCTAAAAACAAAAAAAAAAAGACAAAATTCGACCAAATTTACGCATAAAACAAAAGTAATTTAATTCACTGCAAACTAATCAAAAAGTAAATAAATTAATGAAACAACAACAACGCATTCAAAGAAGATTAATTAAAGCGCCAAAAAAACACTTCAACATTCGGCAACAAGAAACCATCAACAACAACAACAATGTGCGTAAAAATTTCCAAAACCCCATTGTTGCTAATTGGCGGCGTGTGCTTTGTAATTGTGCTGGTCGGTGTGACGGGCATCACGCTGATCAACAACATCAATCTGTCGAACATCATCAAACTGAACGAGAAGGTGGCCAGCGACAGTGTGAGCGCCGGCGATAGCCAAATACGCGAGATGAACTACGCCAACAATCATCCGAAGAACATTTACAAGTTTGACGACGAGCAAATCTACAGCGCACCAATGGCGCTGGAAGATCGCAAAGAGTCGCCGCCAGAATCCAGCACCGAGGAGCTGGACGATGCGGAGCCCATAGTGGCCGCTGTCGTCGGGCCCGGTGCGTTCAATGCGTCAAACTTGCAGAACGTGAATACTGCACACTCAGTCACTAAGCTTCGCATCCTTCGGCCAATTATGGCTGTAAACGAGTACAGTGTGACTGATGGCGACAAGTCCGGTGATGATGACAATTTGTCTAATGACACCTCGACTGAGTCGATTACAGATGCTTCAGTCTCCAAGTCAACTGCGCCACCAGACACGCGTAACTTGAAAGTGCTTAGTGTGTTGACGAATAAAACGCGTGGCGCTGATCTGGTTAAACGAAATTTTGTAGTTCAGGTAAATCTTCAATAAATACATCTTTATTGTTGTTGGGTCAACAGCGTATGGGATAGAGTGTGTCTATATTTTTTGCATTTATTTGGTATTTGTTCTAATTGGCTGACTGATTAGTCCAGCCAATGTTACCAGATCAGAAGATTTCCTACTACATTTTGGAGATTCTTGGCCTTTTAGGAGGAAGAACTATTTAGGAGATATCTTAGTAGATTTTAATGGTGATACATCAGACATCATTAGTAGCTCTGAATCATTGAATATTGAAAGCTTAAGTGTCTAATTTAATTGAACTGATTTGAAGGAAGTTTACAGAAGCGAATTTCATACCAATATATTTTGTTTATATGTTTTGTATGTGTTATGTTGTTGTTAAGCTGAAGCTAAATGAATACATAAATATATTTGCATTTTTTTATGATAAGTATTTCCTTAGTAAATAATGGCAGAAATAAGGAGACAAATTTACGATATTTTTTTATTTTTTGGGAAGAAATTTCAGTTTTATTTTAAGATTTAAGAGAAAGTCATTTCAGGTATCTGGCAACACTGAGTCCAGCGGGTAGCGCGCTGTCTTCTCATACTAGAGGCCCTACGTTCGAATCTCAGCTCGGGTCAAATATGGGTTAGGACTTTGTATAGAGAAACAATTTCATGAGTAACTGTTATCTCAAACTGTTAGAAATATACAAAAATTAAATATATTTATAAACATTTGCATACATTTTTTTCAAACGGGCTTCTAGAATGAATTTTCAGTCATAGCTAACCGAAAGTATTCACAAATCGCCAACTACAACATTTCACTGACATTAGTCACTCGGAAACTGTCTCTGAAATCAACAAGAGAGAATCGTCAATTGTCATATTTCACTCTTAAATGTCAAACAAATTCATAACACACACAGCCACACACAACTGTGGCATATGAAACAATTTGAGTGTATTTCCCATTGAACACAAACTACATAAAACTCATAAAAGTTGTGCACATTGCCGCTCGTTCCCCCCTCTCTCTCTCTCTTTCATTGTTCGACTAGAGCTCAGAGATGAGTTACTGTTGCGTGGAAACTTTTTCTAGTACTTGCCCTCCCCTCCAACCACTCAACACTCATTCATTCGTTTATTTGCCGCATGATTGTTGGAAAACTGCGTACATGTGACATTCAGTTGTCAATTTAAATGTCAAAAGCGACACAACACAAGTTATGGACATTTGTATGTACATACAAAAACTGTCTACCTAATTATTATTATTTTTTTTTATTAAATCGCTTTAATAGCTCAAACCCATAACGCCGCACAGTGTCTCGTCTGTATACAAGTTGCGGTCAAAAATATAAAGAAAATTGTCGCATAGCAATCAAGTTTTCTTTAGAGGATGTTGAGAGTAATTCAATAATATGCTAAAAAAATGGACGTAATTCGATCATAACCACGCCCACTTCCCATATGAAGCAAAATTTCAAATTAGCATAAATTTTGTTCTATAAAAGATATTGCAACCCAATTCGGTGTAGACACTTTCGTTTTCAACACAAAGCAATGGTCAAAAAATGAGCACAGTCAAATCATAACCACGCCCACCTCCCATAGTAAGCAAAAATTCAAATTAGCAAAACTTTTGTTGCACGGAAAGTAATGCAACCAAATTCGTTGTATACACTTTCTCTTTCAACACAAAGCAATAGTCGAAAAATGGGCGCAGTCAAATCATAACCACGCCCACCTCTCATAGTAAGCAAAATTTCAAATTAGCATAACTTCTGTTGTATTTAAGGTAGTGCAACCAAATTCGGTGTAGACACTTTCTTTTTCATCACAAAGCAATAGTCGAAAAATGGGCGCAGTGAAATCATAACCACACCCACATCTCATAGTAAGTAAAATTTCAAACTAGCATAACTCCGCAACAGAGTAGAATACTAAAGATTGTCTCTTAGCTCAGATATTATCTGTCATCGTTTTAGTTATTTTGTTTTGTAATTTTAGTTTTATTTTTACAATTTTTGACCTCTGTGCGCCGCACTGAGCAACTGGCCGATGGCGCACTTTCGATTTCATTTCGATTTCAGCTCAAACAACCCGAACATTCAAACAATGTTGCGGCAATTTAAGTGAACACAAAGCTTATTTCATTGGCGTTTAATTTAATTGCGCGTCTCACAGCGTGTTCAGTGTAGCGACCAACTCAGCTTAATCGTCGAATCGAAAATGCCAACCAATTTGCCGCGTCATGTGCCTCGCCACTCCCAGACAGCGCTCGCAATTTTCATTCTTAAGTATTCCCGCTATTTCCAATTTAGTTTTTGTACTTTTTGTGCCACAATTCTTAGCGTTCCGGCAGCTTTTTTGTATTGTGTTCATATTTTTGTTGATCTTTGAATTTCGTCAGTTTTTCAAATTTGTCGCCATTATCTGTCAATGTGTACTGAGTACAATGTCTCATGGCCTTTGGACTTTGCATTCTATGCGCTACTTTGACTCTCGTTTGCTCGTTTGTGTAGTTCTGCAATGCCCATTGTGTTAATGAACTTTAACGCGCATATGGTCACTCTGGGAATTGAAATGCGTGTTTGGGTCTGTGACGGCAATGATGATGATAGCATTTGTCACTAATTGCGAATAAATATTACAATTTGTTGTTTGAGTTGCGCAAAACTTGTTGTACTATAAATGAAAAGTTTTCATGCGAGAATTTGGATTTTTTCCAACTGGCACGAAGACTATGAGCTGTTTTCTTCTTCCAAGTTTAAAGCTGTTTGAAGTATGTAATCCACTGACCAGTTTCTATCTGGCTCGGGAATGAGGGACAAGAGTCACGACTCCAAGAGCATTGGTTGAGTTGCAAATTTTACTCTACTAGCAGAACGAGATTTGTCTATGGATATGTTCTTCCCCCCTGAAGCAAAATCCAACTTCATGACCTTTGTAAGACTTCAGGAAGAATGAACTACGCAAATTCCTATCTGTGCGCCTCCTGTCATCTGTTCGTGGCAACACTAAAAGTTGCACCTCTGCAACCGGTAAACCATTTGCATTTCGAATTGCAGTGCGCCATTTTACATTCCACACTCGATAAGTCTCTTCAAGAAACCCTCTACTTGAATCCTTGACACCTTCTTCTGGTCGGATTTACAGACAGTTCTCTCGTTGAAAAAAATGTATGACGCCAATCGTACAACCCAAATCCGAAATATTATCGGCAACGTTAATTGTTTTTATGTCCCCAGCCCTGACGATCCCGCTGACTTAGGCACACGCAGGTGCAAGCCTCAAGATTTGGCATCATTCCCTTGTGGTGGAATACCCCCAAATGGCTTCAATCCCTAGAAGCAGTCTGGCCAAAATCAAATACATTTAATGTGGACCCCTGTGGGCCACAGAAAGTTGAAGCCCATCACGCGCCGGAAGAACTATATGAGATCTTTGGTCGGTTTACTTCCTACCGTCCTAGGGACTTGATCCCGTTGTCCCTAGAGGTCCTAGATTCTCAAGAAAGCACGCCTTTCTCTCGCTGTCTCTGCCCTTTTCTAGACAAGGGCACATTGATGGGGATAAATGGTAAGAACTTTCTAGTTCAGCCAGTTGAACGGATTGTCACCTTCGACCGACTGAAACATCGGACAGATCATCGCCCTACACCGAGTAGCAGATGGCCACGTCCAAGTTGCTGACGTCCGCACCCAATCCGGCACGAAGAACCAATGGTGCGTTTTTTCACGCGTAATGAAAAGGAATAGAGAGAGTTGGTTTTTTTCGAAAAACCTTACAGCTCGTTAATTTTTCTTTTGAACTTCAAATTTTTTCGGTTTTTTTTGCTGCATGAACCGATCTGTTGTATTATAAGACCTTTGGAGTTAATAAAAGACCAAGAGAATTCAACAACGTGTCTACTGACTACTTATTTAATACCCATTCTTGAATTTAAAAAGCGATTTCACAGTACTATTTCCATCAAGAGAAGACTGGAGGACTTTGACATAAGTAAAACTCTACATGGACGAATCCAAGATGGGATGCGGACTGGGGGAGGGTTCTATTCGCAGTCCTTAAACTTAACTCAATTCATTCCATTTCCAAATGAAGCAAGTGTGTTTCCGGTGGAAATGCTATTTGCCTTAGAGGCCGGTAAGGCTCAACTCTATAGCAACACAAATCATTCTAGGGTGGTAATTTTCAAAGACAGTCAAGCTTCCATCAAAGTGGTAGAGTCAAACTTAACAAACTCGAAAATAGTCAAAAATTGTTAAAACATTTTTAACCTCATCTGCCCCAAGTTAGTCGTTACTCTGATCTGGGTTCCAGGACACGAACACCGAGGGGAATGACGAAGTAACTGCTTGGAAGCCACACATAGGTCCCGTTGATTCCTTAGCGATACGAGATGGAGTTCCTTAGGCGTTAAAAGCTGGTGAAGTAGAGAGAGAATGCCTGTCTTTGTAGCGAATTTTCGCAGATATTTGATAGCAAACTTAAGGACCTCACTCAACCCCTTCAAACTGTCTGGCATGAAAAGCAAGAACTGCTTCGAAACACCCGAGGGATTATCGCAAAGCTCACTGCGACTCTTACGGGTCATTGGTCGGTGGGGGAAAGGTTGGGTTAGGTTGCGGTGGCTGCCTCTATAAGAGACACACTCGGAGGCCTGAAAGGCCCGTGATACCACATATTTCACCCGTTTTTGAACTGTGTATGCAACACTGTTTTGCCAACATATGTTACAACACACATTTCAAGCGGATGAGGAAAGGGAGGGAGGGGACCTACAGTTTAACGCCGAATCCGAACGGCGATTGGCAGTTTCGTTCACGCTTGGAGGTTTTGCCATTGCCTGCCAAGAGCGCACTTGTGCGATTCTTGTAATTCTCATTCCCTTCATTCAGTTTTTCACCAGCCCGAGCCAGGAATCGAACCTGGGGCCTTTGGCATGAGAAGCCAGCGCGCTACCCGCTGGACTATCGAGGCCGGCTCGGTGGGGGAAAACACTTGTGGGGAATGGGAATCAGAGAACTACTCTTTCTGTATGCATTGTACGTATGCCCGAGACTCTCTCTCGAAGACTTCAGAATCTTTTCAACTGTGGAGATCAGGAAGCTTCTGCACTTTCCGGATCTCACAGAATCGGTTTATGTAAAATATAAAAATAATAAATGAGATTGTGGCACCAAAACCCCATTTAATGTGGTAATTGTGCTAACTAGCTGTGGTCAAATTGTTGTGCATGGGAGCACCAGTCCATCTAATAATGAAGCCTTGAAATCTCTTTCGAGTTCTATCGCTCAATAAATTTGGGTTCTATTTTTAAATTATATCGTGAACTGCTATTGGGATACCCTATATTTTGTTGTTGTTAACATTAAATTCTGTCTTTTTGTTAGAGTAGTTGGCACCAGGGTTTGGGGGTTCAAACCTCTCCAACACAAAAATTACTACTACTTTCGATTGGTATTCGGCTGAAAAGTTGTACGAAATCCTGTGTGCGTCAGAAATCATGAATACCGCTAACTTCGCTAATCTCACAACATTGGCCCCTATCATACATCAGCATCTCAACTCCCAAAGTCTTCATCAGTGTGTGTGTGTGTGTAAGAGAGAGTCACTTACAATTGCATTCAGCTAAATGGTCTGCAAACGTCAAAATTGCAGTTCGATCCAATGTTGACCACATGTCCAACGTCCTGAAGTCACCTCCGTGTTGCAAGAGGCGAATTATGGGTCAGTGACCTTGAAGTGGCGTTCAAAATGATTGCGCAGCCAAATAATTAAACCAATAACTCGAACCTCATATCAAACAGGCAAACAACTAAAGTGCGCGTAAGGATGAAAGTCGAACGAAAAGTAATACAACAACAATAACAACAAAGTTCGACAAACTTGCAGACATGAGCGACAGACACACACGACCGGCCACTGCTGTATCTGCCCTCACCGCAGCGACGAACGAAGGCGTAACTGCTGAAAAGTACTGAAAGCGAGGGCGCCCCCCAAACTTGGCTTTTAAGAAGGTTGGCTTTGGCCAAAATCGCTGCCAACTGAAATGCATTGAGCTATGAAAACGCTTGCAATCTGCCCGCAACCAACGGTTAATCAATAAAGCAAAGGTGTTTGGCTTTTGTTGTTGTTATTGATATTTTTGTTGGCATACTGCTGCTGCTCGTTGTGTCGTCGAGCTGTGGTCGTGTGAGCTGTTGGTGCGAGCTACAGATGCCACACATTTGCGGTTAAGCATGTAAATAATAGCAGTCGAGAGTCTTAAGCGGCTTCTATGATTTGTGTGCTTCTATATGTGTGTGTGTGTGTGTGTGTGTGGTATTTGTGGAAACTTATATGTGTGTGTTTGTATTGGACATTTTGTTGTTCGTTTGCCTTTTGGGCATTGAATGTATCAACATATCTTTGTATGTGTGTGTGTGTGTTTGCTTCTTTGTGTATGAAAATTGTTGTAGTTTGTGTGCTTAATGGGAAATCAATTGATAGTGCTTATTTGTTGTTGTTGTTGCTCATATTGTTACTATAGTTGTGTTGTTGCTACGGCAGCTGAGGAAAATTCTGTGCACTTGTGGTAATTGTCTGGCAATTTACTATCAAATCGTTCGTATAAAAACCAGACAACTAATTCAAACAAATAGTTGATTGTGTGCTGAGGTTTTATTGATTATTTCGTTGCACGTTTGGTTAGAATGCGATGTTGTATGTGTAGTTCAAGCGGCATTTTGACTCGCAAGCCTGAAGACGGCCCACTGTGAGTGTCTTTTCTAGAGATGTAAAAGAATATCTAACTGTCTTTCGTCCGATTTTCAATTTATACTTCAATTTGATTTCTTGAAGAAGTTTGAAAGATCGGGTAGTTCAGTTTTTGCTTCGTTCTTGAGACGAGAGAAATGTGGACACCAACAGACGGCAACAGCATTGCTGTTGAGATGTTATAGGAAGTTTTTCACCATCCAAGTTTTTTGTTTGTCCTTTGATTCGCAGAGCTGAAAAAGCCCTTCATGAGTCTCTTCCAAAAAGTGAAGAAATATTCAAGTCTTTTGACCAATTTTCATTTCATACATCATGTCGATTGATGAAGTTTAGAAGATCCGGTACTTGCGCTTCTGCTTCGTTCCTGACACAAGACAGAGACACCAAAAGGTGGCAACGACATTCCGTATAGAGGGGATATGGTTTCGTTATCTCTGTAAAGGAATATTCTTCTGTCTTGAGCCCGATTTTCTCTTGATGAAGTTTACAAGATCCGATAGTTCAACTTCTGCTTCGTTACTGAGACAAGATAGAAATCTGGACACCAAAAGACGGCAAGATCATTAATGTAAAGACATTACAGGAAGTTTTCCCTTATTTCTGTTTCTTTCTCATCCTTTGACACCTCTTTCTTTGACTGGCTGGTCAGAAAAAAGCCCATTGCGAGTGTCTTTCAAGAGGTGAAAGAATATCCAATAGTTTTTTGCCAATTCAATTCTATCTCTTGATAACTTTTAGAAGATCCAGTAGTTCAGCTTCAGCTATATTGCTCAGACTAGACAGGAATCTAGACACCTAAAAGTGGCAAAAGCTTGGCTTTTGAGATATTATAGGAAGTTCTACACTATCCATGTTTTTTGCCCGTCCTTTGACTCTTCTTTCCTTGACTCTGACTAGCCTGAAAAAACCCCATTGTGAGTCTCTTCCAGGAGGTGAAGAAATATTCAACAGTCTTATGTCCCATTTTCAATTCATACAGCAATTCGTTCTCTTAAGAAGTTTAGAAGATCCGATGGTTCAGCTTCTGCTTCATTCTTGAGATAAGACAGAAATCTGGACACCGAGAAGGAGCAACGATATTTTGTAGAGACGGCATATTGTTTCGTTTTCTCTGTCATTCATTTCATTTCCTCATCATTTGAGTCCTTTTTCTGAAAAAGACCAACTTTAAGTCTTCCTAAAGGTAAAGGAATATCCAACTGTTGTGAATCAGATTTTCATTTCACACACCAATTCGATCTGTTGATGATGAAGTTTAGAAGATCCGATGGTTCAGCTTCTGGTTCATTCCTGAGATAAGACAGGAAACTGGATAACAAGATTCAGCAACATTTTGTAGATACGGCATATTGTTTCATTATTTCGTTTTCCTCAGCCTTCGACTCCTTTTTATGAAATTGTCCACTTTCAGTCTCTTCCTAAAGATAAAGTAATAGGGGAGAGTGGGGCGAATCGTTACATGGGGCGAATCGTTACAGAGCGATATCTTAAAAATTACGCCACCATATATCAAATGTCGCATAGCTAAATGTTCGTCACCTTCAGCCGCTCATTTGGTTCGGTGACATTCCAATTCTCAGTAGAAAACTGACGCTTGACAGGGTAAAATGTGTTTTGTGACTTGTAAAATTCATATTTGGATGTCTACAATCTTTCAATTTCGAGTGCTAAATAATTTTGTGATCAATCGAAAGTGTATGTTTTTTTTATCTTTATTGTGTTGCCTTTCGCGTAAAAAAAGAAAATTCGCAAATATTGTTACCGTGTCTTTGCTAAGCCATTCCATAGCAAACATGTCACAGTGGGGCGAATCGTTACATTTCGTATGGGGCGAATCGTGACGGTCATTTTTTATGCATTTAAGCGTCTGACGCAATTTTGAAGACTGCGTTATTGCTTGTGTTTGTAGAAAAATCATCTGTGTTGTTCGTCATGATATGTTTTTTATAATTTTCGTGATTTTTTTTATTTTTCATTACTTTATTGCAACTTTTCAAAAATCATCTGAGGCAGCACCGAAACGCATAAGCCAGCGTCGAAGCGCCATCATTGCGATTGATTATGCTGATGTTGAGTCAGATTCTGATTAAAAATCAAATTTTTCCTTTTTCATTTTTTCATATATTTTTCCACCATTTTCTTTTGGCATGTTGGTCAATTTAACCATCAAACATGTATTCGTTTTCTTAATAAAAATGAAGTAAATAATTGAAATATTATTTGTGTATACATATTTTGATTTCAGCGCCTCAACATTTGAAAAAAGCGAGTGTAACGATTCGCCCCACACTTTTTAATATGCCATTTTTTGGACACTTTGGGAATATCGACATAACTTATTTCGTATTTGTCCTACACCTAAGTGTTTATAATCAAAAGTTGCGCAAAATAACAGGCTTCAAAACGATATATAACATGGTCGACAATTTTTTCGCAGATAAAAAATATTGGGCTTACAAAAAAGCGTAACGATTCGCCCCACTCTCCCCTATCCAACTGTTTTTTGTCCCACTTTCAATTTATTCATCAATTCAATCTCTTGATGAAGCTTAGAAGTTCCGTTCAGTTCAACCTGATGCAGTTTAGAAGATCCATTAGTTTAACTTCTGCTATGTTCCTGAGACAAGACAGAAAACTGGACAACTCAAGTGACAACAGAGAGACGGAAGGATGGAAAGTATTTCATTATCTTTTTTTTCCTCATCTCTACAGCTTCTGCAGACATTATTGAATGAAATGTTTCTTAGATTCTATGACACATTGATCTGTGATGGCTTCACTGAACAGTTTAATCGAAATTCGACTTGGCCTTCTCCACAAATATTCCTTTAGTTACTTGAAGATTTGAGGTCCCTTTGTGTTCTTCTATCAATTTCTAGATACAGAAAACATGTTTAACGAGGCAGTTGTCTGTCTTACTGTAAGCCAGGCTTACAGTTCAAATCTTTTCTTGTTAGTTCCTCTACGAACTCGTTAAATTTACTCGAGTTATTCAATCGATTTCGTTTACATTTACTAATCCATTCCATTTATATTACAGATTCAATTGCGCCTGATACACTTTCAACAGTCTCAGTGATAGAATTTTGCATTTCTGTTCAAATACAAATTTCTCTTGTTAATTTATGCATTAAGCAAATATTTAATTTAATTACAACTTGTCTAAAGTTATCTTCATTTCATTTGTACTAATCGCATTTGTATCTTTCTTCTGATTGCAGGTGAGTTGATGACATGAAGCACTCAATGTCCATTGCTCGATACGTCTTCGGACTTTGGAACAAGTACCGTTGGCATTTCGTAAGTCCGTAGTCCGTTTAAGGCTCAAATGCTTGCAACATTATCGTCTCATTGAAATGCAAAACCAGCAAATGCATTTCACCCAACGGCAATGGAATTGACATCTTGCCAACAACAACGTTTGCCATATCATAAACACTAACAACTCAATGTTGGCTTCACCACCACCGCCCAAGGCTGCCTCCATCAACTCAACCTCACGTCCTGCTAAGCATTTTCTTAGCTGTAATAAACTTCATTTACTTGCTGGTTGCCGCCGCAGCTGCTGTCGTCCTTGTTGCACTGCCGCCGGGCATGTCTACAAAATCAAATTTCGACATATGAAGCAACGTTTTGCTTTATTTTTTTCTATCCAAAATATTATGTCGAAAGTTTTGCACACACGCAGCTTTGTGTGAGTCTGTCTGCAGCGTAACGGAAGCTTCGCGCCTAATACATTAATTTTGTTTCTTCATTTTTATTGTGTTTGTTGTCGTTATCTCTATTTGTGCTGTTGAAGACGATACGTGACAATCATCGAATTATGCTTTGCTTTCGTTTGACACAGCTGCGCCGACTGCATCCAAGACCCCTAGGTCTGGATTTGTTTATGTGTGTGTGTTGGTTTACCTTCAAGTGCGGCTCACAGCTGCGTACACATCTCATTGCTGTGCGTTCTGACAGTTTTCGATTCGGCGCTACTGGCGTTTCTACAACAACAATAGACAGCAGTCCAGGTGTTACTTCATACGCCAAAGCAAATATCGAAGGAATTCGATATTTTCGGGGAATTCTTGCTTTAATTTTGAACAAAAAATGCATTGTTTAATAACTTTTTGGAACTTGCGAGTGTGTAAATACAAGAGAAGAGTATTCATAGAAAAAGTTTTAAAATGTGTCATTTAACCATTGTAGAACACAGCACCAACAATTCTGGGGCACACCTTGAACTTTGTTTTAACAATTCATAAATATTTTAGGCACCTCTGAAGTTTCTAAAATACTTGAAAAATTTTGCTGGGAAAAAGGATTGGGAACAGGCATTGTCACTTAAAGTAAAAGTATGAGTCTACATGACCCAGTACGTTCTTCAAAGGTTAAATTAGTTTTACATATGTACGGTTGATTAATCGACAACAACAGACATAACGCTGAACTTTTTCTGTTATTTACGTTTTCTATTAGTTAGGGTATTCAACTCTGATGCGACACTCGAATTTAGGTCGCTGCCAAAGACGCATAAAAATTAAGAAAAAAAAACAGATATGGAAATCACTGAGTTGAATGAATACAGGAAGTGCTAATAAAATTGTGTCAAGGAAACCCTGGAGTTGATTCTTTGCTCCTGTCCGACTATCTCAAGACTACGCCTGACACACTTAAGAGTCCCGTTCTTCTCTGCGTTAGAAGAGATCCACAAGTATTTTATAATCAGCCATCACTTTTACGTCGATCCGGAACACTAAGAAGCTCTAACTGGTATCGCCAGGGAGCCAACAGGATCCTTGCGTTGCCGACTTGGCCAGTCAGTTAGCTAGTTTCAGTGTTCTTAGCTGCGTTGTAATGGTTTCTCGCTTCCATCCGGGAAGGTGTATAGTTTAGAATATTTTCCACTTTTTCAGACCACTACTGGCCTTACCTAACCAATTCTAGTTTATCTGTAATCTTACACTCCATCTTTCTATTTCCTCTTTGTCTATGAATGTTGTGAAATTTTCCCAATTAGAAGTCTTCTCAGTTCTGTTTGGGATAGACAGACATGTTCTGAATTTCAGTTCCTTGAGAAAGTGAAATCTATTACATTAGATTCTATCTTTTATTCTACAATTTGAAGTAAAGTTATGATGTGACTTCAGTTCAAATTGAAATCTAATGCAAATTGATTTCGGTTTCACATTAAAATAAAATGTGTTAAAAATTTGATCTTCGTTGTCACAATTATCGTGTGCAAAAGAAGTCACAAAGTGTTTTACTTTTTTTAAACAGTGCATGAAATACTCGTACTTCGTACCCATCTGTTCTTCAAATAACCCACCTCACCCAAATCCGCTTATTTTCCAGTTTTTAGGTATGTAAACAGGGGACTTCGAGGTTCGTAGTATATAGAATTTAGAAGGAGTTGGCATTAATTTCTCTAATCACTTCTTTTGTCATCGATAATATCGCATTTAGAGTCGCGGGGTTAACGTTTTTAAGCGACTGGAGAGTATCCAAATATATTGTCCAAGAATTAATACAGGATACCCTACTAACAGATACCCTAACGTTACCAATCAATGAACAAACGTATGAGTGTTTTATTCTTATTCATTCCACTAAGGGACAAAACGCCTCAGCAATACTTATACTTTGTTTAGGCTACGTTAATCGTTTGAAGTTCTGGCGGAATGAGTGATTAGACTATGGGGCTCTCATTTGTTGTCTCCATGGTGAGATGCTTTCGTTCTGTGAAAGTTAATTACTGGGTTGTGCATTCATTGCTGCTTGATAGGATGTTTTATTGGAAAACCCAGAGGTTGGTGTCTTTGATGAGCTTGAGTGATGTATGCGCTGCGATATTTTTCGTTAGTCCGTACTGACACTGTGTTGTTGCACTAGTACAGCTTCTGGGTATGAAAACCTACTGCGATCTACTCATCACTCATCATAGAAGGTTGTTCAAAGGTAAACGATTTCACTGGGTAATGCTTAAGAAATGGGGAAACAATTTGAAAGAAGATAAGATTTGAAAATTAGGAAAATGCAGGACAAAGCCAGGCAGGATCAATTTTCCCGCCAAGACCAAATAGTTCCCAAAGGATCCCGTGTATATCTACAGGGATCTCAACAGATAGAGAAGAACACTGGTATTTTTAAATGAATAAAGTGATTTACAATGGACCCAATCGGGTCTTCGGGTGAAAGTGCATACTGAACACTCGCATTCTGTAACGTAACATAACCTAACCTAACCTTATTCAGGTAGGAATTAAACCCGAGACCTCTGGCAGAGGATCCCCGTGCAATTCACTTCTCATGGAACTCTTAATCTCACGTAGCGGACTTTGAGGTTACTTGAAGACGTTAATTACAAACCGTTACGACAAGAACTTATATCGAGTTTTCTTAAACCAGTCAGAAATTTGATGATTCCAATCGGTGCGCTGGTAGCTTTTCACACTAAGTCTCTTTAATTTCTTATGTTTGCTGTTGTCGGCTTGAAAGAACAGATCTCTTAAGTTTTCTAAAGAATCGAAAAGAATATATGCAGCAAATGCGTTTCTCAATGTGATCTGGACCGCATACAAATTGGTTACTTTTTAGATTTCTGTTGGATACTTGGAACTTTTGACTGAAACAGAGTCTAACACAGAGAAATATTTCCAATGGATTATCTTGGTGCCTGTAGAGGTTAATTCTATGCAAAAGCCACATTAGTCTTCCTATAAAAGAAATCATGGATCACTTTTTTTAAATGTTGTTAAATTGGTTAGCTTCAGAAAACTAACAGAAGGGCCATTTTGGCATTCGAGTGGAAGTGCGGTCCTGCCGCACACACCCTTCCCTACCTAACCTAACCTAACCTAAACTAACCTATCCTTCTGTTGAATCTCTTGAAGTTTTATTGAATTGTAACAAAGAGAAAGACCACGTCTGAATTGCATGAGAGATCAAATTTGAAAGGGACGACATCTTGGTCAAAGTTCATAAGTAACCGCAGTAGAGTTGCCATTTTTAATAAAGAAAGTGACTATCTCAACACTTTCGTATGGGGTTTCAATGAGCTGAATGATCTTTATTATGGCTCATCAATCGAATTCCACATAATCAACTCAGCAAATCCAGCTTCTTTTTGTCACAAACATTTTTTGTATGTTTTAGAAGATATTATTCTTCTTCTTAGTGTCACAAAAATGTGTTTAATGGTTTTAAAATGATTGAACTGACACATTGAAAGCAAAATGCAGCCAACACAAAACTTCCCTACTTAATGCAATTGAACATTGTTCCAATTTTGCTTTACCTGCATTTTCATTTTACTACAAAGCTCACTCTTTCCGTTTGGGCATTAAGCAAATTTGCTTTTTATAAAATTTGTTCATAGAGTGATTTCCCTCGGCGCGCGCACTCAAAGCAAACAATCCACTCAGTTCTTTGCGTTCAATATTGTTGTCTGCTTGAGAAATGTTTGGCAATTTCATATTTTCCGGCCGCTCAGCGTGTCGCGCACTTCAATGTCAGTGCCAATAATAAAAAAATAAATAAAACTTGGCAGCTGACATTGAAAATTTTTTCAGCAGTTTTCATAACTTTCGCGACTAGAACCGCCAAATGAATCAACGCGCTGAAATATTTTCCAACAACAAACACAACTGCCAGCAGCTGCTTACATATACATAGATACGATATGTAGATATGTTTGTATGTGTGCAACTATTTTACACCTCAAATGACTCGCTGTCAGTCAGACTGCCAAAAGTCTGCAGACAGACAGCCAGACATACCAAACAGTCTAATAGACTGAAAAACCGCACTGAATGAGTGCACGAAACCTCAGAGTGAGGCCGCTCGGACGGACAGACGAACGAACGGGCGGACATAGCGTGTAAATTGAGTGGCGAATGTGTGTCTGCGATTTGCCGCCATTCAGTTTTGTTTAGTACAAGTTTTTATTTGCTTGATTTATTATAGTTTTTCACGTGTTATTTGCTGCCAACAACAACAACAATAACATTTTTGCTATTTCAAATGTTACACAATTCTCATAAATTGTTTTTCATATTTCCTATGTTTTCACATTGACTGAGTGCGATTTGTGTTGTGTGGCATTTTAACATTTTTCTGGCCATTTGTTGGTGCAATATGACGACGAAGATTTGTCAGTGCTTTGCTCGTATTATTTTTATCCACTAACAATTCTGGAACTCAGATTGCTAACAACATTTGCTTGTGTGTGTGTGTCTGTGTGCAACTGAGCGGTTTCTGGTTTTCAGTATTTCAAAATTTTACTCTGAAATGTTTTGTGTAATTCTTGGAATTTTGAAATGGTTCTAAAAATTTGCAAAGTAAAACACACCTCATGGCTAAATGGTTTAATATTTCGCCTATTCGGCTATTTCGACAATTTCTGGGCATTATTATTCCAAATGTATGAAATCATCTGATGGCCATGATTGTTGATGTTTACTTGAATTGTAATTGTTGCCAACATTCAAAATGGCTGCAAAATTTAAGTTGTGGTAAAAAGAAATTCATTATTTTTGCATGAAATTCAAGGAAATTTAAGGATTAGGATAAACAAAAAACGGTTGGTTTTCGTGTCGTCGTTTATTCCCGGAGCTTGAGTAACGAATGATAACATAAAAGTAGAAAAGTTGACGGAACAAAACCGAAAGCAGAAATAGAGGTAACATGAGAACAAATTGAGAAGGACAAAATGGAATTTAGTGGGGTTGACAGATCATGAATCATTTAACCAGTCAGAATGATCCAATTTAAAACTGGGACAGTCAGTGTTCACAAGCTTCTCTTGAGGCAAAGTTTTTAACAGCCAAATCATTCGCTATAGAAAGAAACAGTTAGTAATCACTTGGTGCCAGATTCGAACTAAAAGTCTGATACACAAGAACTTCCAAAGCGAGCTTCTGGATCTTTTTGGCGGTTCACTATCGATGTGTATGGCTGCACAAACACAATTGCTCCCCTATTGGACAGAACTGACCGCTGCTGGCGAGCCACCTTCAATATGTATGGCCAGGGGAACATATTTACTCTTCCATTGGAGAAAATAGCAAATCACTATCCATATTTGCGGTCTAGTGTTGGCCTCATGGAACACAATTTCCTCCTATAGATGATCCGAATTCCTTTAAACGGTCTACTTGTCGACACTACAAGTCCAAACGCCTAATTTGGATCGTACCAAATTCTTAGTTTGGACCTGTATTCGCAGTAGATGGCGAGAGGATTGCCTGTCAATCCCACCAAACTCACATCAAAATCTTACTGACCATCAATCCTGGCTTGGTCACCGTTTGTGCCAACTCATATCGCGATTTGACCACAACTGTTTTTGCTTGACGTTGTCGTAAGTGATCCACTTTTCATAAACAGTCACGCTTTAGAAACGAATCGATTTTGTTGTGATCCATCAACGATTCCCAGATGGAAATCGGCGCATAAAGATGTTTTGCGTTAAATTATACATCAAGCTATATTTTGTATCCAGCCTTATAAAAGTGGTTCCAAACAGTTGTTTGTGGAATGTTTGCCGCCTGGACAATGAAAACAGTGTTTACGTGACGGTCAAACTTGACGATTTCCATAATTTAATTGACATTTTGGCACACGTTCTGGGACGTGGTGCATCTTCGACTTATCGGAACAAAATTGACGCAATTTCATGAAAATTGCAAGAGATTGGTTGTTACAGTCAGTCAGGACCCTGAGGACTACTAGAACTCAGTCGCCTGACTTAAGTCTGCGTCTTGATCAAAGACAAACTCCTAAATATACCATTTTCTATCTTTTGTGCTGTCCAACTTTGACGCGCGCTCAAGCAAAACTGAGTCAAGCACGCAAGTCAAAGTTGTCTGAAAAATTTCTTTAGTAGGAAATCTTATCTTTCTAGCTCATTTAGCATGTTTCTTCTTGGTTCGTGTCCAAATTTGATGGATACACCTTAAACAAAAATGAGTCAAGCAGTCACAAATTTGTCTGAAAAGTTTCTTTAGTAGGAAATCTTATTTTTCTAACTCATTAAGCGTATTTCCTCTTGGTTGGTGTCCAAATTTGATGAATACATCTCAAACAAAACTTAGTCAAGCAAACACAAGGTTGTCTGAAAAGTTTCTTTTGTAGAAAATCTTATCTTTCTAACTCTTTTAGCAAATTTGCTCTTTGTTTGTATCCAAATTTGACGGATACATCTCAAACAAAACTGAGACGAGCAATCACAAAGCTGTCTGAGAAGTTTCTTTAGTAGGAAATCTTATTTTTCAAACATAGTTTAGCGTGTTTCCTCTTTGTTGATGTCCAAATTTGACGGAAACATCTCAAACAAAACTGAGTCAAGCAAGCACAACGTTGTCTGAAAAGCTTCTTTAGTAGGAAATCTTATCTTCCTAACACCATTTAGCGTATTTTCTCTTTATTGGTGTCCAAATTTGATGAATATATCTCAAACAAAACTGAGTCAAGCAAGCACAAAGTTGTCTGAAAAGTTTCTTCAGTAGAAAATCTTATCTTTCTAACTCATTTAGCGTATTTCCTCTTGTTTGGTGTCCTAATTTGACGGATACATCTCAAACAAAACAGAATCAAGCAATAAAAAAACTGTCCGAGAAGTTTCTTTGGTAGGAAATCGTATTTTTCTAACTCATTCAGCGTATTTCCTCTTTCTTGATGTCCATCTTTGACACGCGTCCAAACAAAACTGAGTTAATCAATCACAAAACCGTCTGAGAAGTTTCTTTCGTACGAAATCTTATCTTCCTAATGCCGTAAATCCAAATCCGATTCCATTTGTACAAGGCAAGTTACAGACTACTAAAACAATCTATTGCACAATTAATGGATTTATTTTTACTATACTTTATAATACTTTGAGTATGTTTGCTACACACTTTGTAATTAATTTTTCAATCATAAAAGTAAGTTTTCAAATTGTTTAAAAATAAATTCAAGAACTCATCTAAGTCCTTCTAAGTCGTTATTGCCCCACGTACTCGACTGCAAGTGCTAAGTGTTTATGCTTTTTTTATAACCTTTCCTGAGCACATTTTAATGCAATAAATTGTCAGCACTGTCTGCGCCTTTGACCATTTTTTGGCCGGCACACAGTTGTTGCTATTTT
The DNA here is from genome assembly GCA_963971225.1 of Melieria omissa. NCBI lineage: Eukaryota > Metazoa > Arthropoda > Insecta > Diptera > Ulidiidae > Melieria > Melieria omissa. The sequence goes on along the minus strand of OZ020268.1, from coordinate 39,881,972 downwards.
TCATGCCCATATCTCGTACAGTGCTGCACGTATAAATCATAAAACAACATTTTGTTCACTGAAGGTTGGGTCGTTGTGCCAGCTTCGTTCAGCGCGTTGATTGCTTCTTCCTTTCCTATTTTTCTATTTTTTGTTGCTTTGCTCCTACCTCGTAGTCCTCGTAGTCAGTTTTGCCTTTCTTGTCGGCCATCGTTTAAGTGCAGCGTTAATGCTCACCAAATTTCGCTGGTCCCATTTTTATTTTTATTTTTGTGTTTTGTTGCTTACTGCAAATGACGCTTTTGCTGTTCGTTAATGGATGTTGCGCACTTTTAATTTGGCATTTTGTACATTACTTTTTAGATTTTGCCGCTTTTCATTTCCTCTTCTTTACTTTGTAATTATGATTTGCTCATATTTTGCATGGCGCTTCGTCGAGTGTTAATGTTTGCGTAATTAAGTATGGGAAAATATCGCTTAAAATTTTAACTTTTTTGCTTTTCCTTAACAAAACAGCAAAGAGTTTTTGTTTTAGATTGCTTTGAACTGCAAAATTCTTTGAAAAAATGCACAAATCCGAACGAAATTTTAATGAATTAACTTTGTTCTCTGCTTATTTCACATTGATTTACCACAAACGAAATGAAATTTTGCTGCTTAAGTCAGCAAATAGACTTGTTTCATCTTTAATGCTAATGCAAAAGTTTACTTCAGCATTTGCATTACATACTTTAAGGCGTCTTATGAAGAAATTTTCAAGTCAATTTTTCTTAAGCTGCAACAAATTCCTAAGCTACGCATTTCATTCCATACTGTTTTTATTTTTGAATTTCGTTTTTGTATATTTTTAATATTCTAATCTAATCCTAAACTAATCCACCCCGCCAAAAAGTATGCAATCATTTGCCGCTTTACACTTCACCCATCCCGATTTACACTGGTCCGCTATTTCACCACTTGCGCCAACGTTTACTTGGGTGCGGAGCTTTTTGGAGCTTGTCTTGGGCGCCTAAAAGTATGCTTGCATTTTTAATAAACCCTAATTGCCAAAAGTTGCCTTTTTGTGCACCACGTCCGCAATAAATTTCGATTTGGTCCCTTTTCTTGCTCATTTAAAGTCGTCTACGCCAGCAGCATCGAACCACTTCCCATGCCATTTCTTGACCTTGGCTCGTTGTTGTCGTCTTAGTGCGCTCGCTGTACTTGCCGGCCAGTTCCTTTCGTCGGTGCACAACTACGGCGCACTCAGCAATTTCCACGCCATTGGCAGTGCCACTGATTTTCTGTGCTTCCTGCTCGTAATTTGACAAATTTAACGTTTAACTTTTATTAAGCGGAAAGCTTTTAAGAATGGCGTAAGAAATTCACGGCAGCAGACGAGCAACGACCAAGAATGCACAGCCACAAGTCGAGGGGCAAACCGGATAACCAGCGTGTATTTTTAATTGAAAGCCACGAGCGTAAAATGACTGCAGTGTTGTACAGAACGCTTCGGTTTTTTTGTAGTTAAGAATGAGGAGACTGAAGTCAGAGGAAGACTTTTAATACTTTTGCTTAAGACTTTTTTTTAGACTTTTGCTGAAGGGCTATGAAAGTAGTTGCGCTGTAGAAAAGTTTGTAGTAAAACTATTTTACACCAATGAGTGTACAATTTAATTGTGAAAGTGGTGCAAAAGAAATAGAAAGGGTGACATGCCAAGGAGTAGACAGGTACTTGTTCAGAGAGAGTATTATATAAGGTTTGGAAAAAAAGAAATCCACTAGTTTTCCTATTAGTCTGTAACTCGCCTTGTACAAGTGCAATCAGACTAGGAGGGCTTAAGGATTTAAAAACACAGACAGTGTCAGTCACAGACAGTTTCAGTCACAGTCTCAGACAGTTTTTTGATGGCTTTATTCAGTTTGGTTTGAGAAGTTCTCCTCAAAGATGGATACAAATAAAGAGCAAATACGCTAAATGAGTTAGAAATATAAGATTTCCTACTAAAGAAATTTTTCAGACACCTTTGTGAGTGCTTGACTCAGTTTTGCTTGAGATGTATCCGTCAAATTTAGACATCAACAGTGTAAGAAATGTAAGATTTACAACTAAAGAAACTTCTCAGACAGCTTTAGAAGTGCTTGACTCGGTTTTGTTTGAGACACATTCATCAAAGTTGGACATCAACAAAGAGGAAATACGCTAAATGATGTTAGAAATATATGATTTTTTGCTAAAGAAATTTTTCAGGAAGTTTTTGATTGTTTCACTCCGTATTGTTTGATGATAAAATGTATCCGTCAAATTTGGCCATCAATACAGAGAAAATAAGGTAAATGATGTTAAAATGATGCTACTATTTTCTACTAAAGAAATTTTTCAGACAGTTTTGTGAGTGCTTGACTCAGTTGGACAGAACCAAAGATACAAAACGTCATATTTTAGAGTTGTTCTTCGATAAAGACACAGACCTAAGTTAGGTGACTGAAAATATGTATAGCGTTTGGCGTCCTGACTGACTGTTACACTCAATCTCGCGGAATTTTGGTTAAATATATTCGATACAGTTCAGATAATTTTAATTTAAAGATGCACCACGCTCCGGAAGTTCAAAATGTCAATAAAATCGAAAAAATCGTCGAGTCCGACCGTCATGCTAAAGCTTTTTTATCTGTTTAGAAGGTAAACACCCCACAAAAAACCGTTGGGTATCACTTTTATAAGGCTTGATGGATACAAATGAAGCTTGATGACAATTTGAATGGCCATTTCCATCTAAGAATTTCTGCTCAATCGCAACAAAATCGATCCATTCCTAAAGCGTATGCTGACTGTCGATGAAGAGTGGATTACCTATGACAACGTCAAGCGAAATCGATTCTGTTTGAATCACGGTGAGCCGACGAAAGCTGTGGTCAAGCCAGGATTGACAGTCAGGAACGTTTCGCTGTGTCTTTGATGGGTTGGGCTGGGGATCATCTCGCGATCTACTTCGAGTACACGTCCAAACTAGAAAATTTCTGCGATCCAAATCAGGAGTTTTGTCCAATAGAAGAGTAACTGTGTTCTCCAGCCATACACATCGATAGTGACCTGTCAAAAAATCCAGAAGCTCGCTTTGGAAGTTCTTGCATATCCAACTTTTAGTTCGAATATGGCATCGAGTGACTACCAACTGTTTCTGTTTATTATTTTGCGCTGCTGAAAACTTTGCCTCAAGAAAAACTTGTGAACATTGACTGTCCCAGTTGTTGGCCAATTGGGACGAGGGAAGAAGACATAATGGAATTACCATCAAAATGGCAACAAGTCATGAAACAAAACGGTGCATATTTGAGCCAAATTGGATCATTCTAAATTTATTTTTACTGCACTGCAGAAAAACCTAGTCTTGTAGACATTGTTGCCTTAATCGCCAGGATGACAAAGGATAACAACAACCAAAGTTTCTATGACGTCGTGGGGCAATATTTCATTCTGTGCTAAGTATGTTGTTGTTGCTTATGTTTTTATTTTTGTTTTTTCGAGAGAGGGAGAAGGTTTTTACGACATCTTACCTACGTCAACCCGTCAGACACAGCCTGACATCACATTCGCAGCGTTTGCACAAAAATTGCTCCATTGCCATTAAACCAAATGCACAAAAGGCAACAAAAACAAATATGCCAACAACAAATGCCTTCATAAACAAAAAGGCAAAATTAACCCGTAAATGAAGGATAAATATGGGTGCAATATATATATATATATGACGATACTGTTTGCTGTTGTTGTTTGTTTACTTGTTGTTGTTATTATTTTGTCGTTGTTGTTGTTATGGACAGCGTCTTACTGCCTCTGGTTCACTGTTAACGCACAATTTGCTGTGCGCTATTATTTGCTTTTGTTTTTGTTGTTGTTGCTTTTTTACGCATCCTTTTTTATGGCCTTGAGTCGATTTCCCTTTGGTGTTGCGCATAATTCCGCGTGCTGTCCGTCTTCTCTCTTTCTCTCTCTCTTTCTTTCTGTTCGTCGCTTTTCCACTGCGCGCACCGTTGGATTTTATTTATTTTTATGTCCTGCAAGCGTTGCACTGCGGCATTATATAACACATTATTGTATTTAGTACTCTGCCATGCTCACAACAACAAAAACAAAGAATATTAACAATACCAACAACAACAACAACTGTTGTGTGCGTGCAATAACTCGATTCGAAACATTCTTACATACGTTGCGCATTGTAATGTTTGCACTGCTTGTTGCTGTTATTATGATTATTATTATTGTTGTTGTTATTGTTGTGTTGTTGTTTTTGCTGATATTGGCTATATAAAAAGCCCCTCGAGTAATGTTTCAATGGCAAGTAACAAGTTCTGACACCAGGCTGCTGGTTTCTGTTGCTTTCTTGCTCCTCTCTCTCTGTCCTTCGTCCTGCTCTGCTTTCGTAATGGCATCGCTTGCCGCCGAACTAATGACTTAGGGGACGTTAGGCATCTGACTCACACACTCACTTACCGACTGGCTAACTGACTTACTGGCCAACCGACCGAAGCGAAGCATTTTTTCATACTTTGCTCGCCTCTGTTTTCGTCGTAGAAAATTACATTACAATTCTGCTTCGCTTTTATTGCCTCATTTGCTCAAAGTCCTGCGTCTTGTTCAAACAGCCATATTTGTTCTTCTTAATCATCTGTTCGTTGTTTTTGTGTTGCTTTATTTATGTTTGTTTTACTACTTGTAACTAGAAAAACTGCTTAACTCAAACAACTTAATGAATTTTTTGTGGTAGAAAAGGACACGCACCACATGGCCCACAACTTTGGGTTGGATAGCAGTCGGACATGTGTTGACTTTTGTCATCAATCAGACTCAAACCTGTTGATACTGCGGCATCGAAATAAATAGCACCAGAGAATTGCTTATGAAATAATAAAAGCATAACTAAGACATTAATTGACCTCATAATTGAATGTCAGTGCTAGAGGGAATGAGAGTTGTTTGTTACTTTGGCGTTTATACTCTTTTGACTATTTATTTTTTTGTTTGCAAATAACACTTAAAGCCCATTTGAGCTTTCAAAGGAACCACCTACTCGATACCAGAAACCTAGTTTGTAGCTATTTGGTAAGCAATTATTTCATTTTTAAAAAATTTAGTGACACTAGTTTCCATATTTAAAGAAATTCCATTCTAAACTTCCTAAACTGAAGTAAAACATTTCAAGAAAGTTATGGCAAAATTTTCATACGAGGTCAGTTTGAAAAGTTAGTGACATAATGAATATCTCCCATAGTACAATTTAAATGCAGCACTGTTCCTAGCAAAGTTACTCAACTGGCCAAAACAACCCGTTACCGAGTTATGTCTGGCCGCTAAACTTCTCTTCAGGCATCTCCCCAGTTGGTCATACCAAAAGATAATAGGACGTCTTTCACTTGGTTCTTCCTCTGGAGGTCTCCCTATTTGCCATCGACCTCCAACTGCCGCTTCAAAAACCTCTTTCGCCGTAGTTTCATTGTCTCTACGGGAGACATGACAAAGCCAGCGTAGGCACTGGATGTTGATTCGTTGTGCAATGATAGGACATCTTCCACTTAGTTCTTCCATCGGAGACATGGTCTTTCCGTCACCGTCAACCTCCAACTACCGCGTCGAACACCTTTTTCACCGGAGGTTCATCGCCTACACGAGAGATATGGCTAAGCCACTGGGTGTTTGATTGATGATAGGACGTCTTCTACTTGTTCCTTCCGACTGGAAACACCGTATTCCTTTCGCCGTTGATCTCTAACTGCCGCGTCGAACACCTTTTTAATTGTCTCCACGGAAGACATGACAAAGCCAGCGTAGCCACTGGATGTTGATTCGTTGTGCGATGATAGGACATCTTTCACTTAGTCCTTCCACTGCAGACATGATCTCTCCGTCACCGTCGATCTCCAACTGCCGCGTCGAACATCTTTCTCACCGGAGGTCCATCGTCTATACGAGAGGTACGACTAAGCCGCTGGTTGATTGCTTGATGATAGGACGTTTTCTACTTGTTCCTTCCGACTGAAAACATCGTCCTCCCTTCGCCGTTGATCTCCAACTGCCGCGTCGAACACCTTTTTCATTGTCTCTACGGAAGGCATGACAAAGCCAGCATAGGCACTGGATGTTGATTCGTTGTGCGATGATAGGACATCTTTCACTTAGTCCTTCCATCGAAGACATGGTCTTTCCGTCACCATCGACCTCCAACTACCGCGTCGAACACCTTTTTCACCGGAGGTTCATCGTCTATACGAGAGACATGGCTAAGCCGCTGGTTAATTAATTGATAATAGGACGTCTTCTATTTGTTCCTTCCGAACGGACACATGGTCTTCCCGTCGCCGTTGACCTCTACAGCGTAGCCGCTATATGTTGATTCATTAAGCGATGATAGGACATCTTCCACTTAGTTCTTCCATCGAAAACATGGTGTCTCCATCACCGTCGACCTCCAACTACCGCGTCGTAGACCTTTTTCGCCGGAGCTTCATCGTCCCTACGGGAGACATGGTCAAGCCAGTATAGTTCATGGAGGAGTGGAGTTCAAAGAGTTTGTTTAGATCGCTAAACACTGCCGGCCGCGCAGCTCTCAGAAATTAATATTGTCAATAATATTGTATTGTGCGCGTCCCTTTATGTGTTTATATGTACGGATGGCAACCCTGGCCATCCCGAAGGGAGCTTGCGCGACCGGCGGACACTCAACGTACGAACTCCGGCGAGACAACACAGATCAACTTTGACTTTTACAAAATTTAACATTTTCATATATATATTTAAACAAACAATCAACATCTAATTAATAAACTTTACACAAAAATTTCCTGACAAAATCGTTTGGGTTTTTATTTCTACGCGCGCGCGGGTTTAGTTATTCTGAGCTTTCGAACATGGTCCTTCGAGCCGGATACGATTTGTAGCTGGCACATAAACAAACAACATTAAACAAAATACATGAAAACATAGTGACAAAACAAAATCAACAAAGAGCAGTGCAAAATAGTGCCAACCCCAAAACGAGCAAATCCAAGTGTATAAAACAAAAAACTACAGTAAAAACAATTGCAAACATAGCAGTGATTGAGACAAAAACAATAACCACGCACAAAATACCTTAAAACGCGCAAACAAAAAATAACAACAACCACATACGGAACACCAAACCACCAAATTTCACACAACAACAACCACAAGGAGAACTGAAGATCAACGGTCAGCAGCGTGGGAGTAGCGGCATACCCGCCAGCAGCGAGCGCTACTTGGGAGCACCCGATCTTAAGTATTGTCTGTCCCCTTGACAATACTGACTGTAAGTTGGCTTATTTCCTTTATTATACCGAGCGGTTGGAGTCCCATTGTGTATATTTTCTATATACAGAACCAACCCGCTCGATTATAGTTGCACTTGCAGTCGGAACATACTTTGCATATGTACATTTTCCCATATGTACATATGTAAATAGTGTCGCTGACCTCTCAGTGCAGTTCCACATACTTACAGTGGCACTACATGAAACTCTTTATGTAGTGCACTGGAGTGAAAAAAATAAGTTGTGGAATAAATTCAGTAGCAAATTATATTTTCTTAACACCTTTGAGAAAAATAATTAAATATAAGCTTGCTGTCTCCAATTCCTTTGGAGAAATTATTTCGTTTTCCTTACATTTTCGTTCCATCACAAAATTTGTTTGTGTGTTCACTCAAAACCCCTCTGAGGTGATACACTTCAACAAAATTTCCTGCACTTCTCGTGAATGTGCTCCACTGTGCGACATTCCTAGTCGGTTTTGTGGCAATTCGAATATCTTTCGAATTTTGTTGGTGTTTTTTCTCGACTCTTGCCTCCTGTACTTCTCAACCATCGATTCATTTGTTTATTAACTTCTAAATTATTCTGTATTTCGACATGCCAATTGAAAAATCATTCGAAAAGTCTCATATTCCCTCCATGAGCATTTTTAATTTCGAAGCGGACAATTTGGTTCACTTTTGTTCCAAACTCTCTTCTGTCCCTATCGAAGAGTTAGCGCCCGCAATCCTCAAAGCGTATTTAGCCGATCTCAATGGCTACTATGCGGATCTAAAGGCAGCTTTTTCGCAAGTCGGCATCACCCCAGATGACGTCCTGCCTAAAACTTTCAAGTCGATCGCTCGCTCAAAAATGGAACTGTGCCGAGAACGGGTGTACGAAACCATGGCCCAGATTTCGGACCTCATGGACGCTCAGCAACCTCCTCTCGCTGAAACCATTCGTCCAGCAGAAATCCCCTTCCCTTCTGCAACAGAGCAGGCAAGTAATTCTATTTGCCTGAATGTCCCTCCTTGCGACACCGAAATCTTCTCCGGCGGGTATGAAGAGTGGCCGTCCTTCCGCGACATGTTTTCGGCGGTTTATATTAACCACCCGAAACTCACCTCTGCCCAAAAGTTATATCACCTCCGATATAAAACAACCGGAAAGGCTGGCGCCATCGTTAGGCAGTATCCATTGAGCGATTCTAACTTCGAATTGGCATGGAATGCGCTGAAGTCCCGATTTGAAAATCGGCGCATTCTGGTGGATAAACAGGTCAATACGCTCTTGAACCTCCCTCAAGTAGCTGTTGAAGACAGTGAAGCGCTGCAAAGCCTTCAAAACGCAATAAACAATTCTCTGTCCGTCTTATCTTCTCAAGACGTCTCGACAGAGGGTTGGGACCCGATCCTGGTCTACATTTGTTCAACGAAACTCCCGGAAGAAACTTTATCCCAGTGGGAACAGTCCCTTAGTTCCCGGAGAGATCTTCCAACCTGGGAACAAATGAACACATTTTTGACCAGCAGGTATGAGGTCGTGGAAAGACTTAACCTTTTGAGGCCGACCAAGTCCGTGTTTTCTCACAACCGGGATCATAACAGAGCTCAAAACTTAGCTGAGAGCAGATGGACTTTCCTCTGTCCAGTTTGCAGCGCGGCTCATGCGCTCAAACTATGCTCGAAGTTCAAAAGGTTATCTGTTTATGATCGAGTAAAGGCAGTACGAGCCCACAACTTGTGCACAAACTGTCTGTCCCATACTCACTTGAAGCGGGACTGCACAAGTAAACACACTTGCTTGCAATGTCAGAAGCAGCATCATTCTATGCTCCACTTCGCTTCTGACATCACCCCAAATCGGCGAAGAGACACCATCTCACCAATTTTCACGACTCAGCCTCGGAGTCCATCAAACATCTCATCCGTGTCGAGAAAATCCCGGAGTTCTCGAGATGAGTCATCTTCCGTCACATCGCGAAGACGGAAAAACCGTCCTGTGCAGTCCCTTAGCACGACGGTTAAGGAAACAGCCCTTATCCCCGTGTCTGAATATAGACCGTTTGGGCACATCGCAGACGAAGCGCAACCCCCGCGCAGCATTCATCCCCGATCAGCAACAAGCCGTAGACGACAATCGCAGGATTTTAGTCGGACTCGCCTTGACAGCGCATCTTGTCCACACGCGAGTCATCTCCATACTCGCGGCTGCAGCATCATCCAACCGAGATCCGAACCAAGGATTCAGACCAACAAGTTGCGCGGGCGCCGAGTTCGGACCCTCCTTCCACGAGCCATCCAAACCCTAATGGACCTCCGGGGGGTCCCATCAATGCACGAGTGCATCCGGCCCCAGGATGTTTAGATCGCTAAACACTGCCGGCCGCGCAGCTCTCAGAAATTAATATTGTCAATAATATTGTATTGTGCGCGTCCCTTTATGTGTTTATATGTACGGATGGCAACCCTGGCCATCCCGAAGGGAGCTTGCGCGACCGGCGGACACTCAACGTACGAACTCCGGCGAGACAACACAGATCAACTTTGACTTTTACAAAATTTAACATTTTCATATATACACTTAGGTGCAAAATTGAGTCAATAATATGAAAATTCATAATAATCGCATTTTTGTACCGGTCAATCGCAAAATTTTTATGAAATTTTTCGCAAGTCTATTAGATTACACCTTGATTAACCAGGATCCACCATAAAAGATTAAAAATTTGGCACATATATATGCATTTTGTCCAATATTCTAAATTAACACATTGACTCAATTTTGCACCCACATGATTTTAATAAGAAAACTGTAACTTTGTTTTAGTATTTTATCCAATATAAATTTATCCAATTAATTCTTGGGTTCTGTTTGGCATACTTTTATATAATTTGGTTACAAACTCTGGTGGAATGGCGTACCACTCTTCTTCCACTGCAAGCCAGAGATCGATTTGCCCTTTTGGGACAGAACTCTTTGCTAATTGTCTTTTTAAGTAAGCCCACGGGTTTTCGATCGGTTTTAGGTCTGGGCTTTGGGCGGGCTATTGCATTACACCAAATGGCTGTTCTTTCAACCAATCACGGACGAAACGTGCAGTATATTTGGCGTCATGGTCATGCTGAAAAATATTTCGTACTGTATTTCGCAGCATCATGTCCACTGCCACTGGCAAATTGGTCCCTAAAATGTGGACGTATTGTTCCTTACGCATTATGCCGTCAATTAGCACAATGGGTACAACGCCATTTGGTGTAATGCAACCCCAGACCATAATTGAGCCGCCTCAATGCTTTACTGTTTGTTGAACATTTGAAGGCTTTACAGGATTTTCGCCTTTGTCCCAGAACCAGGTCCTTCCATCTGTTTGGAATCGGTTAATTTTCATCTCATCCGACCAAATAACCTCTATTTGTAAATGTAATCAGCGCAAAGTTAGTAACGAAGGTACACTGCATTAATACTTGGCTCCAATCAAAATCAGTCTAAAAAATGTGCCTTTCTGCAAACTCGCGTCTTAGTTTTACGTTCTTGGCCGATAGAAGTGGCTTCTTCTTCTTAACCATCGCCTTAAACCCAACTTTATGCAGCATTCTTCGCACACTCCGCACACTTACATCCCCAGTAACGCACCCCACAGCCTCCTTTGCGGTGGATATGTACCCGGAAAAAATTAAACGGCCAATTTTGCGGTCCTCCTTTTCCGAAATTTTGGGTTTTCTTCCACCATTTTTCTTAAATTGTAAACCTTTTACAATTCGGCAAACGGACGACTGACTTACGCGCGTAAGTTTAGCGATATCTCGACTTGAAAGCCCATTAATGGCTTTTTCAATAATAATTTTTTTAATGCTCGCCGAAATCGCGTTCATTGCACTTTAAGTTTCCGAATCGTATTTATTCAATGAATGGTTACAATTTTTTTGGTTACAAAAAACATTTTAACCATTAACAGTTAAAAAACAGGTTGCTTAACATATCACTTCATAGAAATTATGTAGGGTGCAAAATTGAGTCAATGTGTTAATTTAGAATATTGGACAAAATGCATATATATTTGCCAAATTTTTAATCTTTTATGGTGGATCCTGGTTAATCAAGGTATAATCTAATAGACTTGCGAAAAATTGCATCAGAATTTTGCGATTGACCGGTACAAAAATGCGATTATTATGAATTTTCGTATTATTGACTCAATTTTGCACCTAAGTGTATATTTAAACAAACAATCAACATCTAATTAATAAACTTTACACAAAAATTTCCTGACAAAATCGTTTGGGTTTTTATTTCTACGCGCGCGCGGGTTTAGTTATTCTGAGCTTTCGAACAGAGTTCATTGGAGGTTTGTATTTAATAGTCATCGCCAATCCGAACAAGACTAAAGATTCAACGAACCACCTTTCTCTTGAAGACCCCAAAGGTCGCTAAGCTCAGTGCTTCCACGCCATCAAGAAACACGAACAGAAAGAGCGTCCTATAGAGTACAAGTTTTGCCGGTCGAGGGAGGTCTCTTCTACTCAATCACCTACTGTGACCGTAAGCACCTATGGGCAGTAATAATCCTTTGCTTTTTTCTAGGAATTCCTTCCAGACGAATTCCTTGACAACTTCGAAAGTATACCTGTTGGTCTCGACTTGCGCCCATTAACGCTGCGAGTCACTGCGTCTAGGTAGCATACACTCCTGTCAAACTGCCAAATAACTGATAGTAAATTACTGTCAAATTTTGATCAAGCTTCGCAATTAAGTTAGTGTTTGACAGCCCTTGAAAGCAGACAACCTTATCAGGTTCAACAAAAAGAGGCAAAAGTGAACTTCCTGTGCTCATCAAGCTGGAAAAGCTTGATCGAAATTCAATTTTCAAAAACAACCCAACAATTTTTACATTTCATAACGATTTGGGTTAAAAGTTTCAGTAAATTTTGTCTACTTTAACTCATCTACCTAGATAACTCACACATAAATGGGTCAAACCCCCTACCAAACATCTGTTTTTGCAAAAATTTCAATTCCCAATTGTGTTTTCAAATGGTGTTAAGTAAAATGGTCAAATGGTGTGAAACGAAACCAAAACGAAATCCTGTGTGCGTCACTGGGGTCATGGTCCAGCATTGCTAATTCATGACTTGCTTGAATTTTCTATCATTTCTTGGCATACTTTTAGGCGCCCTAACATGACGTACATGCAAAATGACTTAGTAAAATGTCTTCGTGTTAATCCGTCATTAATTTTCATTAACTTTAAATTAATCTCTGTTCACTAACAAACCTTTTACACATTTTCTCTTCAACTTAATGACTCGCAAATTGACATTTTGCTGCACCCTTTACGACACACACATTTAGATCTCGGCGTGTTAACTACCTCACTCACTTAACAATTCGGTTGCCATTAATCTTTGTCGTTGTCCTCACTCACGCGCCAGAATCATTTTAAATTGGGTTGTAATTGTTAGATCGTCCACTACAACAACACTGACACTTTTTTTGCTACAAACGTACACACTTCGTCACACACACACACACACACACACACGTACGAATTCCATACACAGTTCGCCTTGTTTGCTGGACATTTTCATTTAATTAACAATAAAATCCTTTTTTGTTTTTTTGGGCCCCGTGTCACACCAACACCGGATTATAAAATTAATGATGCTTACAGCGGCAGCTGTTGATTTGAAATTTTTGCTATTAGTGTTGTTGTTGTTGGTGATGGTGGTAACGCCTGGTAATGTGGACAAAAGCCACACAACAACAACTTGTTGATACGGTCGGTATTGCCGTCAAGTGTTTTCTTATTGTAATTTAGCACATTTGCCCACAACAACACTTGGCTCTGGTTGACAATTCATTCATTCATTTTGTCGCTTTTGCGTTCACGTTCCTCTTTTCCAGTAATTTGGTTGTTGCCACATTTTCCAGCCCACTTGCGTTGACAGCTGAACAACGGCCCAGCAACTGCACCGAAAAGCATTGCCACCACATCCGTTGCCAAAGTGCAATTGTCGCATTGCCATCTCGTTGCAGCGTGACAGCAGTTGCCGCAACAACTTTTAGCCTCCAAGAATTTTCATTTGCCAAACATTCTTTTTCGTTGCCTCTGTTGTAGTTTGTCACTTGCATCAAAGTTTATCGCATGCTGGCGCGCAGAGCTGAAGACAGACAGCATGCAGCATGCTGGAAAATTGCATATTTTAAGGCGCTGCACAAGTTCGCTTTGTGGTAGTGGCCGGGTCGCGCGGCACGTGCAAAGTTATTGAGCTGCGGCATTTCGTGCTTTTGCGCTATAAGTGACGCAAATATGAATATAAACACAATTATGTTTTATATGACAGTGTCAGCTTTACGGCGACACGACATGGCGCTTGCGGCCGCGCTTTGCTGCTCAAGTGGCAGCTCTGTCACATTTGAAATATGGCGCTGAAAGTTGAGACTAAACATGAGGCCGTGGGTATCTGTTTTGTTGGTGTGAAGACATGCAAAAAAAAAAAGAAAGAAAAAAAAAAGTATTTCCGTCAGGAAGTTGGGAAGTGTTTGAAATGGTAAATGTTGCCTAAAAGTATGTCACAAATAGTGCTGCTTTCAATTCAAGAGTTGGCTACCAATCGGTAGGAAACTTGCTACAAAGAGGAGTAGATTGAAAAAAAAAAAGGAATATGGTTTATATTTTTGCGAGAACGTCACACGAAGTTGCTTAATTGTATATGCTGCCTAAAAGTATACCAAACATAGCTGTTTCAATTCAAGAGTTTGTCACTTACCGATTAGTGGGGACTTGTCACAAAGCGTAGAGGCGTAAATTAAGGAAGAAAATAATAGACAACGTTTTTTAATCGTTTATGCTGCCTGAAAGTATACCACAAATAACGCTGTTTTCAATTCTAGCGCTTTCCACTAGTTTGAAGGAAGCTTACCACAAAGAGTAGTAGAGTAAAGGTAGGAAGGAAGTGAAGAAGGAAAAGCGATGGTTTAAGTTTTCGTCACACAGTCAAAATAATTTTCAAAATTGTATATGCTGCCTAAAAGTATGCCACAATCAACGCTTCTTTCAATTCTAAGAATTTCCATCAAACGCTTAATATTGAAAGTTTTTTTAGCATTCTTTAAAACCAAACTGATGGTCAAATTTTCCAAACGCAAAAGGGGCCAAATTTGTGGGTAGTTTTTGGTTATGTTAAATTGTAAATGTTGCCTAAAAGTATGCCATAATCGAACCTGTTATAAATTCTTATGATTGCCAGTAATCGGAAGAGCACTTGCCACAGAGTGCACCAGAGTAAATGTTGGGAGGACGTAAATAAAGACATGCGATGATTTTTACTTCCGTCACAACCTTGGAAGAGTTTTCTAAATTTTTATTCCTGCCTAAAAGTATGCTACAAATAGCATTACTTTCTGTTTTCGTGATTGCCATCAATTGCAAATTATTTAAAAATATTTGTTTGCACTTTTCGATTGCAACCAGAGGCTAAAAGTTCCTGAACGCAGTAATAACCCAATTTGTGGCCAATTTTGTGAATGCCAAATAGCAAATATTGCCTAAAAGTATACCACAAATATCGCTGCTTTTAATTCTATCGATTGCCACCAATCACAGACTATTTTTTTAAATATTTTTCCAAGCATGTTTTAAAACCAACCCTAAAGGCCTGAGGCCCGAATTTCTCGAATGCAATAATAACCAAATTTGTGGCTATTCATAGATTGTGTATGCTGCCTAAAAGTATGCTTCAATCAGTATTACTTTCAGTTTTAGTGATTGCCATCAATCGCGGAATATTTAAAAATTTTGCTTAGAACTCTTAGATACCAAACTGAAAACATTCACATCACTTCTTCACAGTGTTGCTTCAAGGACCTTCATACCTCAAACGCAAGCAGCGCCCCTCTCTCACTCTTTAGTTACCTTAAATTATTTGCCTTCTTGGACGCCAAGAATAATTTTTCAGCACACTACTTTTCAGACATTTTGAACATTTTTTACTCAGTGCAAATTTTTCACAGCTGCCCAAAAGTGCCGCACTGCATAATTTCTGCTTTGTATTTGGCCTATTTCTTTTTTTCCATAAAGTTTGACAAGTGTTTTATTGTTGTTGTCACTAACTAGTGTTGAACACAAAGCGTTTTAAACCTAACTGTTTAATGCGTAGCCAAATCTGAAAGTGTCAGTTTTGCGTGAACGTTTGCCAACTGTGCAAGGACTAACTTTCATTGTGCGTTTGTCCTTGCGGCAAATGTTGGCCACAAAATGCGCCTTTGCTGTGGGCATTGTGTGAAATGTGCTTATTAAATAGTGTCGGAAGTTGTAAACAGTTGTTTAAAATATTTTGAACATCCGACGAACATCAAAATGCTTAAAGGCAAAACCACCGAGTTTATTTCATGTTTTTGGGTTTTATGACACTCACATATTTTCTTTTTGAATGCTTGTAGGTTTTAGATCTTATGAAATTTTACATGTTTATCAAAACTGGGCGCTATAGTCTTTAAAACAAAAGGTCTTCATTAAAATTGAAGTTGAGAAAAAATGGCATGGAAAAAATGAAAAAACAACTCGTACGATTTTCTCTTAAGAATATTTAATGCAAAAGAGTTTAGTACACAAATAATACCGTTAGCACTTTTAATGTCAAATACTGCTTAAAGTATGCCATGAAAAAACTGATTGAAGATTATAAAAGCTTATTAATCTAAAATCCATACAAAATTCCTAGTATAATGAACCAATGTTTTAGGGTTAAATGCCTCCTAAAAGTATGCAATGAGAAAGCAATTGCAATATGCAATTGAAAGACTATGAAAGCTGCTTAAATTTGTCCGTAGAATCTATTGGACATTTCAATAAAAAACGTAGTTTAAGGAAGCAATACGAAACAATTTTGCAATTACTTACTCATCTTTTCTGTAAACTATATTCAATGCAAGCACTTCGGATTAAAAATCATACTAAATAAATATTAAGCGCCTAAAAGTATGCCATGAAGAATCAATTTGTTTCCGTACCAATAAGACTCTACAATACTTACTTACTTCTTCTATGAACTTCAATGCAAGCATTTTAGTATCAAAATCATACTAAATCAACATTAAACACCTCCTACAAGTATGCCATGAAGAATCAATTTGAAGACTATTCCATTTTTCCGTAGTTGCTATCGGACAATTAAACAGATTTAAACAAAAATATCGCAGTTTAAGGAAACAATACTTACTCTCCTTTTCTCTGAACTGTATTTAGCAGAAAATCATTCTAAATCAATATTAAATACGCCTAAAAGCATGCCCCGAAAAAGAAAATTACATACCACAAAAGGTGCTTCAATGTGTTTATACAGTTTATTAGAATCTCTTTAAAACTTCAATGCAATCGTTTTAATATCAAAATCATACTAAATTAACATTACACCCCCTAAAAGTGTACTATGAAGAGCAATTTGTAGAATCGGAAAGCTGCTAAAATTTATCCGTAGAATCTATCGGACGGCTAATTAAATTTATGCAAACATTTCGCAGTTTTAGGAACTGAACTATACTCAGTATACAAGCCTTACTAAATCAGCATTAAGTAGTAGGAAGCAGTAGCCACTTTCTATATTTCTTAACTATTTTCAGTGGAAAAATCATTCTAAACCAATATTAAATAGCGCCTAAAAGCATGCCACGAAAAAGCAAATTGCAGACCAAAAAAGCTTCTTGAATGTGTCCTTAGAATCTATTGGACAGTTGTTGTTTAAGAAAGCAATAGCGGCGCCTCTTATCGCTGAATCATATTCAGTAAAATGGCATTCTAAATTAATATTAAAGAACGCCTAAAAGCATGCCACACAAACGCAACTTCCCGACCAGAAAAGCTGCTTCAATTTTTTTCGTAGAATCTATTGGAATCTATTCTCTATAAACCTCAATACAATCATTTTACTTGTATCAAAATAACACTAAACACCTCCTAAAAGTATGCAATAAAGAATAAATTCGAAGGCTATGAATTTTAAATTTCGGTTCATTTAACATGTAGTTAGGCTGAACTTATATAGAATATATTTTTACTGCAATATTTCCAAGTCTTGTAAATCAGTTTTGTTTTAAAACGTTTAAGCAAAATCAAAGAATACCAACATACATTACTGATTTTGGTTGCAATCCCCCTTCATTCGCTTTGTGGCTCACATGGAATGCCAATACAAATTGCTGCCCCTCCTCAATGTGCAAGCACTCGACTCAACAACCAGCTGAATGACACTAATACACACAACAACAACAACAAGAACGACCATAAAGCACTTTGAGCATTGCTTCAAGTGCCACATGTGACATGTTCCGACATTGTTGAGCGACACTCACACACACACACAATTCGACGCCTAACGAGTCCGCAACTGGCAGCGCTCCAGCTCGCCACACAAACTTACGATCTCTTTAAGTACCAACACATCGAAAACATTGCAACGAACGCGCCACATTCCCAGCGCCGTTTCGGTGAACGCTCGGACAGGCGTCGACGACTGGCAGGCGAGCGTTGTCACTGCATCACTACAAAAACATCAAAAACGATGGCATCGCTGACAGTGACATTAATTCCCGTATGCGCGTCGCTGACTGGCTTCTCTGGCTGACAGTCGGTGTTGTCTGCGTGACAGTTTCTATGCGCACCGAGTGACTCGAGCATGAAATGCGCCAGGACACATTCGCATCGGCTGAAAATAAATGGCCGCAGCAAAGCGGAGAAATCATTTCGGTTAAGTATCTTAATAATTAAATAAATCACAGCAACAGCTGCGCCAAAATGGCAGAGTAATTAATTCGAAAGCCTCTTTGAAGCGGACAGTCTTAATGACGGAACAAGCAAACTTGCATCGCATGAACGAAAGTACTCAAAATATTGCAGGGGCGGTAAAAATTGCTGTTGGTTTCTAAGGAAGTTGAAGTAAAGTAAAAAATAGGAACGTTCCTGCGATTATTTATCAGCAAATCGTTTGTTCTGATTTGGCAGGTCTGAAGTACTTCAAGGACACTCATTCCAAAAAAGGTGGTTGCGAGGCAAAATAAATACTGCTGGTTGGATGAATGAATCTTTAATTCATCTATAATGCCAGAGAGCACATACCGATTTTGTCGAGAGACATACGAAACTTTATATAAGTTGACAAAAAAGGACAATCGGACGAAAAATGTTCACCTTCGGCCTGTATTTTGCCCGAAGCCTATTATTAACAGAATGTGCATATATTGGCCGAATGTGACCAAACCCGAGGCCCTTTAATCGGTCCTGCTTTATTTAAAGTCATTAATTAGGCAAGTACCCTGAAAAGTATGCTTCAATCTAAGCTAATGGAATCATTAGGCATTTCTTTATCCAACGTTATGGACTGTTAGAATGTGCTTTTCAGCTGACTTTTCAATTCACACTACGCACATACGTCAAAGTCCCTTAGCGAAATTTTAACGCTTGAGTTAATGTTAAAACTTGTCGAATTGCCACATTAAAACTCTCCATAAACTGCAATTTTTCATTTGGAAATAGCTGTCTCGACCGATTTAAAAAAGTGCCACTTACTACATAAATGCCAAACCTTCGGCCGTGGTTTTAGACCTCCAAACATTCGTCATTCCTCTATCGCGAGCGTCACCAATGCGGACAAGTGCCGCTCGCACTTGGCGACACGTGCAACCATTGACGCAGAGTGTGGACGCTCATTTATCTAAACGCGTGCCACATATTGCCGCATGTGTTGCAAGTGCGTCAAAGTACAGAAGTACAGCATTGATGGACGGCTGGCACGGTCTGTTAAAAGTTTTCAGAACTCTTCCAGCGACGATGGTTGCCTAGGCGAATATGTGCCTCTGCTCGCTACACATCTTCGGTATTTGACATTTTGATTGATTACACAGAGGTTAAGCTCACACACACACGCACACAAATACACACAATCAACCAGCTGCCGCAAACCTTCGACAAAAACTTTGACAACTTTTACGATGATGTACAAGTGGCGCACAACAAGCAACAAGAATGAGCACCGTGAACCATGAACCATGAACAGCGAACGTTAAAGTGCAATATAAATATTTTAAATTGTACTCAAGTACCAGTCGAAGCTTGGGTAAGAAACGCTTGAGGGCAGAAAATCGTTAACACTCCGCTTCAATGCTCTTCAATTGCTGTCATCCTGCGTGCAACATTTGCATGCGTCATTGCGGGCCAACGACAGAATTCGTCCTCTTCGTGTTGCGGTGTCGGTGCGTTGGCCGGGTCAGGGGCCAGAGGGCAGCGCAGGATAGACTTGGCGATGGCTGAAACTTAATTACATTCAATTGACATTGTCCGTCAATTGCAATCTGTGCAGCTGAGTGGTCAGCACTGCTCGAGAATGGAACACCCCACATGTACTCAACTTAACTCGAGTCGTTGAGTCGAGCACGAAGAGCGGCAGCTAAGGACGCAGGATGGGTTTATATCTGTCAGTGCAGTCAATATACATTAAATTTGTTGTCATGAAGCGATGAAGCGCAACCATTGCTGTCATGCTTACCTTCCCTTTCTACGGCCATACCGATGTTGTTATCACTTTGTTGTTATGGTTCTAATAATTTAGCATATTTCCCGCTTGTCAACTCAAGTGTTTTCACAAAATTTACCAACAGGCTTTTCCTTCCGTTTTGAATTTGACTTTACTTCCCTTTTCGTACGTCGAGTGGAATAATGAAATGAAATCAAATCAAATGAAACTAAATTAATATGTTTACAGTAATTTGAAACGAAAGCAAAAGTCACAGTGACTTGGAAGCGTTGAGTGGAAGCTTGATGAACATGGGATGGCGTACAAGTTGCTTTTTAAGCAGCTAATTTGATTTGAACCATGATTTTGGGCCTAAGTCAATTACACATATTTTTGGCATTGCTTTAGGCGTTTATGCTATGAAATGTTTAAAAATGTAGGTTAAAGTGGTCTTAAAGTGTGCTTAAAAAAGCAAACTTGGCGACTATTGGCTTTGAGTTATTTAAACATATTTTTATCATTGTTTTGTTGAGTAATGTTCTAAAATATGGTTCAGCCTAAAAGTATGCTTTAAAAGCAGAAAAATTACTTTATCTGCCTAAAAGTATGCTTTAGAAGCAGCTAACTTAACTCAAAGCGTTAATATTGTTAGCATTGCTTTAGGCGCATTTTTTACTGCTCAATCCTAGTTCCAAACACAGGTTGGCCTAAAAATATGCTTTAAAAGCAGCCGAATTGAGACGAATTCTCAACATTCAAGTTTAGATGAGTATAGCGTTGCCTGTTCTGTTGCTTAGTGTTAGAAAATTTAGTTGCTCCTTAAAGTATGCTCTAAAAGCAACAGCAATAATTAGTGGTTTAACGCAATTACATGTTTTTTGGCATTGCTTTCAGTTTTCATGCTGCGAAATGTTCCAAAATATGGCTCGGCCTGAAAGTTTACTTTCAAATCAGGAGCACTTTCTTTATCTGCCTAAAAGTATGCTTTAGATGCAGCGAACTTCTATTGAAGCTTTAATATTGACTTTAATTAATTTTTGAATTTTGTAAGCATTGCTTTAGGCGCATTGATTGCTGCACAAACTTGCTTCAAAATATAGGTTAGCCTAAAAGTATGCTTTGAAAGCAGCGGAATTAACTAGAATTGTTAATATTAACTTAAAGTTAAGTTTGTACATGTTTAGCGTTGCTTTAGGCGCCCTGTTTGTTCCTCAATGTTCTAAAATATTGTTGCGCCTAAAAGTATGCTTCTACAGCACAAACATTTACTAGGGGGCTTACTTAAATTATATAGTGTTGCCGTTACTTTAAGCCAACATGAATGCCAAATGTTTTAAACTATGGTTCGGCTTATAAATATGCTTTGAAACAGAAAAGTTTACTAGTTTTGCCTAAAAGTATGCTTCAGAAGCAGCTAATTTCACTGCAAACGTTAATAGTGGCTTTAACTAAATTTTGAATTTTGTTAGTATTGCTTTAGGCGCATTGGTTGTTGCTTAACCCTTTCCGACATGAAAATAACAGCCCGCTGTATGAATTGTATGGGCTGTAGTCCAATATATTGGACATTGTGACTGAAAGGTTTAATCTTGTTTCAAGAAACAATTTGGACTCAAAATATGCTTTAAAAGCAACTAGAACTGACTAGAACTGTTGAGCAATTCGTTAAGCACCCTGTTTTGGTGCTGAATGTTCTAAAATAGATTTGCGCCTAAAAGCATGCTTTAAAAGCACCACCATTAATTAGTAGCTTAAGCCAATTACATATTTTGGCATTGCTTTCGGCTTACATGCTGCGAAATGTTCTTAAATATGATTCCACCTAAAAGTATGCTTTACAAGCAGCAACATTTATTTATTGATTTAAGGCAATTACCTTTTTATGGCGTCACTTTAGGAGCAGTTTTATATCTTGTTCTGCTACAAAATGTTTCTAAATTGGATTCGGCCTAAAAGTATGCCGCAAAGAGGGTAAACTTGACTTGCAGCATTCATGTGGAGTTTGAGTAAATTTGATTATTTTAACACTGCTTAAGGCTTATGTTTTGTTGTTAACTGTTGACCCAAAATATTGGTCAGCCTGAAAGTATGCTTTAAGTATGTGGCAATCTTGACCAGAACCTTTTCTATTAGCTTCAAGTCAATTAAACATATTTTTTTTAGCATGGCTTTAGGCGCACATTTTGTTTCACTATAGTTTTTTAAAGAATTTTATTTTTCATGAATTTTATTCACAAACAAAAAAAGCCTAAAAGTATGCTTTAAGTATGCGGGCATCTTGACTAGAACCATTTCTATTAGCTTTAAGTCAATAACACATATTTTTTTAGCATTGTTTTAGCATTTTGTTTCACAATATGTTTTTAAAAAAAAGCATTTTTCATTAATTTTATTCACAAAATTTACAGCAATTTACTTCGCCATTCATGTTTTCATACAAAGTAAATTAAAAAATAAAAAGGGGAAAAAATCTAACCACATAGCATCAGAATTCAATAGATTGTTCACATCTATCGATGCCAATTGCTGGCATTCAAGTATTTGCTTTGACAGTTTGCAGCACACAATTAAAAAAAAAGTTTTTTCAAATGTTTTTTAAAACCACAATAGTTATTGTTTTTGCGGTCTGCCACCATGTTGAACACATTGACATTTGACCAACACATGTCTGGCTTTTCGATCATTGCTGTTTGGACGTTTGTGTGTATGTATGTATGTGAGTGTGTTAAAAACTGTGATTGAAATCCTTTTGACCACAGGGCAATCATGCATTTGATCGATGAATCTTATATTTGCGATTTGCCTTATGTAAACACACACACATGTAAATACTTGCAACAACAATTCAATTGACAAATTATTTTTTGGCGCGTAGTTCAATTAATTAAGCGGCTGGTTAGTGATCTACCTTTCAAATTCTTCCATCATGCATTACTTGGTCTTTTCTTGTATTCCTTTCTGCATTATTTCTCTTTATAGGATCTCTTCTCGGCGTTATTCTTGTTCTTTCTGTTCCTCTCTTTTTTCCCTCCAAACTCCTTTCTTTCTATGGTCATTTTCCATCTTTGTTCCTCTCTGTTTTCCCCTTTTCATCTCACATTATACTTTGTTTTCCTCGTCTTATTATTCATTCACATTAGTACTCGTCCACTGTCACTACACTCTACTCCCTCTGTCACGTTCTGCCATATCTTCACTTTTCTTCTTTTTCTAGAATCTTCATTACTGCTGCACAAGCTCGCTTCACTGCTATTATCGTACACTTCTTCCTCTTGTCCCAATGTTGTTCAAAAGTGTGACAAAAAAAATTTACAACACCCACAAAACATTCCCGCATCCGCTGCTTTATTGCAGCTAGAAAAAAAAACATTTCCAATAATTCATTTCGAATTCCTTAAATTCCTTGTCCGCACACGCCAAAAGGCGTCAATGTGCCAATGAGCGCGTGGTGTGTTATTTGACAGTCACTTGTTGCCTTTGAAATGTTGAAGAAATATTTCATTGCCTTTTCGTCGTTCTGCCATGGCGGCCCGTCTCAAATTCGGCCCATTTCCGCACAGGCGGCACTTTTCATCACCATCATCATCGACGACGACGACAAATCGACAGCCATCATAAAGTGTGGAATTTTTATTACAACATTTTTCTTCACATACTTTGGGGCGTTTGCAAGCACATTATATTGTTGTTGCATAATTAATTAATTCTCCCTTGCAAAGGCAGAGGCGTGTATGTCTTATAGGTTGTTGTTGTTGTTGTTGTTGCTGTGTTTGTAGACATTGTCGTCTATCGACTGTCGGCCGAATAAAATAGTCTGATGCGGAGTTCGTTGAGTTGGCTCAACGAATGGGCGTTCCAAGTTGGTCTGTTTACTTGTCAAATCAACAAGCAACAAAACGAAGCAAAAGGATAGGAAAGCAAAAGAAAATAAAATAAAAAACAAAAAATGTTGATTGTTTTTGGCTAGACTGACGCCTCTAGCGACAGACATTGTCGTTAACTAAATAGCTGAACGGAAGTGCTTATCAGGGGGCGGGAGAATGACATGAATATTTTATGGCCTTGATGTGGCATACGATGTCAATAAACTTTTGAACCATCATCGCGTCAAAGTGTTTTGTAATTTTACGACAAAAGTGTTAAATGGTATTTGGGTTTTTATTAGTTTGCCATTTTTGTTTGCATACCATTAGACGATGTCGCCGCCAATTTGAACGGGCAACCATATGTTGGGTGCCAGCAAACTGTTTTGGCTCGGAATATTTAAATATACTTTCATCTTACTTGGACTTGAACGAAAGGGTGTGAACTTTTTCAAGCTAGAAATGAGTTGAAATAAATTTTATGGCATACTTTTAGGCGCACGAAAGTATGCTTTAGGCCATTTGGATGAAATAAAAATCATTCAGAAATTCAGAAACTCCTGAAGAGACTTGGAGATATTTAAATAGCTTATTTATTCAAAAATGTGTTGAGTGTAGTATGCGTTTAGGCGCACAGACTGTAAGTTGTCGTAAAAATGTTTAAAATGATTCAATTCAATGTTAAATACTGGGAATTTTTGTAAGAAAGCTGTGTGAAAATACTTTTAGGTGACCGAAAGTTTGGTTTATGTCATTTCGGTGAAATGAAAATTATTAAAAAATTCTTCGAGAGACTTGGAGTTATTTAAATAGTTTACTTATGGCAAAATATGTTGAGTGTAGTATGCTTTTAGGCGCATAGACTGCAAATTGTCTTGAAAATGTTGCAATTCGATTTAAAAATAGTGGGAATTGTTGTAAGAAAGCTATGAGCAGTAATTTGTTGCATATTTTTTGGCTGAAAATATGGAAATATCGAATAATATTGAAGTATGAATTATTTTCCATGAAAATCAGCTACGAACATTTCATGAAAGATGCTGTCATACGAAAATTTTTATAAGAAAGCTGTGTGAAAATACTTTTAGGCGAATGAAAGTATGGTTTATGTCATTTGGGTGAAATGAAAATCATTCAGAAACTCCTGGAAGGACTTGGAGATATTTAAATAACTTATTTATTTCAAAATACGTTGAATGTAGTATGCTTTTAGGCGCACAGATTGCACAATAATGCAATTCGATTTCAAAATACTGGGAATTATTGTAAGAAAGCTATGTCAAAATAATTTTAGGTGAACGAAAGTTTGTCATTTATAGTTTATGTCATTTGAGTAAAATGAAACTCATTCCGAAACTCCTGGAGAGACTTGGAGACATTTAAATAGCTTATTTATTGAAAATGTGTTGAGTGTTGTATGCTTTTAGGCTCACAGACTCCAAGTTGTTTTTAGAATGTTTAAAATGTGGCAATTCGATTTCAAAATACTGAAAATTATTGTAAGAAAGCTATGTGCAGTAATTTGTTGCATACTTTTCGGCTGACAATATGGAAATATTGAATAATATTGATGTATGAATTATTTTTCCATGAAAATCAGCTACGAACATTTCATAAAAGATGCTGTCATATGAAAATTCAATTTATTTTGCCAAAAGATGCCAACAGACACTCGCACACACACACACGCACACACAGACACAGACAAGCGTCTTAAAGCTGCACAAAAGTAGCAACAATTGATGCGCTAACGGTGCAGGTACGCTGTCCTTGTGCACCACGTCTTGGCTGGCACTCGCTGGCTGGTGCTGCTTAACGTTATTACAACGCTCGCTTTTGTTGTTGCTTTTGGCTGCCACGCCATGCTGCCGTCGCCCAAAATGGCTGTCATCATTCTAATCACACAAAAGACAAGAAAGTTGAGGCGACACGAAGAACGCTTGAAATGTGTCAGTAGCTGCATGCATGCTGTACTAAACAGACACACACACACACACACACACGCACACTGTTACACGTGCCTGCAACATCAAAACGACATGTTTTGAATATGCTGCAGCAATATGGATGCGTCATACGCGTTGTCACAATGCAGCCAGCCACCAAACCAAACCAGCTAACGTCACGCAATGCCATGCAAGCAAAGTTCAGACAGAAGGTTGCCACACTGCGCAAAATTTGCAACGTTGGTTGCTCCGCCCAACACAGCGCAGCGTAACGAAACGCGTTCCTGTCGCTGTAAGTAGCAGAAAAATGCACATTTTAATATTATTATTTTTTTTTGCTGTCGCCATTTCGTTTTGGTTGTCCTTATTGAAAATGTTAATGCCTAGAATTTTGTTTTTTTTGTTTCTTTCATGTAAAATTCATTTAGTGCCACAGCGTAATTCGTAGAAAATTGCATAAAATTGAAATTGATATAGCAAGCGTTGCATTTTCTGCGCCATTTTCCATATTCATATAAAACATTTTCCACTCTCATCTCTCGTATTTTGTAGCTTTGGGCCATTCACACACTCAGACATTAAAATTACGAAATAATTTCTGCTATGAATGAGTTTTAATTTGCGCGTAATTGCCGCATCGGCAGCGAAGCGTAAAAATTGCAATCGATTACATTTAATTGCCATTATTATATGTGATTTTTGTTGTCGTTTCTTGTTGCTTTCAATAACAAAATTAAAATACAAAACATTAAAGTTGAAAGTAGTTTAGTTGGCGTCAAGATTGACAGCTTCGCTTGAGTTGATTTGCCGCAAATTTTGCTGGCAGTTTAATTTTATTGACCACTTTGGCTTTAAATTATTATTCAGATTATTCATACTTGATTGATTCTATAAATACTTGTAAATATTTACATATCTATGAGGGTTTTATATACAAAAGTTGTATTATTACAAACGGATATTCCATAAAAATTGTCATTTAATATGTAGCAAAAGACTAAACAAGGAGGAATAGAATTTAATGGATTTCATTGCACTGAGACAAGAAATGATATATTGATCCCCTTTTTGATCGCTTGACCTAATGAAGTTTAGTAACTAACGAGATTTTGTGTTCAGGAGAAGAAGTTAATCTGTTCTAGCTTGTATGCTTTCTCAGTCTGCAGTGCCCACTTAGAAGACCGGTGATCTGTCTAAGCTTGTACTTCCTCAGTCTAAGGAAATCTTCACTACATTTGGAGTTATAATCATTGATAAAGACTGCCTAAGACCCGAGGCGTTAAACCAGTGTACTGAATTTCTGGTCCTTTCCTCAAGTCTTAGTGACTCTGCTAGGGTATTCCTCTCCAGCCCAATGAAGAGCTCCGGTCCTAGGGATAATATACTCGCTAAACAAGGTAATCTACTCATTTGTTGATCTCGTTGTCAGCTATAATTATTCGATTGTTTTAAATCTCCTTAAGTTGGTTTGATAAAATATAACTTAAGCCTTGTGTTGCGAGCACAGGGCTGCCTGCGCAAGGAAGGCTGCCTGTAATATGAACCGTTTTCTCATTTTGTCTGATTGTTCCGTACCTGAACACTACAATCCAGCTCATTCTGCCCTCAGGACGCACTTCTATCAATTCTCAATTGAAATTGTGTGAGAGTGGGAATGAATCAAAAAGCACAATCGCACAAAATCATTACCAACAAGGGAGGCCGGGCTGGTCCCTTAGCTATGGCATCAACCTGGCCTTAGCGAGGTCACCAACTACCTCACAACTAATATTAGGTGCCTAAAAGCACCGTTGATATTCTAAACCAGACCTTATTTTTGTTGAAAAATATTTATTTCTTCATCAGTATCTATCAAGGGACAAACCCTTTTAAAGTAATCTTCCTTCGATATGATACACTTTTGTCAGCGCTTTCTCCAATCCTTGAAGCATTTCTAATATGCTTTTCTTGATATGGTTTTGAGCTCTTTCAGCAGTGCGTTCTTTATCTCCTCAATCGTGGAAAACCTCTGTTCTTTCATGGGTTTTTTTCAGTTTTTGGGAACTGGAAACAGTTTCAGGGAACCAAGTTCGCTGAAAATTGTGGCTGAGGCATGATTACGATGTTATTATTATTTTTTCTTTATGTTCATCAATCAAACCTAATATGCAAAATGGTTGATAATGGTAACATTTAATGGGTACAAAAACAAAAAAAACAAAAAATTTAAAATCAAATGTGCGTAGCCCGTGAAATAAGAAAAGTCATTTGCGTTTTTTGCAGACCTCGTATATTGTTCGGAGATGTCATGCATGGCCAACGACAGATGCCTGGCTAAGTCTGAGAACAGTGTTTCACCCAACCTGTCTAAACTTAACAGATTAACATAACCAACCAATGGTTTGAAACTTTGTTGAGGTTGTATACTTTCCTGAGTAGTGAAAGTCGTATTAAATTTTTTTTTGTCTAAGAAAGAGAGGAAAGTAGTGCTGTGCAAAATCGATACAGAAAGTAGGGAGAGAGAGAGTATCGACTGTACTTAATTTCCTAAAATATTCTTTACCCTTTGTTCTTGAAAGTATCCATTCTGAGTACTCAAATGTGTTCAGAAGTGAATGTTGCAGTATCGACAAACTTACGAGTATAGCAACCATGGATTAAGGAGTAGATTGGTGGAATATTTCTAAGAAAGCGTCAATACTTCAACTATCTAAGCAGCGTCAAAAAACTGCTTTTTTATTATACCGGCCCAGGAATTTTTATATTCATGCGAGACATTGCATTGGTTTAACATGGATGCAAAGAATAGGTGTCAGAGGTTTGTACGACAAATTTGTGGAAAATTCATTTGAACCCATTTCTTTTATACAAACCAGCGCTTAGACCCTTTGAATATGGATCACATGCTCGATGACGGAAAGGAAACGGCAGATAGTTCGTCAGGAAAAGCTGAAGCTTCTCATATTACCAGAATTCAACCATGCCGTGAATTCTTCCTCAAACATTGTTGGAAATGTAATGAAGGAATTCACCCATGGCCCGCTCAGGATCTCATTTCGGAGTGTTCTGTATATAACTTTTGAGCAAAATACCATTCATTTACCAATTTATTTATTTATTTACCAATACCATTTATTTCATATTTATTAACCATAAGTTTTGTAACAAAGAGATATTTAGAAGGATTTGAAAACCAAAGCGCCACTGGAATATACAAACGAGAAAGATTAAGTACTAAATAAACTAAATTGTTCAACATATATCGAGTCGTATCTGGGCAGAAATTTATGAGACATGATAGTAGAATCTTTCAGATTTCCGAAACTAGATCGAAAGTTCCCGAAAGTTCCAATAAAAAATAGGAATAGTTAGTAGTTGAAGTTTAAAATTACTTTAACTTTGAGAGAGATGGAGAAAACTTGGCACAATTAATACTAACTTTGAACTCCTGTAACAGCTAAAGAGCTGAGATCTTCCGCATTGAAAAGTAAAAGTTTTCAGCTTTACAAAATGAGTCGAAAGTCTTTGCTGTCCCAGTAAAAATTAGAACAATTCAGTAGCTGCAGTCCAAAGGCCTGTGATTTCAAAATAAGAAGAGATGGAGACATAAAACTTAGCACACTTAATACTAACTTTGAACTCCTGTAACAACTAAAGAGCTGAGATCTTCCGCGTTGTATAGTAGAATCTTTCAGTTTTCTAAAATGAGTCGAATGTTCTTGCTGTCCCAGTGAAAAGTAGGAAAAGCCAGTAGCTGAAATTTAAACGCCTGTAGCTTCGAAATTAGAAGAGATGGAGGCTCCAAACTTGGCAAAGTTAATCAACTTTGAGCTCCTGTAATAGCTAGAGATCTGAAATCTAGCGCGTTGGGGTCGAATGTTCCCGCTGTCCCCATAAACAGTTAAAAAGTTCAGTAGATAAACTTTAAACATCTGTAGCTCCTAGACTAGATGCGATAGAGACCTAAAACTAGGCTCGTTTCTTGGTAACTTCAAACTCCTGTAACCCCTGAACTATAAAAGATAGTAGTCCGAGATCTGGCGCTGTGGTTAGTAAAAGTTTTCGGAGTTTCAAAATAAACGAAAACATTCGCTATCCCAGTGAAAAGTTAGAGAATTCAGTAGGTCAACTTTAAACATCTGTAGTTACTTAACTGGAAGATATGGAGTCTTAAGTCCTGGCACGTTTTTTAGTAGTTTTCAACACTTGTAACTTTTTGAGTAAAAGGCGATTGTTAGTGGAAGTTTTAAGTTTTTCAAAATGATTCGAAAAATTTAATGGATACTCTGTATACATTTGTGGTTTTTAAATTAGAAGAAGCAGATCCTAAATCCTGGCAAATTTCATATGTAGTAACTTTAAATGTTTGCAAATTCTAAACTATAAAAGCTTCAAGGCTGAAATCTATTTGTTCAAAACCAGCAAAAATTCAAATACCATAAAGAACCGACTTCCTCAAGTTGATCCTTTCGATATTCATAAATTTTTATAATTTATAGAAGTTCTGTAGATGAGATCGTCGTTGTCTTATTAGGGGTCGTCGTTGTCTTATAAGGTTCACAATAGTTCATTCAGATCGCAGATGTCTCATCAATACTGCAGTATTCGCTACTCAAAAGCATCAATAATTCTCATCACAAGAAAAAAGCATTAATACATCTGTCGATCTCGACCAAAATTACTCGTTCTTTACCTTGAAACATCGCCCACACTGCAAGTTGATGTGTCACAATTGCGCTCACTGCGTCGTTTCATTGCACTGAGAGCCCGTCCGGAGCCAAACAAAAACTCGCCAAATTAAATTTGCCAACTTGTTTTGCACTAATCTAACGTAAATAATTGGCGAATTAACTTTTGCACGCCGACGCAATTAAACAATTAAAGCGTCGCTTCACGCTGCAGCCACGGCAACAACAATTTAATTATCTCCACTTTGGAGCTCGAACGGCCACTTTGTGACTTGTCATTACTCGGTGTGCGCGTGTGTGTGTGTGTGTGTGTATATGTGTTTTCGAGTCGGCTTAAAGTGCGTCGCATTCATGCAAATTAATTCATAAATTAATTGACAACATGTGTTGGCTGTCCGAATTCTGTGCGCATCAGTCGGCCGGTCATCTGTAATTGCAGTGCGTGGCGCTAAGCGGCCAAGCGCGGTGCGATTGATGCGGTGTCGACCAGGGTGCGACATTTGGCAGTGCGACACTTGGCGCTTCTATAATCGAAAAGGCCATAAAAAGTCAGCCGCTCGCTTTTATGGCAAATTGCGTGGCAGGTGAAGCAGCAAACGTTTTGTGCGACGGCACATTGGCGCCGCTCAATGCGTCGACTGTCGCTGGTCGCTGCTGACGCAGTGCGGCTCTAAAGTGGACAAGGCAATTGTCGGCGTAATTGCCAAACGCTGCCAACGATGCTTCGAATGCATTCCACGTCGCACTGCACCAACTCTCGCTCCGTGTTTGTCTCCGTCTCGGTTGTCTGTCGTCGCGCAATGGCCGCCAGTCCATTTTGTCATTGACATTATTGTGCTTGTACTCGGGCCCCCCCCCCCCCCCCTATTGTTGTTGCATTGCCATTGTTTTGATGTTGCTCGTGTTGATGGCAATGTTGTTGACATTATAGTTGTTGTTATTGTTGTTTTATCATTGTTCACAAGTTCCAAGTGCTGCTCATGTGTTCGTGTTTGATATTGTGCTGCTATATTGTCTGGTTGTTATTGCTGTCACCCGTATTGTTGTTGTTATTGTTTTTGTTGTGTTTGATGTGGCATACACTTTGCCGTTGACGGCATATTGTTGCATGCTACACGCTCTGTGTGTTGGTTAATTTATTTGATGTCCTCAATTTTCACCATTTTATCCTTTTTATTTTGTTATTGTTGTTGCTGTTGTTATTGTTGTTAGAGATGCCATTTAAAAGTCTTAAGAGTCGTTCAGTGTAAAGCATCGGCAAATATTAAATTCAATTATTTGTTGCAGCTCATAGACACTTATTTTAGTTCAATGTGCTGCACTCGGTTTCAGCTTTAATCCTTTTTTATCAAAACTCTAATTAAATTCTTTGATGCTAAGAAGAAAAAAATAGAAATGATCCTGGAAAAACTTTTTATAACCCTTTGAGAAACAAACACAAATTTCATTTTATTTCCACAAGATTTTTTAATGAAATTCCCCTTTATTTCAATTATTTTATTATTTAAGGACTGTATCGGAAAGAAAGTGCACGCTTAGTTTGAAGTATAACTTTAATGTAAATTTTTTTGATCAGATTTTTTGTTTTAACATTTGTTGCATATACTTTAAGGACTAAGGATTTTTGTTTAAATAACAAATTTGTTTTTCAAATAAATGTATATCTAATTTTTTGTTTGACCCTCTTCATTAAATTTTGTACAGCTGTTTGCGTTATGGGTTTTTTTGATTTTCTCCAATTTTTTTTTAATTCCTTAAGATTTTTAGCTTCTTGTTCATCTTTCATAAGGTTTCTTTTGGCTATTGCGTAGTAGCGCTCTATTGGACGTAGTTCTGGTGATTTTAGCGGATTCTCATTTCTTCCTGGCAGTGATTTTGAGTTCATTTTTACATATGTCGCGTCATCCATAATGATGCCCGAAATTTTTTCTTTGCAGAGACGAGTGTATAGTTTTCTGCATTGCGTTTTGCCAGCCACTTTTTGATTTTCATTTCTTTTTGGTATTGTTTGTTTTTTATATGTTTTTAAGTTATTCCTCTGCTTCACTCTTTGCACCATCGTCACACTCGTTCAAGCTAAATTTCCAATACAAATGCACTTGTTTTCGTCAATCTAATGCCTCAGTTTTTCTTCCATTTTTGGGTCTTTAGGACCCTTTTTACGGTCACTTTTTGATATGTCGTTGATAGTGCAATTTTCACCATACTTAAGAATCATTTTTTTTAGCGAAGTTTATGGACACGCGATGTCGTTTGGGTGATTTTCTGTACGAAGCACCTGTTTCAGTGAACCAACTGTACACAAATTTTTTGAGGATGTCTAACTCGATACGCGTAATTTTCGTAATATAAAAATATATGAAACGAAATTTGTATGAAATCAGTATTTCAAGGCCTACTCTATTAAACGGCATTTTTAGAATTAAAAAAATAATTATATGCTGCAAGAAAATTAAGTTAGAAAGTGTGCACTTTCTTTTCGATACAGTCCTTACGTATTTTATATATAATTTCAAAATTACAACTGTTTTTCGGTTCAGTTCTAATGATTTTTACAAAATTATATGATTGCATGATTGATTAGATCATATAATCGATTTTATATAAAGGGATAAACTCGAGACCCATTACACCGTGCGACAAAAATCAAAAAATTTCAAAACCCCCGAAAAATCGATATACTCGTGAAACTTGGGTCCAAATGTAGTAAAACTGCATTTTTAGTTTTTCTCTTTGACGTCAGGATTTTTGTTTTAACCCTTCCGGGACTACTGGGATAATATGTCCCAGCAAGTTTTTATTGACCCTCAAAAAAATTATTCAAATCTTACGACTCACGCAAAATATTTTTTCTATTTCGGTGTTCCCGCATAAAAGGATGATTTCAGAGTTTGTGAGCATCCAATATAATTTTCTAACCTCAACTATCATAGCATGAGATTATTTCTGACAGTATTTTTAATTTCAAAATTAAACTCCGTCACGAAAGGACTTTGAAATTTCAAGGACAGGTTTATTTAAAAAAATTATTTTAAAAATTGAGCGCATTGTAGAAAAACAATATGGATATCAAATGAAAGAGAAAAATCCTTAGGATTTTATAAAATTTATTGTTTTGGTGCAAAAGGACGAAGAGGTATTGAAAATGTCCTTTTAAAAGTTTATCCTTGAATATAAATAAATATCATTAAGGATGCTGAAATCGTATTTATAGAACCATTTTTGCACTTAAAAATAGCAAGCTGACCGTATGATAAATGATTTAAATACTTTTATTGCATTCTATAAATAGTTAATTTTACATTTAGTACACATTTGCAAAATGATTGACGCCTATCGCGTTCATCCACAATTCAAATTGGCTTGATAAGGGTCTTCAACATGCAGTAAGATAGACCGTCTCCCTGCCCTCGTCTACTTCTATCGCTATCCACATGAAGCAGATGAAAGATGTCGAATCACAATGGGCTTTTCAGGCCTCCGAGTGTGTCTCTTACAGTGACAGCCACCATAACCTAACCTTGCCTCATCACTACAGCAGTCAGCCATCTAAGAACTCTTGGATGAAGATTAAAAACTCTTCCGGTTTTGGCACCTTTAAGGCTCCTCTAGACTGCCTACAGTTGGTTATCCCATTTCACGTATCACGGTGAAGGTCAGCCAAGTTGCGAGCCGACTCTTGACCCTAAGTGAGCCTTTTAGTGTCCTCAAAGCTGCTTCGAATGAAAACAGAGACAGAAACAAAAACAAAAACAAATGATTTACCATCCCATCCTCCTTACTAAGGCTAAGTAAATCACTTACTACCTTAAGTAGACCACTAACTCGTAGTTCAACTAGTCCAACTAATTAGTGCTAATGGAACGAGTTCAGCGAACTCTAGTTGCTTGCAATCCCTCTCCAAGACCAAGAAACAATCGATGTCAACGTTAGACATTCCACTTGGTAGCATAGACCTCAATAAGGTTACAAGGCCTTGCATAGGTTACGTTAATCCATTTTGAATTCTACTAGGATGGGTGATTAATCTATCGCTGTTTTCTTTACCTTCAGAAGCTAGAGAAGTTTCATCCAAATTCTTTATTGTGGGCTAGACTGATGACAAGTCGACCTCGAAAGAGTTCGTAATCGTCTTCCCTAACATAAGTCGTGACATATCCAATGAAAAAATCTAATCTGTTCTTGACTTCATGTGTGTTCTAAGACAGTAATCAGATCCGACTCAACTCTCGAAATCGGACATTACATAAGCCGAGATATACTCAATAAGAAACTATAATCTGTTCTTGAAAGTCATGTCTGTTCTGAGCCAGTAATTAGATCCGACTTCACGGTCACAATGTCTGATTGTCTGCAGTTGTAACATACCCAATAAGAAAATCGAATCTATTCTTCGAATTCATGTCTGTTCTAAGCTAGTAATCAGATCCGACTTAACTCACACAATTGAACATAAAACTTCCAGTTCCTTACATTCATGAATAGTTGCTGAGATATACCGAAAAAGAAAATCTAATCTGTTCTTCAAAGTCATGTCTGTTCTGAGCCAGTAATAACATCCGGCTTAGCTGTCAAAATCGGACATAACTTAAGTGGTGACGTATCCAATGTGAAAATCTAATCTGTTCTTGGATGTGATGTATATTCCCAGAAGTAATTACATCCGACTTAACTCTCACAATCAGACATAACAAAAGTCGTTACATACCCAATAAGAAAATCGAATCTGTTCTTCAAATTCATGTCTATTCTAAGCCAGTAAACAGATCCGATCCGACTTAACTCTCACAATTGAACATAAAACTTCCTGTTGCGTCAGACGATGCAGAAAGAATTTAATCACCAAATTATCAGTTACCATTAAATTATAAGTTGAATTGTTTAAATAATGTTCTCAAATTGAATTGTATAAGTATTGAAATTGAACTAAAATTGAAATTGAATTGTCACATTGAAATTGAATTGAATTAGAGAAAGAAAACTGTTTAACTGTTTGCAATATGATTATGTATGTAACATAGGTCACTTACCGCTGCTATTGTTTACTACTT
The DNA here is from genome assembly GCA_963971225.1 of Melieria omissa. NCBI lineage: Eukaryota > Metazoa > Arthropoda > Insecta > Diptera > Ulidiidae > Melieria > Melieria omissa. The sequence goes on along the minus strand of OZ020268.1, from coordinate 39,846,670 downwards.
ACCGCTTAATATCATTATGTATGTAACATAGTTCACTGACCGCTGCTATTGTTTACTTACTGCTTGTACTTACCTACCTCTCAAATTATATTAACATGTTGTTACCGCTTTGCTTATTATGTACTTCAAAAGAATACAGTTAAAAGTTTGATTATAAAAGGAATAAAATTTGGGTCCACGGACCAGTTGTAATCAAAACGCGAAAGGAGCAACTCTCTCGCGAACACAAAAATTCTTGTGTTTTTTCATGGCGCCCGAGCAGGGACTTTAAGTCTACGAACATTCAAAATAAAAACAAACAAAGTAGGCAGTGCATGGTGTGTGGCGCTCGCGAAGACGCAAACATTTAAAATTTCAAAAATAAACCACTGCTACGTGTGAAAGTGAAAAACAGTGACCAAAAAGTGGTGTGTGAAGAGAGAGCACAACTAAAAACAACAACAAGGCTGTGATTAGCCTTTACATCGTGCTTTCGTTGCTTTCGTCACATACGCTAATTATTCTCGCTGACACTTGCGTCGCTAGTGCTGTGTTCGCCGTTCTCGTTTTATTTACTTGCGTCGCTGCCGTCTTCGCTGTTACATGCGTCGCTCGCGCTGTGCTTGCCGGTTTCGCTAATACTTGTTCGCTATTAACATACGTGCGCTGTTTGCTGTAGCCGTTGCTGTGTTAAAATTGCAGCCGCTAATACTTCTCGCTGTTTGCTGCTGCCATCGTCACTGACATTTACGTCGCTGCCAAAACTTACATTGTTTGCTGCAGCCGTCGACGCTGCTGTTGCTGATCGCCGTCGCTGCCAGTCAAAACCAGACTTACGCTATTTTGCCTCGCTGTCTCACATTGTTACTTGGCTGTTGCCGTCATCGCTGCCATATACTTACGTTATATACTTCGTTGGAATGGAGTGCCGCTGCATCGTCTGCTCAAGGAGAGTAATCAATACACAGGTATCTGAGCGTGAAAATTAAGTTGTGTGACAACGATCAGTGTACGGCACTTGCTCGCTACTAAGACCAATAACAACAACTTAAATTTTGGCTGCTCAGCAATTTCTATTTATGCATTTCTGTTTATGCACTTATTTCGTATTTATGTACATATGTTACATATGTGTATTATTATTGAAACGCATAGAAGTGAAACGATATAAGAGTTACAGTGGGCCATGTAGGTAGAGTGTACGATAAAAAATTGTCGATTGAAAATTAAATTATTGGTGACTACGCAAATAAATTTGGATTTTTTATTGAATTTTGCGATTCCATTTTCTAGTGGTTTTTGATACATTGGCATTTAATTGGTCTCATTGGGTTTGACCTACGTTGGGCAATTATTCAGTGTCAGAATATTTGTTGGCGTAATATCAGTTGCATTTGCAGGCATTCGGTGAATCGAAATATTGAGTCGGAAACTAGGTCTACTTTTCGTTTTCGCTTTTCTCGTTCAACCAAGGTTTCCTCAATTTCTTCGGTTCACATTTACGTCTGCATTCCAATTTACAATTCGGTAAATTGGAGCAGCAATATTTTCGATTTTTGTTCAAAGCCATTTGTAATTCTTACCATTTAACCAAAAATGAGTAAGAAAAGGCAATTCTCGCCAAGTAACGCGGATGATCTTAAAATGTTAAAAAAGCAAAGATTGCTAATTAAAAATAATATTTTGCGAATAAAAACGGCTCTATTGGATGGATCTATGTCTGTAAATCCATTCGAGCTCGAGTGTCGATTGGACATCCTCAACACATACAGCGACAAACTGATGAAATGCCAGACGGAGATAGAGGAAATCGACGATGAAGACATGGGCCGTGGGGAGTTGGAGGACATCATCGTGGAAACGAAGTCCAAGATAAAGGCGATACTATCGAAGAGCCGATCTGCCAGCGTTCCCGAAGCATCGTTTTGTGCACCACATAGTTCCCGTTTACCAAAAATGGCACTTCCGAAATTCAAAGGGAAATATTCGGAATTCAAAAATTTTATAAGTTTGTTCGAAAGCTTGGTTCACAATGATCCCACTATTCCGGACATTGAAAAATTTAATCATTTAGTTTCGTGTCTGTCTGGTGAAGCCTTGGGAACAGTAAGAGCCTTCCAGATTTCAGAAGAAAATTATCCCAAGGCTTTGGCAAGTCTCAAAAAAGTATATGATAATAAATGTCTCATATTTTTTGACACAATATCTAAACTGTTTGAATTACCAAATATGCCGAAGGCCTCTTCACTATCATTACGCAGTATGATCGATACAGTGTCGGCTGTATACGACTCCCTCTTATCATTAGGTGACGACAAAAATGTATCAAATGCGATCATCATACATTTAGTTATGTCCAAGGTGGATTCAACAACTCGTTCCAAGTGGGAAGAGCAACTAGACTTCGAGAGGCTGCCATTGTGGAGTGAGTGCGAAGCTGTTCTCAACAAACGATATCAACATTTGTCTGCTGAGGAGGCATCAACATCGCGGTCGAAATTGACGACCTTCAACGACAACAAATCCAAGCAGGACCAGAGTGGCAACAAATCGTTCAACAAAAACTCACGGTCTTCGTATGTAGCATCTAAAGAGAGCTTTTGAGACGATTGATCAAGAAATACTTTTAACCAAATTATTTAATATTGGGATTAAAAATGTCGAGCTAGATTGGTTCAAAAGTTTTCTAACACACCGCAAGCAGCGTGTGGTAATTGGGTCGTCGGTTTCCAGGGAAATTGATGTCAAAATTGGGTTGCCTCAAGGTTCTGTGTTGGCTCCTATTTTGTTTAATATATACATCAATGATATTGTATCTGTGCTTCATTATAGCACGATCAAACTATTTGCTGATGATGCTTTAATTATGATTAGTGGGACTAATATAGATGAAATTCAACATAAGTTGCAATTGGACTTGGATTCTCTGTATATGTGGCTGTGTACTAACAGATTGAAATTAAACATTGATAAAACTAAATATATGGTCATTTCACGAAATAATAACTTAGTATTGAAAAATATAAAAATTAATAACATCGAAATAGAAAAAGTTCATAAAATAAAATATCTGGGCATTCAGATCGATGAAACATTAAAATTTAACGATCACATTGATTACACTTTGGGAAAAATTGCAAAAAAAATTTGGTTTATGAAACGAACGTGTAAATTTTTAAGTAAAAAATACAAAATCATGGTATATAGATCGATAATCGAGCCACACTTTATCTATTGCCCCACAATATTTTTCATTATGAAAGACTCTCAAATTAATAAATTGCAAAAAATGCAGAACAAGGCAATGCGTTTTATCCTTAAAATGAGGTATGATGCTTCGGTAGTGAACATGTTACATTCCCTTAATTGGCTTAGTGTTAGGCAGCAAATATTTTTCTATACAATGAAGTTTATAAATAATCTCAAAAATGGCTTATTACCTGAATACCTAAGCACTAATTTAGTTTTAATCAGCAATACACATAATGTGAACACTCGAAATAAACATAATTTTAAGCTACCATTTTTTAGAACCGAATCTGATAAAAATAGTCTTTTCTATAAAGGCCTTAAGTGTTTTAATAATTTGCCTGAAGAACTTAAAAACGGTGATAAAAATATGTTTAAACGAAATCTTTTTAATTACTGTAAAACTTTAAATATTAGGTAACTGTTAATTCCTACTTAATTAGTATTGTTATATAATATAATATCCTATTTTTAGTAGTGTATGAACTAGGCTTAATGTAGCCGTAAGAAATAAATAAATAAATAAATAAAATAAACAGAAGCAGCCGACATGTCTCCATTGTAAATCCAGCGAACATTACATCTCTACTTGCCCTTCATTTCTCGCTCTTGCTGTACAACAGAGATTTGAGTTCGCCAAATCAGTGCCTTTGTGCATAAATTGCTTGCGTAAGGGTCATACAGTGTCGAAATGTAACTCACAAAAATGTCGCGTGTGCAATAGGTCTCACCATAGCTTGCTGCACCAATATCCGGTTAGTTTTGGAATCGAACCTCAACAACCAGCATCACATGCCATGCACTCAATCAGTGCACCTGATCGAGTCATCTTAGCTACAGCTATTGTAATGGTGAAAAGTCAGTCCGGTGAATATATGCAAGCGAGAGCTCTTTTAGATTCAGGATCCCAAGTGAACTTTATGACTGAAGAGCTGGCCCAAAAACTTCGCATCCGTCGTGAGACCAAGAATTTAAATGTCATAGGTATAGGCAAGGCTAATACTACAGTGCGCACAAAATTAAACACATTTGTTAAGTCGCGAATAAACGCGCACGAATTCTCGGCAGATTTCTGGGTGTTGCGATCCATTTCAGCAACTCATCCAGACCAAAAAATCAACATTGATGGCTGGAACATTCCTTCGAATATTGAGTTAGCGGATCCTAACTTCAATAAACCTCAGAAAATCGATCTTCTCTTGGGTGCTGAAACCTTTTTCGAACTTCTCTCAGTGGGCCAAATCAAAACAAGCCTTAAGCACCCAACACTACAAAAAACTGTTCTTGGTTGGATCATCTCGGGGAAATATACATTCAAAGATAGTCCTCACTCCCACATTAGTAGCAACTTATGTCAAACCGAAGGTGATTTTGCGCAGATTGATGCGACTGTTCAAAAATTCTGGTCATTAGAGGAAATTCCATCGGAAGTTGCTTCAAATTTACTAACTGATGAACAGGTGGAATGCGAAAAACATTTCGTCCAAAACACTAAATTTTTACAATCTGGAAGATTGGAAGTTCGATTGCCATTTAAAGAAAACCCAACTTTGCTAGGCTCTTCATATGAAACCGCTAAACGTCGATTTCAGTCCCTGGAGAGAAAGCTGTCGAAAAATCCAGAACTTCGGAAAATGTATCTGGATTTCATGAAAGAATATTTGGCGTTAGGGCACATGAGTCCAACAAATAATGAAATTCCCACTACACCACATTATTTTATTCCACATCAATGCGTGCTACGACCAGATAGCACCACCACAAAACTTCGCGTAGTTTTCGATGCATCGTGTCGCACCACATCTCAGCTTGCGCTGAATGACATCTTAATGGTGGGCCCTACCATTCAAGATGAACTTTATTCCACACTTCTTCGATTTCGACTTCACAGGTATGCCATCACGGCAGACATTACAAAGATGTACCGACAGGTAATGGTGCACGAAGAAGATAGGAACTTTCAGCTAGTAGTATGGCGCCAGGATCCGGCAGAGCAAATTAAAATTTTTCGCTTAAACACTGTGACCTATGGCACATCGCCTGCTCCATTTCTGGCAATCCGAAGTCTTAAAATGCTGAGTGATGTAAATGCGACAAAATATCCGTTGGGAGCCAAAATCATTGCAAGAGATTTCTATGTCGACGATTTACTGACAGGTGCCGACAGCTTAGAAACTTTGGAACAAATACAAAGTGAGGTAATCGACATCTTAAAATCAGCCGGAATGCATTTAGCGAAGTGGTTCTCGAATCATCCTGACCACATTAACAACAAAAGTTCAGAAAGGACATTGCAATTTAACAACGAAGATTCGACAAAAACGCTGGGACTTCGATGGCTACCGAAAGACGATCTATTTCGTTTCAGGTTGGATGAAACATTCCATGACTTGCGCGCAACCAAGCGAAACATTTTGTCTGTTTCTGCGCGCCTTTTCGATCCTCTTGGATTACTGTCCCCTATCGTCATCAAAGCAAAAATCTTATTGCAAGAGCTTTGGATCCAAAAACTCGATTGGGATGAGTCGATTCCATTGCGCTTAGACACGAGCTGGCAAACATTCAAAGCCAACTTGGCTCAGCTCTCGTCTATCAGCATCCCTCGTTATTTGAATACGATTGCGGGTGCTAGCTGCCAGATTCATGGGTTTGCGGATGCATCGATTAGAGCTTATGGCTGTTGCATCTACGTGCGAAGCCAAATTGCTAACAAGGTTACATGTACCTTGTTGACCGCAAAGTCCAGAGTAGCTCCACTGAAAACAAAGTCGCTACCAAGATTAGAGCTATGTGCAGCACATCTTCTGGCCAAATTATGGTCACGCATTGCGCCAATGTTGAGTCGACAGTGGGACAAGATTCATTTCTGGACAGATTCCGAAATTGTGCTTCATTGGATCAAGACACATCCATCAGCTTTATCTACTTTCGTAGGAAATCGCGTGTCTCAAATACAAGAGTGGTCGACAGAAGTCATATGGCAACATGTACCAACAAAACAAAACCCTGCAGATTTAGTGTCTCGAGGTTGCAACGTGGACGAGCTAAACGGCTCAATTTGGTTCAACGGTCCACAGTTCCTTCTAGAAGACCCTGCACGGTGGCCACAAAATTCTCACTTCATCCTTTCTCAAGAAGACGAATCATTGGAGAAAAGGAAAAATATCTTCTCGTTAGCCGCAATTAAAATGACAGAAAATCCTTTATTAGAAGTCATACGCCACGTTTCTTGTCATCTAAAAATGGTTCGTATCTTCGCACTCATAATTCATTGGTACAGAATCGCAAAAATTAAACCAAAAGGCGAAATAACCCCGTCAGTTACAGATTTGAATTGTAGCTTTTTAAAATTAATTCAACTGGAACAACATAAGGAATTTGCTGAAGAAATTAGGAAATTAGAAAGAAATCAGCCACTCCCTACTAATATACAGAAACTAAACCCATTTATACATGAGTATTCAGATGGCCCACTGAATTTCAAATTGCTTCGAGTAGGTGGTCGATTAATGAACGCACCAATTCCATATGATGCCAAATTCCCATTGCTGTTGCCAAAAAACTCACATTTTACAGAAACATATTTACGGCATCTACACTTCCGAAATCATCATGCAGGACCAAAAGCGCTTATGGCAATTCTCCGAGAGAGAATTTGGCTAGTTAACGCGCAGGAAGCGTGTAGAAAGACCGTGCGAAACTGCATACATTGCTTTCGGTACAAACCAAAATTGTTAACCCAAATCATGGGCAATTTACCCGCAGATAGGCTTCAAGCGCTACGTCCTTTTTTGATCTGCGGTGTTGACTTTTGTGGTCCCATATATACCTCTTTAAAAATTCGAGGCAGACCACCTGTCAAAATGTATATAGCAGTTTTCGTGTGTTTCACTTCTAAGGCGGTACACCTAGAAATTGTTTCCGATTTGAGTACTGATCGTTTTATTTTTGCTCTAAAAAGGTTCATCGGTCGTCGAGGAGTACCACAACAGATCCATTGCGACAACGCAACCAACTTTGTCGGCGCACAGAGGAAGTTAGCCGAGCTGCGAGATGCCTTTCTGGCCAGTCAAGGCGAAGTGGCAAGGTACGCTGCCAACGAAGGATTCAGCTTCGTCTTTATACCACCAAGGGCGCCGCACTTCGGAGGGTTGTGGGAGGCGGCTGTGAAATCAGCAAAAAACCTACTGTGTCGGACAATTGGAAACGCACTACTCACCGCCGAAGAACTGCAAACGCTTCTCGTAGAAATAGAAGCAATTTTGAACAGCAGGCCCATAGCACCAATCAGCAGGGATCCGAACGATGGGGAAGCACTTACTCCGGCGCATCTACTCATCGGTTGTCCACTTCGAGCAATGCCACCGGAACTAGTTCCAGACAAGCCACTAGTCTATTTAGACAGATGGCAACTTGTCTCGTCGCTCAAGCAGCAGTTCTGGCGGGCGTGGTCGAGGAATTATCTCCTGACCTTGCAGCAACGCAACAAATGGTTACTACCACAGCGCAACGTAGCCGTCGGAGATCTCGTCGTCGTCCACGAGGACAACATACCTCCGCAACAATGGAGGCTGGGCAGAGTGCAGGACGTAGCAGCTGGCCAAGATGGAAGGGTCCGGGTCGTAGAACTTACAACAAGTAGAGGAAACCTACGACGCCCTATTCATAAAATTGCGGTCCTTCCCATCAGCGATAGCAGCTAAGACGGACTCGGCAAGGTGGCCGGTGTTGCGTCAGACGATGCAGAAAGAATTTAATCACCAAATTATCAGTTACCATTAAATTATAAGTTGAATTGTTTAAATAATGTTCTCAAATTGAATTGTATAAGTATTGAAATTGAACTAAAATTGAAATTGAATTGTCACATTGAAATTGAATTGAATTAGAGAAAGAAAACTGTTTAACTGTTTGCAATATGATTATGTATGTAACATAGGTCACTTACCGCTGCTATTGTTTACTACTTACCGCTTAATATCATTATGTATGTAACATAGTTCACTGACCGCTGCTATTGTTTACTTACTGCTTGTACTTACCTACCTCTCAAATTATATTTACATGTTGTTACCGCTTTGCTTATTATGTACTTCAAAAGAATACAGTTAAAAGTTTGATTATAAAAGGAATAAAATTTGGGTCCACGGACCAGTTGTAACCTAAACGCGAAAGGAGCAACTCTCTCGCGAACACAAAAAATCTTGTGTTTTTTCACTTCCAGTTTCTTACATTCATGAATAGTGGCTGAAATGCATTCCCAATGTTGGCATAACTGACTGAAGGTCTGAGTGACTACGCTATTTTTCGACGTCTTCGTAGAACTTGTGTAGTCTTGAATTGATTCCATTTAGAATTCATTCTCCATATCTGTTCAAAAGAGTGAGTGACTACTGTCTTTTGGTAAAGTCTTCACTGAGTTCTTATTTGGGCCTGCCACGAATATCAGATTTAAAACAAAAATTGAGAAACATTTTACTACGTAAATTAGTTCTGTTACCTCAATGCAGGCGTAAATCGTTTCACTGGATTGTGCTCAAAAATAAAAGGCACTAAAATTTTTTAACTAAGTTTAAAACTAGCTTTCACTTTATTTAGTTTTTTTCACTCCACTATGAAGTCACTTTATACTCCGTTTCGCGCCTTTACTCAAAACCAAACTCTTCCCTCTCTGGCCTTCCTTCCCTCTCTTCCCTTACCTGGCTCTCTTTTATAATTGTTTGCTTGTAGCTCGTTCTTGAATATCCCAGTATCGCCTAAAGTTGTTCTCGAACATCCCAGTATCACCTCGAGTTGTTCTCGGAACGAGTTGTTCATGCCCCCTAAATGTATATTTAGAGATATTTCTCAAATATCTCAGTATTGTGTCGCCTTTGAACAGTGACGGCGAGCATAATCTTTACAATTTGTAGGTCTGAGGGTTCAAATCGTCTTTTCCAACATTAGTTGCAACATCCCCAATTGGAAAATGTGATCACTGATCACTGTCTTTTCTTGGACCACAAATCAGATTCAATGTTGCTAACATAAACCGGTATAAAAATACAGGGTCTCTTCATTTTCTTTCGAATAAGACTTCTCTTCAAGACTTCTTCGCAGAGCTTGTGTCATATAGAATTAATTACATATAGGTTCCATTCTCTAATTTGAGTCTGTTACAAACGTCAGACTTAAAGCAGAGATAGTAAAATATTTCTATTCTATAGCTAAGCTCAATGATTTCTGATTCCATGCAAGTTTTGATAAATATTTAAATATAAAGACGTAGAATCTTTTAAAGCTCCAGCATCCATCAAACTGAAATCACTGCAGTTCTGTGAAAATATTTTGTGCCAACATTAAACTACGAGTACATTAAATCAAATTAATCGCGTCTACACATTATGAATGCCCCGAAAGAAAACTTTTGCGCTCGTTTTAGCATCGTTGATGCTCAGCAATTCTGCCCACAACGCGTCACTGCTACGCCGCAACTTTTCTCATAAATCTATTTATTATTAAATTCTCACTCGGCACGTCATCCCTGCTCTGTCATTATATTAGAAGATAATCGAGTAAAGTGTCAAACTCTGGCTGATTGTGTTGTTGATATCTTTGTGAAATGTCTCACTAACCCACTGACTGTCACAAGCATAAATCGCTCATCTGACAGGCGATGCGTAAAAAAGTTATCAGCATTAAGATTTCAACAGTGCTCACTCTGCGCTCTTTTGTATTTTCCATATTTCGCTTTTTTCATTCATATGTGCTCGTAGTTTGTTTGCAATTTGCCAGTGTATCTGTCTGTCTGTCTGTCTGTCACACTGTCGACACAGTTAACATGCAAGTTTTGCAAATCTTTCACACTTGAACACTTTTGAATATCAGCAACGCAACACAATTTTGCTGCTGAAATGAAAGTGCAGTCAATGGCAAAAAAAATTGTCCTATCTTACATCCCATCGTTGAGATTTGCTGATGTTAATGGTTTGTACATGTAAATCAAAATACACAGAAATTGCTTCGTCTTCTGAAAATTGCTTTCATATAAAATATTTTTACGTATGAAAGCTGTCGAACCAACCATAAAAGCTATAAGACAGCTTTAGAAGCGCTGGGCAGTAGTTTCTCGTTATCAATAATGCTATACGTAGTTATATGTTACTTGATATATATATATATGCATTTGTAAAGAATGTATGTATGTATTTCTAAAGAAAAGCACAACGGACAAATTCCCATCTAAATAATCGTTGCCCACTCTCGCATTTATAGTGTAGGAAGCGACCTACAACTTTGTGTATGATTTTCGTAGCCAATTATTTTACTGTGAAATGTTTGCTAAAAGCATCGAACGCCGAAAATAGAAAGAAGTAAGCTTATTATTATTGGCGGGGAATGTGCACTGCGACCTATTGTGCCCCCTTCTTGGACTTCACAGTTTGTCCGTGAGTTCAGTATCCAAGAGGAATCTTAGTATATTTACTAAGCCTCTGGGTCCGAACCTGGTATAATAAAATCACCTAGATGCTTAGTAAGCTTAGTAATCCAGTCTCCTGGTCCATGAGATCTTAAATCTCTTATTGTGGTATTTTGGTCCTGAAAGTTTGAAAACGATAATTTATTCAAACAGCGACACGTTTCTTTTTTTATTTCATTGTACAACCACAAATACTGAAAAAATTCTTTAAAATATATATTTCCTGGAAATTTCTAAGTTCTTTTAAAAAGGACATTGGGTCAGAAAATGAAAAACTAAGTATGACAGGTTACTAAGAATGACCTCTAGAATGATGCTTATATCATCTTTTGGATGGGTCAAAAGTACTGTCGCACAGTGCAATATGTGTTTAGTTACGTTAGTTAGACAGGCAGCGTTTGTTTGCCAGGCTAGGCCTTTGAGGTCTATTGTGACAAAGTGTGTGATGAGTACTGTTCAGTATTCGGTGGTTGTCGAATCCAACCTAAGCCTCTAATGAATCTAGCGACATGCTCTTCTGAAGCAATGCAGATATCAGTCAGTTAGTCAGCAGCTTTTGCTTGCTGAATTGTCACAATCTTCGCCAGATCATCAATCGGTTATTGTTGGTACTATTTTATCTCCTCGTAAAATGTCCAATAAAGAAACTCACAGAATGTTGGATGGTCAATTCTTTGCAGCAACACCAGCTGCCCGGTTCATTACTGATTCTGTTTCTTTGTTCTGAAGTGAGTTTGTTAGCCTCTTTGAAGTATTACCGCTATTGTTTCATCTTAACCAAAACTTTAACCCTTTCGCGACGGAATTTTATCTCAAGAATGGCTTGTTTTTTTAACTGTAAGGAAATTCAGAAACAGGACTAAAACAAAATGTGTTTGGGATCTAAACTTATAATTCTCAGCAGATGAATGGATATGCAATATCTATCAAAAACAGAAGCCACATTAATGCAACAAATAATGAAAGCTATAATAATAATTTTGTTATGCCTTTTCATCAATTATTGTGATGCCTTGAATTTGTAAATACATTGAAATTTATTGGAACAAATTGTCCCAGTAGTCGCGAAAGAGTTAAATTAACTTTAATGTTGATTACTGCCAAACCAATAAAGCGTTGCGTTAATTAAATATTTTTTTATATAATAATAATTAATTAGGTTAATTGAGTCGCGATTCGAACCCACAACTCCTGGCCACCACATTAAATCGATTCAAATTCAAGCACTCAACAGCGCAGCGCCTCGCAATTTCAATGTGTCGCTGCTCAGTTCCGGCTTCGTTGCATGTTCGCGCGTTTGTTGTTACAAATTCAAATCGCTATTGTCATTTTTGGCAACAATTTTCAATGTCATTACACAATTTGTTCCGGCAGAGCACAGTGCGCCAATTCGCTCGTTTTCGCCAATCATTTTCGCCACATGTCCTGGGAGGGGCGCGTCTCATTTGATTTATGCAAATTTAAATGTATGTGATTTGCATTATCGTATCATTTTGATATACGAGTATGTAAGTATATATATATATGTATGTATGTATGTTTGTATTTGCTGACAGCTATGCACGCACAAAATTCACACAATGAAAACCCAAATTTATTTTGTGTTTGTGTTGGTGTTTATTTGTTGCTTTTGCAATTTAATACGCCGCATAATTTTTATGATGCTGCATAAAATCGTTATTGTTCTGGTCACATGTTTTTATTCAGTAATGTAATTTTTATGGTTTTTTTTTCAATGGATTTTGTATTTTTATTTTTTTGTGTTTATTTTTGTTTTTATTTTTTCTCTTTGCTCAAGTCTTTATTTTTTTGTCGTTCAATACTGAAATTGTGTTATGTGCAATTTGAAAATAGATTTATCATGTCCCATGTTGTCATTGACAACAAACACAGAAACATGTCATTTATTGTGCTTTCAATTCGGCCGAAAATAATTAATTCATGTCAAGCTATACAGTTGTTGTTGTTGTTGCCTTTGATACTCTATTACATTGCTGCCTTTTCAATTGGTTTCGAATTGATGTACTTATTTGTTTTGAATTTATTGTATTTGTAATTTATGTACTCGTACATACATATAAATAATTGCTTGTTCTAATTGGTAGACTGACAAATTCGTCATCGCATCATCATCGAATGCAGACCGCTAAAGCTACAATTCTGAGATTTAATTGTGGTTTTATTTCTTTTACTAAGCACATTCATTAACCCTTTCCGACATGAAAATAACAGCCCGCTGTATGAATTGTATGGGCTGTAGTCCAATATATTGGACATTGTGACTGAAAGGGTTAAGAGATTTTTTAAGAGAGATTTTAATATAGTCTCTAAAGGGTCCAAAAATGAGTTAAAATGTATGAAAAATATGAATTATTGGGCCTATCGGCTTCAAACTTGGTTAAAATACTCCAAATCACAAATGATTTCACACATATTTTATTTGACTTAGAAGTTTGTCCGCTGAGTAGATAATTATACAAACATATTTAATTTTGTGTTCGTTAATTAAAGGTTTTGAGTCCAGTACCCTTCGACCCTGTGATCCAACGCAAATACCAGCAATTGAGCATTGAAGGCATTTGTAAAACTATAGCAATTGAACTCAATTTAGTGAATGAATATTTTAATTCATGTTTAACTGCTACAAAAAATAATATATAAATTTTAATTTTTTTAGGTTACATTTGCTGTACAGCCACCAAAGTTTATCCTTGGTTTTCTAACATAGTTCTAAGGAATATTTAATTTTTTCAGATTTTTTTTACCTGTGTGATACTTAAACGAAATTAAATAAAATAGGAATGTACTACAAATCGTTTTCGTTTCAAATTCGGAGCGGAAACATGATGGAGTGTTCTCAGTTTCATTTTGATTTCGTCAAATTTCGTAAACGAAATCGGTTGGAAATGAAATGAAACCGACTTACAGCTTATAAAGAAATTTTGAACGTGAAAAAGTTGACGGAGCTTTCAACAATATTACTGGCTCACTGACTAACATGAAACTATGCAAGCCGATAGTGGACATAGTTCACAACCTGTTAACCAATAGGGTTACAACTCCTCCACTGTTGCAATGTACTCTTGCAAAAGAGCAGTTGTCAAAAAATGGGGTATCATCGACTGGTTTTACATCTCCGTGATTAGGCCCATTCTTTTCTATGAAGCAGTAGTATGGTGGAGTGCCCTGAATAAGGTGGTTAACCAGTAACTTCTGGACTCAGTCCAAAGATCGGCGGCGCTCATAATAACTTGAGCATTCGATCGACACCATCCAGAGGGCTCTACGCCCTGCTCCACTTTCTTCCTGTTAACCTCTTCGGTAAACAAGCTGCAACTCTCTCTGCAGTGAGACTAAATACCATCAAAAGATGGACACATTTTTGATTTCGGTTACTGCTGGATCCTAGGCTGTTCCCCTGACTTACCTGACAACATATACTACTCGCTACCATCATATCTGTTCGACTCTAAATTCTCAACCCTCATACCTCATAGACAGGAGTGGGAACGGAACAAGACACGGTTTCTATACAGACGGCTTCAAGCTAGATGGTAGAGTAAGGGAGTATGGGTCGCATTTTTACTGACAGCCAGGCAGCAATTAAAGCCCTCAAGAAGGTCTGAACCACATCGAAACAGGTTGCTCTTTGCTGCTCCCTACTAAATGACGTAGGGTATGTGTACAAAATTACCATCATCAACATCACAAAGACATCAGTGATAATTGCGCTTATCAGCTTTCCAGACGTGGCACCACCCTCCCGTATTTCATCACCACAGTTACAGGAGGCAACTAACATCAAAAACTTGCTTAATTTCATCCAGAATTCAAAATGGCTTGAATAGTCTTCTGGACTTGACAGACCCTAAACTTGTGGTATCACAACGGGCCCATTTCGTTGCCTAAGTGTGTCTTTCGGCAAGTCCCATGCCAAGACAGCCACCTTAACCTAACATTACAAAACCTGAAATATTCCAATCTACATTGCTAGCAAAAATTAAAAAATTAGAGAGAGTGAGATTTCGACATGTCCAGTGGGTTGAAATGGTCTTTCAGAATGCGGCGTTGTACTGTTTCCACTTGTCTTCTTTCTTTTTCTTCTAAACGTTTCGAAAAAAATTGAATAAACGTCAACAAAAAAATCAGCTTGAATTTTATTTCGAATTGAAGTCAAATCGTCCGTTTTGTAGCACACCCCCCAAAAATTCGTACGATTTCAAATTCCGATTTCGATTTGAATTCGTGGGATTTGCAGCACATGAATGTTTATCTGAAACATAACCTAAAAAGAGAAATTAATTAATTTTTTTAGGCATCACGAGGGTTAATAAAAAATCTAGAAAATTCTCATAATTCTCTTCGGCTTCATGTGGATAGCGATAGAAGTAGACGAATATTTTTCCCGAGCTAGAAATCGAACCCAGGGCCTCTGGGAAGCCACCGCGCAACACGCTGGACTATCGATTCTAGTTAGAGCTATAGCAAGGTTTTAATTGGGGTCCGTAATTAGGGGTGTACAGCTTCCCAATTCGATGTCTCAGTGAGCCATCTTTTTGTTCTTATGCGAAGTTCCATAAGAAGGCTCACATTCCAAGCTGACTTAACACAAGTCTTCAGTAATCATTGCTGGACTTAAGCAAAATTAAGCTGAAATTCATCCAATGAGTCGTCATCCAAACAAAAATCTGCTGCACCGAATTGGTTTGACAGTGTTTTTAACAATAATTTCGGCAATTTTTATAAACCATTATTTGAAAAGATTTCTGTTTTGGGCAAAAAACCAAGTAAATGTTTAATCCAAATTGTGTAGTTTAATTAGTACTTAAAGTTGGCTTAAATTGAAGCCTGCTTAAATGCCATTTGGAGCACATTGTGAGTGTCTTTATTATTCTTAATGCCAAGTATGTCACCGCATGTGCGAAATTTGCCCAAAATGAAATCACAGCGACCGCAATATAATTCGCCCAAATAGCAAATTGTCAATTGTTGGCATTTCGGCGGTTGCGGTTTATTGCTAAACTGCCGCTAAGTAAATCTTGACAATCTGCCACACACACATTCCGAGGACACACACACAAATGTCCGTACTTAAGTGCACACTAACGCCAACATACGCCAGCAAATGTTTAAAATAAATCACAAGCCATTGCTGCCAACACTCACAGTCACACTCTCACCCACACACTCACACAAACACACTCAAACTCACAACCACATACAGCGACACCCTGCAGCATTTATGTGCACTAAATGCAGAAGATTCGTTTGTCGATTCGCTTCGTGTTTTCTTATATTTAAACAAAAGAGTTGAAGCGCCTAAAAGACGTCTACAAATTATGTACATATGAAATTTGTACATTGTTGAACACTCATCCGCACACATGTGTGCAATCAGCATAGACATTGGAGTGAAATTCAAATACATTGCAATCGTACGCGGTGGAAAACACACACCCACACATGCAAACTTGTAGCTTGCAAAGTGTTGTTGCGTTGAGCGCAAAATCGTTTCGTTTGGGTAGCGCTGCGTGGCTGCCAGCGGCACATGCGGCCAACTCGAAACCGCACAACGGCACAAACGTGACCGGCAAGTCAAGCACGCCGGTACGTGAAAATGTCCTTTATTTCGTCATAAGCTCCACGGCAAGTGTGCACTTGAATTTTATAACGTGCCACATGCCGCATCGTATGTGCGGCACACACACAAACCCGCGTCGCCAATCGATCTTCGTTGCGCCTTTCAATCGTAAAAGTTGTGTTTGAGGCGGGCGTCGGCCATATTGGCAGTTGGCATATTTCCGAAAATTGCTTCAACCATATGGTTGTGCTGTTGTTGTTGTTGGCGCTGCCATTGTTATCGTCAATGTTTCAGTTGTTGTTGTTTTAGTAATTAAACTGTAAACACGTGTTTTCATTTAATTGCCAAAAATGCTCAACCAACGCGAGAAGCGTGAATGCTTGCATGCCACGCCCCCTTCCGACTGCCGCCGAAAAACACATTAACTGCGCTCTTTTCAGCCGTTAATGGCCAACACTAAACATTTCAATTGAAATGCCGCTCAGCTAGAAAAAAAACCAATGTCTCCTTCCAGCGACTCACATGGCAGCAACACATTTTGTTGTTTTTGTTGTTGTTTAGTGCGCTTTATCAATTTTAATTACTTTACGCTTCAATTAATGACGAAATTAATTTTTGTTGTTGTCGCTATTGGTGTCGTTGTTGTAGTTGTTGTGCTCGCTGTCATTGTGCGCGTTTCCATTATTTTTTTTTTGTGTTGTTTGCTTTGCCTGTTCGCACCGAAATTCATTAATATTCATTGCGCATCGCACTACATACCCAACGCACAAACGCAGGCGGCAGCTACAGCTGTGACTGTGGGCGTGGTCTGAGTGTCGTTGTTGCGCCGACATACAAAATTTGTCTGCGCACACGTTCGCATGTTTCATGCTATGTTGCGCCTATCGATTACACTTTCATGACAGAGTGACTATTTTTGTTGTTGTTGTTGTCGTTACTCTTGTTGTTCTTGTTGTTGTAATCTTATATTTATATTGAGTGTTATTATTGAAAAAGTAACACCACACGTATCCGTTGTGCTGCGTGTTGGCGACGAGCCATCAACTCCTCAATTCCGTACGCCACTCAATTTGCCACGAACGTGCGTCGTGCTGGTGCACGTGTTTGTTGTTGCCTGTCATAAATTTGCAACTTTATTGCAGGCGCGCCAAGTACGCCCAGGTACCGAAAAGCCTTCTGTACGCACACACTTGCACAAGAAAATGTAAGTAGAGCAAAATGCTTTGGGCCCATTTTCATGGCTCATAACGTCTGTTTGTTGGCGTATATTTGCCTTCGATTAATTGAAAAAGATGCGCTCGAAATTAACTTTGTATGGAATTTTAATTAGTGACTGATTTTGGGGTTAGGTTGAGTATTGCTTTCGGCATTTTGTTTGACTGGAGTAGAGATTGCGAAACTTACTTACATAAGTTGAGTAGAGACATGCAATAAGAATACTGAAGTTGTGTATGAAGAAGACATGATCTGTGTATTGATGAGTTGTATTTCGATCGGGTTATGAATTGTGATCATTACATTGGGAATGAAATTAAGTTTGGTCCATTTTTTGTGGTCGAAAATTAATTATTATTTTTCCACAAAAAAATGAATGGACAAATTAATCAATGTGTTGTCCATGGCTGGTTACTTCTCTTTTCCATCTCTCAGGAAATTTTCGAATTTCATTTCGAAAAAATGTCTTGTAGCGGTCTAAGTTATGAGGTAATTTTCAATTTGGAAAAGCAAGTAATCAAAAAAAACAATGTCCGCAGAATACGACGGGTGCTATAAAATATCCTACTTGAGTGTTTTGAAATATTTTTTTACGACTTTTGCAACATTAGGCCAAGCGTTGTCATGGTTTCAGTTCATAAGGCACCCAATTTCCTTGCTTTTGAATCATTCCCATCGATTCCAATCACACAGAGAATATTTTTTAGTGCTGCCAGGTACTTGAAATGACTTTCTCCTAAATTAAAAAAAATAAGCTACAATTTCGCGACATTTTTTATTTTTTTTAAATAATTGTTGTCGTTATAAGCTAAAAAAAGAAACTTCTCATAAAAAATACAAATGTGTTAATTTTTTTATTGCAGCCTTTTCATTCATTCAGCTTCAACTTAAAAACTAATTTACACATATAAAAAATTAGATCGAATTAGAATCTTCATTAATTGAACAAATTACACTTTGAAGCATGAAATTTAATTGAACTGAATTATACACTTAAGCTTTTAACATTCAAGGCTCCAATGTTACTGATGATGTTAAATATAACACCACCAAAATCTTCTAAACTTTCTCTGAAACAATTCTTCCTCCTAAAAATTCTTAAAGGCTAAGAATCTCTCGAATCTAGAAGTAAATTTTCTGATCTGGCAACCTTGCTCGTTTGTTTGCATGCTTGTTGTTTTATTCCGAATGCTCTACCAGCTCTTCTTGTGTTTGACTCGAATCTTCAGGGAGAAATATCTGCAATTCTTTGTCTTTGATTTTTTTTGGCTGTCCAGAGCGTATCTTGTCCCCAACTCTCAAATCTCTGGGAACTTCGAAACCATTTTTTATAAGACTTCAATTGTAGCATTGTCATCAAAAACTTCCACAAGCATTCAAAGTGCTTTAACTGCACTTTTCTTTCATTTAAAGCAGAAAACTAAGACGCAAACGGCTGCTCCGTAACACAAAGTTGGACTTATTCAACACAGTTAAAAAACAAGATTTTTTAATGAACTCAAAGCTAAATAAAATAAATATTTTTGACACACTATTCATAATCCTATTTTTTGAAAACTGACAAAACTAATTTGTACTCCTAATACATAGCGCAATGCGCCATAGGATCAGTGTTTGTAAAATGGCACTTTGCGTCAAGTCTGTAGAATTTGTGGTTGTAAAGAAGAAACCGAGACGAAAGAACAATTTCATATCACTTCTCAGCTTTTTGAACTCTTTGTTCTTTTCTAGTCAGAACCAGGAACGTAGCAAAAGGTGAACTATAGAATTCGATAATTTATCAAGAAGTAGAATTCTTTTTTTCTATCCATTTGAAGGAACTCACTTTTCCTCGCTTTTTCCAGGCTTCTGGGTGTAAGTGCGACTTTCACTGCACACACTTCTCGTAACCTAATCGAACCTAATAAATTGTAATGCAATTACGAAGAAAGTCTGAAACTATTAGACGTTTGTACTCAATTGTTTGAAGAGTTCTCAGTAAGCTATAGAAATACAAATATATATTTAGACTAAAGTAAAATATCGATTTACTTGATCCATGCAGACTTTAAGCCAATTCATAGTATAGTCACTTTACTTTCACTTAGTATAGTCACCTAGAATCTTCCAGAGAGAAAGCTTTCTTTGATGCTCATCATCACATTTCTTAAAAAATTTTGATAACTTAAAGTGCTTTTAGGCGGCTTTGCAAGTCTATAAGATACCCTAAATGTAAGGCTTTAAGTTGTCAAGGATTGTAAAGACTACAATTTGAAGAACAGAAGTCTACTTTCAAGGGGGAAAATAAGCATCGATTTACTTGATCAAAGCAAATTTAAAACCAGTTTGTAGTCCTAAAGCAGACATTAGTTAATTTTAAGTCTGAAGACCCTGGAATTCAGTACTGTAAAGCCTAAAACCTTAAGATTTTCTATTGATTTTTGTAATCTTTTGCGGTCTATAAATGATCCTCGAAGCTTTTCATTGTCCTTAGAAACAAAATATGTCCTGACTGAAATATTTTGTTAAGCTGCTGTTTTCTCTGTTTCTGTTAAAGCAAAATTACCTTTACAAAATTTTTCAACTCATCTCTTGGAATCGGCATAATGAAATCTGTTCATCTGTGTATAAATTATTTCTTCTACTTTGACAGATTATTTTTTATGAAAAGTCCACCACTAAAAGTCACTCTTTATATATTTTCTGTTTTAATTATCACAACAAATGTCGGCCTCGATAGCTCAGCGGGTAGCGCGCTGGCTTCTCATACCGAGCGCTCCAGGTTCGATTCCTGGCTTGGGCTGGAAAGAACACTCATTTGCTTCTATCACTATCCACATGAAGGAAATGAGAATTACAAGAATCGCACAAGTGCGCTCTTGGCAGGCAATGGCAAAACCTCCAAGTGTGAAAGAAAAAACTGCCAATCGCCGTTCGGATTCGGCGTTAAACTGTAGGTCCCCTCCCTCCCTTTCCCCCATCCGTTTGAAATGTGTGTTGTATCACATGTTGGAAAAAACAGTGTTGTGGTATCACAACGGGCCCATAGGCCTAAGTGTGTCTCATACAGAGGCAGCCACTTAACCAACCAACCAACATCACAACAAATATATTTACACAACTCATTGTTATTTGCCGTTGGTTGTGTCAATTCTCGTTTCATCTTTCTGCAACTTATTTTTCTTCTTTTTGCCCACACAAACATATCAAAGCGCAAATAAATTACACAAATTGATTTTATAAAATTTCCTCTCTTCTTCTTCTGCTCTCTCTTGCTGTGTGTGCGTGTGCGTGTTTGTGACATTTTGTTGTAATTTATTTTCGCTTTTTAATTTTTCTACATTCCCATAAGTTGTTGTTTTTTTTCTTATGTTATTGTCATATGTTGTTACAGTTGTTGTTGTTGTTATTGTTATGACTTGTGGCCACTGCAGCACAAATCAAACTGTCCTTGCCGCACTTGAACATTGTGCAGCATAAATAACAAAAATAACAACAACTACTATGAACATAAAAAGAACAATGCGCACTTACATTTCCGCAAGCACAAAAAGCAACAACGTCGCATAACACCAGCAAACAAAATTAAAACAAAAACAGTTGTTCTCGTTGTTGTTGTTGTTGTCGATGCTGATGTTATTATTTTGGCTTTTTGTTATTGTTTTTGTTGAAACTCGCCAATGGTCCAGCGTCCAATAGTCCAATCACTCACTGCTTTGTCCCATTCATGGGTTGCCACCCCTTTTGGGATAAAAGGCACAAACAACAACAAAAAACAATAATTTCATTGCACAAACGCTGACTTTAACCCAGTTTTTATTGTCGCTCTCTGTGTGTATGTGTGTGTGTGTGTAGGTGTGTTCACGACCATTGTCAATATCAATGGACATTCGATAGCGCCGCATTTTGTTGTTGTTTTTGTTCTACACGTTTTGTTATTGTTTGTTGTTTGCACTGCTGTCGCAAATTTCAACACAGGCGCGTCATTTGTCCATTTTGTCATTTTCATTGCTCGTTTCACTGTCTGTGCTGTCCAATATTGTTTTTGTTGTTGTTGTTGTTTTTGTTGATTTTCATTCTAACTGGCCGTAACCTACTTTTCTGCCAAGTTGACTTTATCGCGCGCACATTCGCAATGTGACACTGCGCCTCTGTCTCTGTCCTCTTGGCAGTCTCGCTGTGCCCTTTGTTGTGTGCACTTTTCTTGATTGTAAAATATTTAAAGGTTTTTGCTTTTTTTTGTCGTCGCAATGCCCACGAAACCCGCTTAGACATGGCTGACGGCACAATTCGAAGGCATCGGGCGCATAATTGAAGGTAGTCCAGCGATTTTTTGCAGCTGTTTTGACTGTTGACAGCTGACAGAAAGCGGTCTCAGGACTTTTCTGCGAATTGTTTTTCAAACAATTAATTTTGCATTTCTTCAAAATAAAAATATTATGATAAGTAGACAAGGGCAAAACTGTCTAAAGTCGAAATTAAAAGGGTATTATTTATAATTAATTTACTTTTTTGCTTTTTAATTTACTAAATTAAAAAAAAAGATATTTCATAAGCATATCCAAAGTAATTCTAAAGTCAGTTAAGTATAAAGTTTAGTAAAATTAAATCCCATATTTTTAGAATAGATGGATTCAGTAATCTGTATCTCGCAGTTGTACCAGTGCAATCGGGTTAAACTGGAAGGTGCTTGATAGATAATACTTTGTACTAAAGAAACTTCTCCAACACCACGAATACACCAACAAAGAGGAAATACGCTGAATGTGTTAGAAATATAATAATTCCTACTAAAGAAACTTCTCAGACAGTTTTGTTATTGCTTGACTCTGTTTTGTTTGACACCAACAAAGAATAAATAAATACGCTAAGTGTGTTAGAAATATAATAATTCCTACTAGTTAAAGAAACTTCTCAGACAGTTTTGTTATTACTTAACTCAGTTTTGTTTGCGCAAGCATCAAAAATGGACAACAGCAAAGAGTAAATACGCTGAATGGTGTTAGAAATAAAATAATTTATACTAAAGAAACTTTTCAGACAGCTTTGTGATTGCTTGACTTAGTTTTGTTTGACACCAACAAAGAAAAAATACGCTAAATTATGTTAGAAAGTCAACAATTCCTACTAAAGAAACTTCTCAGACAGTTTTGTTATTGCTTGACTCAGTTTTGGTTGGCATCAACAAAGAATGAATACGCTAATGGTGTTAGAAATAAAATAATTTATATTAAAAAAACTTCTCAGACAGTTTTGTTATTGCTTGACTCAGTTTTGTTTGACAACAACAAAGAGGAAATACGCTAAATGATGTTAGAAAGACAACAACTCCTACTTAAAAAACTTTTCAGACAGTTTTGTGATTGCTTGACTCAGTTTTATTTGACACCAACAAAGAAGAAATACGCTAAGTGATATTAGAAATAAAACAATTTATACTAAAGAAACTTCTCAGACAGTTTTGTTATTGTTTGACTCAGTTTTGTTTTACACCAACAAAGAAGAAATACGCTAAATGATATTAGAAATAAAACAATTTATACTAAAGAAACTTCTCAGACAGTTTTGTTATTCTTTGACTCAGTTTTGTTTGACACCAACAAAGAAGAAATACGCTAAATGATATTAGAAAGAAAACAATTCCTACTAAAGAAACTTTTCAGACAGTTTTGATATTGCTTGACTCAGTTTAGTTTGAACAGCCTCAAAGTCGACTGAAAATGTAGTTAATATTTATGGTTCTGACAGGCTGTAACAGGCAATTACACTAAATTTTGATTGATTTGATTTTGTTCCGGTAATATTGATGGAAACGATGCACCACGTTCTGAAAGGCCAGTTGTTGAAAATGTCATTAAAATCATGGAAATTGTTGATTTCAACCATCATGTAAGCACTGCCTCCATTTTCCAGGAGCTTAACATTGCACAAATATCGTTTGGAACCACTTAAAAAAGGAACTTAGACTACAAAAAGGAGTTCAATGTACATGAGTTGAAACAAAACATGCTCGGGGATCCAAATTTTCTTCTGTGAATTCCTGCTGAATGACAACAAAATCAATACAATTTCATTTTTAAAGCGAATGCTGACGAGCAATGAAAAGTGGAACACGACAATGTCCAGCGAAAACGGTTACAAACGGTGGCTACAAGCCAGAATTGACGTTCAGGAAGGTCAGGTTTTGCTGTGTTTTTGATGGAATTAACAGGAAATCATCTACCATAAGCTGCTACCCTACGGCCAAACTCTTAATTTCGATTTGTACTGGCAACATTTGGGCAGTTTGAAGAAAACAGTCGCCCAGAGTCGGTCAGCTTTTGCCAATAGAAGAAATATTGTATCTGATTAGAAAATAAAGGCCAACACTTCGCTAGTGACTCACCAGAATCTTCAGAAACTTGAGTGAGAAGTTCTTAGGCATTCATCTTATAGTCCGGACTTGGCACCAAGTGATTACGAACTGTTTCTGTTAATGGTGACCATTGAACCAGTTTGAGCTCATAAGGTTAGATTCAGGTGGTTATTTGGACATGGGACATGCCGAAAGACCCGTTGTGATACCACAAAGAGAAAAACTGCAAGTCGGAGAGCCAATAAACGTGTACAAACCAAAGTAAATCTTTTATGTCGACTGAACTGAGGTTATTCAAGTTGTTGAGTTCAAGAAGGGAAAGCCTATAGATTTCCATCTTCGTCTAGAGATCTAACCTAACCTTGAACTCTATAAGAAGCCTAGTAGACTGGTTTGTGAGACAAGAAGTTGCCCAGTTGAGTACTCCTTCTTCTAGATAATGGAGGACAAGGACAAGGAGAAGAAGAAGCATAGAAGCTTAAGTACGTTTTCTTCTCCTCTTTTCTCAGAAGTCGTTTGAATACAACAGTAACCATCGGCGGGAGAGGAGGGACAACTACAACTTTTGAGCCAAATACCATTCGAAACCATATTTTTTCTAGATTTTTTTTTGTGTTTGGGGGTTTATCTTCGAAACCCGCCTGGTTGCTCCACTGACCCCAACTTTTTAACCAACAAAAATCATAAATTTAAACTGTCTGGTTAATTTTATTAAAAATTAGCCGGAAGTAAAACTCATTCCTTACTATTTTCACTAAATTCCAGCTGAACTTTAATCAAGAATAAAAACTCAATGTCAAGTTTTTTTCTCCTTTTGATTGTAAGGAAAATTTATAGCTCGACTTTTTGTGCATCAACACAACAAAGAGTAGGAAAAATTGCTTTATGACAACTGCAAAGGTCAAACGAAGGCAGCATCTGCTGTCAGTTCGGCTGCAGTCAGTGCAGTGCAATGCGATTTTTATTCGCTAATTCCGCCGGGATTGCATTCATACCTTCCTCGCTTCGTTCAGCCGTTTGACAGGCTGCGCCAACAATGCTGGCATTCAGTTGGGCGCCCAGGAAGCCCAACAGATGCACAAACGAGACACATTTCACTTGTCTGCGGTGTCATTGTCGAGCTAAATAATTTTGAATTTTTTTGTTGCTATTTGTCACCATTTTTGGGCTTCTCTCCATTTGTCGGTTTTGTTTTACAATTTCTCTATTACATTAAAAAAAAAAGAAGGAATTGTTCTTTGCTTGCTTCCGTTTTTGTTCACATCAATTTTCAATTATTTTGCCATTGTCCGGTCGCATTCAGACGTCATTGGCGGTCGTTGTGTCAATGGGCAACTTACAAAAAAATACCAAAAATACTTGGACTCAACAAGCATGTCGAAGACAGCGTCGGAAGACTGGAAGTTGCAAAGGAGCAGCGGGGCGCTGTCAGCCGTCGCCCCAGCCACCTTCTCACCTTGTTGCCGTATTAAAATTGACATTGACGCTGTGCTTCTTGTTCTTCTTGGTACTTCTTGGTTCTTGTTTCTTGTCAAGGGTCGAAATTTTTCGCTATTGCTGGCTGCATGTTTTTTACTATTGTTTTTGTTGTTGTTACTGCGCATTGTAACCAACAGCAGACAATGCCAATTTTTCATTTCATTTCCATGTTTCTTCGCTGCCCCATGCAGCTTTTGTTGTTGTTGGTATTGTTTAACAAATAAAAACTTTAGCACGCAGCAAAATTGAATGAGAAAATTTATTAACAACATTTCATAGTCGACAATTCGTTTATGAAATTCAATGCACGCAGCGCATTGTAAGTCGTACTGACAACAACGACGACGCCTTAATGTCATCGCTAATCCATTGGCAGCGTATTTAAATTTCACGCAGCTATTGTGTTACACATTTGTTGCTTAAAGTCCCTCACGCCACGTCGCGCTTCGCCCTCATCCGTTGGAATGTCAGCAGCAGCTGGCAAAAATTTACGCTTCCGTCTGCCTGCATTGTCGCATGCAAATTCTGTCTGTCTGTTCGCTCAAGCGTAACCATTAATTGAAATTTATAGGTACACATGTTGCCATCGTTGTTGTTGTTGTTATTCTTAATGTCATTGTTTGTATTGTTGTCATTGTCGAGTACTGCTACTGTTAGCGTAATTGTGACGCATCAGCTGCCACTAATTGAAATAGCATAGCCCACACACACACACACACACACAGAAATTCGCTGTACTGCAATTATCGCATTGCAATCGGATACTTTTGCGTCATTGTGGCCCATTTACCATTTTTTTTTTTAGGTTTTTAGCACAAAATACACAGCTGGCATCGGTTTGCTGTGCCCATTCACCGGCGCATCAAAGTGTGTGCGGCTTTACAACAAAGACAGCGTGGCTCGCTTTGTTGTTTCAGCGCTGACAATTTCCTGCACTTATCGGCTACAGCTGTTCAATTGCTCATATCGGCTTACGGGTCGTATACGTATTAATTGATTGTGGCGCTTCTGCGATTCGGCGGTGGCCATTTGTATTCAAAATTGAGTATGATTGTAGTTCAAACACTTTCTGAGAACTGTTTTATTGTTGTTGTTGTTGCAGGGGTATCAATAGGTAGATAGATAAAACGTTTGTTAAAATTAATTCGAATTAAAGCTTTAAAAAACCAACTAAAACTGCACTTTCCACATTTTTCAATATGTGGCTTATGTGGACTTATGTGGAATATGTGGACCGATGAGGCTTTTAAAGGGACATTCATCAGGTAGGAGTCGAACCCACGACCTCTGGGATGATGAAGTGGTGCACTCACGTTAGGCTTTCGAAGCTATAAGGAGTCCAAATTGATTCAATAAGTGAGCAAACTTAAACTCGATTGATTGATTGTGGATTCATGGCCTAAGTGGTCTCCGCAGCTGCTACTACTTTGTCTTCTTCGACAATTTATGGGAACTAGCCGACAGGACTATTCGAAATTTACTATTCAGAGTCTACTAAGCTTCGTAAGGAACTCAAACTGCTTCAATGAGTAAACGGACTCCATTCAATTGATTTGTTATCACGATGGGCTTTTATTTTACTAAACTATTACAAATTTTTGTAAATGATTGATTCGAAATATTTTGTTTAAAAAATGTCGTATAGTGATCCATATTCCAGCTGAATTTTATCTTCATCAGTTAAATCATTTTCTTCGTTCAAATGTCAAAGTCTTTAAATGGATACACTTTATTGTTCCTTTATTGCTTCCTAAGATTTCTTTCATTTCTCCTTCGACTGTTTTCTTTCTGTTTTGTCTCAAAATGTCTAATTTTTTTACAAAACTTCTGTCTCGACCATCGTCTGTCTTCATTTGTCACCCATTTCATATTTGTCTGCGTAGCGTTTTATCTATCTGTCTATCTATCTATCTATCTATCTATCTATCTATCTATCTATCTATCTATCTATCTATCTATCTATCTATCTATCTATCTATCTATCTATCTATCTATCTATCTATCTATCTATCTATCTATCTATCTATCTATCTATCTATCTTTTTTTTTTTTTTGTTTTTTGTTTTTTTTTTTTTTTTTATTGAGGGGGAAAGCATCGAAAGCCACCCAGTCAGTGTGAGACTTTAACCCACTAAAACCCCCTCACTGTCCGACGGTTAATCCCCCCTGGGATACCGGTAGGTAATTACGTCAGGGAGGTCGTTATGAGCATTACTGCTCAAGCGTCTGTCAGTCTGTCAGTTTGTCAGTCAGTAGTCGTCGTTACCTGCTCGTGGCGGGCCCACCGTTCTTCTTTCTTCCTCTCTCGCTCTATGTCTCGGAGCCTCAACATAACGCATGTCGCAAACTTGCACGCTGCGTCCCATTTATGTTTCGATTCGCACATTTCGGTCACCAGCGTCGACGTTGTCGGCGGGCTGCTAAATGATCTTGCAAGTTCCGCTCGCGCATTTGCAAAGCGAATGCAGTGGAAGAGAACGTGTTCAGCATCCTCTTGCTCTCCATGGCAGATGGGGCAAAGTGGGGTATCCGCCAAACCGAATCGATGTAGGTAGTACAAAAAGCACCCATGTCCGCTCAGTAGTTGCGTCAGATGGAAGTCCAAGTCTCCATGCTTACGTTGCATCCATACCTCTACTTGGGGCATTAACTTGTATGTCCAGCGCCCCTTACTGGTTTGCTCCCATCTTTGTTGCCACTCGTTAAGTGAATGCCTTCGCTGCTCTAATCTCTCCTGTTGCGTCGGTTTTACACCTTGCCTTGTGTACAGTCGCTGCATCTCACAAGCACGGATGTCCAAGGGCATCTTACCCGCTAAGACACAGGTTGCCTCTTCGGACACAGTTCGGTATGCACAAGCCACTCGTAACGCGCCAAGTCTGTATGCCTGTCTCGCTCCCCGTAGCTGGCTGCTTCGTATTCCTGCCCATATGGGTGCAGCATACAGAATAATTGAGTCCACGACTGTGGAGAGCAATTTCCTTCTGGCTCCCTGTGGGCCTCCAATATTAGGGAGTATACGAGTGAGCGCATTGTGTACAGCTCCGGCCTTAGTACTAACTGCCGTTAGGTGGTCTCGAAAGTTCATGCGTGAGTCGATGATGACACCAAGATATTTGATGGACGGCTTTGATTGGATGTCGTGTCCACCGACATTGACCGTCATGTGTTCCTTTCGTCTTCGCGCGCTCAGCAACACTGCCTCCGTCTTTTGTGCTGCCAGTTCTAATTCTGCGATGTTCAGCCAGCGCTGTTCTATCTATCTATCTATCTATGTATCTATCTATGTATCTATCTATCTATCTATCTATCTATCTATCTATCTATCTATCTATCTATCTATCTATCTATCTATCTATCTATCTATCTATCTATCTATCTATCTATTTATCTATCTATCTATCTATCTATCTATCTATCTATCTATCTATCTATCTATCTATCTATCTATCTATCTATCTATCTAACTATCTATCTATCTATCTATCTATCTATCTATCTTTCTATCTATCTATCTATCTATCTATGTATCTATCTATCTATCTATCTATCTATCTATCTATCTATCTATCTATCTATCTATCTATCTATCTATCTATCTATCTATCTATCTATCTATCTATGTATCTATCTATCTATCTATCTATCTATCTATCTATCTATCTATCTATCTATCTATCATTTATGATGCCAGTAACAGTTCGATGTTGATTTCTACCATTGCCACCTTTAAGCCAATCAAATATCTTAATTAAATACTTTCAATTTAAAATTTCGCTATTTAAAATTTTAAAATTACAAATTTAAATTTAATTTTTCCAGCAATCACTCACTCATATCCCGCATACTGTTCTTATTTTCCAGATGATGAAACACGCCTGGGACAGTTACAAATTGTACGCGTGGGGCAAAAATGAATTGCGACCGATCAGTCGACGTCCGCACTCGGGCAGCGTTTTCGGCATGCACGATCTGGGCGCGACCATTGTCGACGGCCTGGACACACTCTATCTGATGGGTCTGCGCAAGGAGTACGAAGAGGGACGCGACTGGATCGAACGCAAATTGTCGCTGGACAACATCAGCGCCGAGCTATCGGTCTTCGAGACGAACATACGCTTTGTGGGTGGCCTGCTGACGCTGTACGCCTTCACCGGCGACGATCTGTACAAGGAGAAGGCCCAACACATTGCCGACAAGCTACTGCCAGCCTTCCAGACGCCCACCGGCATACCGTATGCGCTGGTGAACACGAAAACGGGCGTCAGCAAAAACTACGCCTGGGCAGCGGGCGGCAGCTCCATACTGTCCGAGTTCGGCACGCTGCACCTGGAGTTTTCGTATCTCAGCGACATTACGGGCAATACGCTGTACAAGGAGCGCGTGCAGAACATACGACAAGTGCTGAAGGAGATCGAAAAGCCCAAGGGCCTCTATCCGAACTTTCTCAATCCCAAAACGGGCAAATGGGGACAAAGTAGGTAGCGCAGATTTACCTTTTATTACGCATTATAATCGTGTTTTATTTTACCTTTTGTAGAGCACATGTCACTGGGTGCCTTGGGCGACAGCTTCTACGAGTACCTACTGAAATCGTGGCTACAGTCGGGCCAAACCGACGAGGAGGCGCGCGAAATGTTCGACGATGCCATGGCGGCCATTGTTGAGAGAATGGTGCTCACCAGCCCCAATGGTCTGACGTATGTGTCGGATTTGAAATTTGATCGGCTGGAGCATAAAATGGATCACTTGGCATGTTTTGCAGGTGAGTCTTGAATGACTTTGAAAGCTATTGCAGTGTTTTAATGAATGTTGTTTTTTATGCTTTGCAGGTGGTTTGTTTGCACTCGGTGCCTCAACGGCTTCGAGTGCACTGAGTGCCAGATTTATGGAAGTGGGAAAAGGTATTACGAACACCTGCCATGAGAGCTACATACGAACCGCAACTAGACTAGGACCAGAAGCCTTCCGGTGCGTGCCAAACACAACTAAATACAAAAGAATTACAACTCAAAATTTTACAAAATCGACTTGAGTCTATAAATGAATTCACGGAACACATTCCTAACTATTTAAAAAAATTTCATTCTCATCATAATTTCCTTTAAATGTAAAAACACTGTTATCTTTGAGTTAGGACTATTTTATCTATTCCATACTTTTCTCTTTACTTTACTTCTATACTAAACTTTTAATTTGTCTCATTTGTATCTGCTCACAGCTTCAATGAAGCATCCGAGGCGCGTGCCTTGAAATCGCAAGAAAAGTACTACATACTGCGACCGGAAACGATCGAAAGCTACTTTGTGCTGTATCGCCTGACGCACGACGAAAAGTACCGCGAATGGGGCTGGGACGCGGTGCAAGCGTTGGAGGAGCACTGCCGAACGCCACATGGCTATTGCGGCATTAAAAATGTCTACCAAAAGACACCGCTGAAGGACGACGTACAGCAGAGCTTCTTCCTGGCGGAGACCCTAAAGGTGCGTCACTTCTTCGTTTAAGGCAAAGAAATTTGCATTAAAAAGTCTCTTGTTGTTTGCAGTATTTGTATTTACTCTTCTCCGACGACTCACTGTTACCACTGGACGAATGGGTGTTCAACACGGAGGCACATCCGCTGCCCATAAAGGGATCCAACATTTTCTATCGCGCAGCGGTCGCACCGCCAACAGTCAAGTCCGAAGATACTCGCTAGATGGGCCGAAATCAGACGACGCGTGCGTCAGTAGACGCGCTGTAGAAACACATACAAATCTCTGTAATTAGTGTTAGTTCGTTTGTCGCGTTTGTGTACAAGTGCGCCTGTGTGTGCGCACATTTTATGATTAACAAATTGTAATTTAGTTCTTACAATCCGACTACAATAATTTTCGTTTTATCTAGCAATGTTTCCAATTTGTATGTCTCTACTCTACAATGAAATTACAGCAATTGCTACTACTTCCAACTCATAATCTTGCAATTTGTAATTTCCCTACTAACACAACCAACATGTTTTACTGTTGTATGTACATTAATTATGGCAAAACAAAAGCCGTTCCAACTGCAACTGGCCAACTATTTCATGTGCTAAACTTTTTGCTTTAGACACTTGCAACTTTTCTTTAGCGAATTCTCTTTAAATTATGTGTAGCTCATAATTTGTGCATAGAACTATGTATAGGCATGTGAAAAGACTTTTTGCTGCTAAATGATATATAAATTATAATTCATAATTGATGTTGTTTTGCAAAATTTGCACATGCAACTATAAGAATGCGAAGCGTTTAGTTGAAATTTGTAAATGCCAACATAGAAAATCAACAACTTTGTAGGGCACATTTATCACTGGCAATTGGGTGATTTAACTTTAGTTAAATTGAAAATTTACTCCTAGCGATTAGTTAAAAGAAAAATTGTTCAACTAATTTATGATTATGCGGCAAGTTTGAAAAATTTACAACAAACAATTTGTAGAACTGACAATGCAACAAAACGTAAAACAAAAAAACATAACAAAACGAAACGGCACGAAAAATGTAGCAAAGATAATTAAATTTTTTCAAAGCACATGAGACCAAAGTGGCGGCAATTAATAATCAAGGGACAGTTGTAATAATATTGAATTTGTTTCATACAATTTAGATCGAAATGTTAGGTAGCAAAATTGGCATTGATAATTTGAATTGTGTTCATAGAAAGCAAAATGTGTCGGCACATGTTTGCTTAAATTTTTTTTCACTAGCAGCATTCAAGTAGTTTGATCATCTAAACTGTTCTAAAATTTGTCAGTTGAACAAAATGCAACTTGATACTAATCAATGTGACAATTTTTCCGCGAAACACCAACACCTTTTCTATCAATTGCCACATTCCATACTGAGAGCTGCCAAATCTCATTTGCTTAATACAACAAATCTCGAATATCTCAAATGCGTCGCACTCGCATCACATTCTCAGTCTGCAAACATTCGTTGCGCGTCTATTGTAAACTTTATTCTACAAAGTAAATGTTTTTGTTTGAATTTTTTCTTAATATTGAAAGCTTGACTCTAACACCTGCATGTAATTTGAAATGCGTTTGCAAATGTTTTAATTTCGAATAAAACAAAACACAAACCAGAAACTTAAAATGAAAATGTAAATATTAAACAAATGAATATCAAGTAAACTAGTAAACTAAAATCGTAGCAGATAAATTAGGTTGATATAACAGCAACTTAGGATACTTTAAGCGTAACACAATTTACTTTACTACATGAAATATATATATATAAATAGTACTATATATATATATATATATGTATGTATAATGTTATAAACAGTAAGTTATGCGAATACAGTAAATAATCTAAAAATTCTCAGCAAAAAATCTCCCAACAAATTGAAACTGGCACGTTGAAATCAACGGCATGAAAACATATGAAGAAATGAGATAAAAATCTATAAAACTTCTTTATTTTTACAAAAGCAGCAGACCCCCAGCGACTGCGTTGCGTTTGAAAGCGCAAATTTTAATAGTGAATTGGAAAAGTGAAGAGGAATTTGAAATTGGTGCACTGTGTGGAACGTTGCGCAAAATATGAAATGAAATAAAGCGCAATGAAATGAAACAAAATTGAAATTAAACGATACGAATTTGTCATTTGTCGTTTGCAAACCTACATATTCCAAATATATATCAAAGAACAAATTAATGTTTATCACTTTGGTTTGACTAACGTAGAAGTAAAAAACTAAAAAAACAAAAACCAAACACTTGAATGCCCCAACAAGAACCACAACTCAATTCAGTAATTTTGCCAACCACGCATAGTTGAAGCAATCGTAGAATTTGTCTTGCGTGATATTCTCTTTACTTCTTTCGTAACAAGTGCAGCCACCACACAAGTGACAAACCGAAAACCAATGTAAACAACTTAGCCAGATAGGCACTTGAGAACGTCTATGTATTTGTAAACCTGCATACAGCCAAACATTATTGTTAATGAATCGATAATGAAAATGATGATTGATGATATTTGCTAATACATGATGACATGTAATTGTGTATAATTACAATTGAAATTGGTTACAATTTTGCACCACACACACACATATATACATCAACACACACACCCACACACACTCATATACAAAACATAAATATACTAAAATGTAACTGTTAGTCGTAATGAGTAAAGCAAAATGCAAACAAAAATAATAAGTAAAACTTTTTATTTAGTGTAAAAAACAAACAAATGTTGAATAACAATAAAGCAAACAGCAAAAATATGTAATTTTTTTGCATTAATTTGAATTTAATTAAAATATTTAAGCTATTAAAACTCAATTACTGACAAGCAGCCAACATAATAAGAATAATGATATTTAATTAATTCAATTTGCAGATGAAGAATTACCGTAGTTTTGTTTAAATAAATAACAATTAATTCGTCACATTTAAATATATTTACATTATACATAAATAAACAATTGTAATAAAATACAAAAATTGAAATACCAATTGAGAGTGTGTTTGTGAATATTTTGTGTACCGTTACTGTTGCATTGGAAAGCAATGCTTTATGTTTGAATTGAAGGTAAAGATGTTTGATAAAGTGTGTGTTTCATAATATTTTCGTAAATGTCTCCATCTGTGCCGCCCCCACGAATGCCGGGCTAAGTTTTCTGAGTACATTGTTCCGAGAAGACATCTACACCAAATCCAGCTTGGAGATTTACACACTACTGAATTGCCTGAATTGCACGGAGTGAACTTCAATCAACATACCCCAGCAGTGACAAGCAATAAGAATGAGAATGTGGTATCAAAAACTCAGTAATTCGATGCCAATTGCGCTTATCACAACAGTAATCAGCAGCCACTCTACCCAACTAACTAAGTCTGTAGAAATTGTTCTTGACTTCAAAACTCTACACAGAGCAAATGCATTAATTTCTGTGACTACTTTCAGATGGTTTTGTAGAAAACAAACTAGAAATGTTGAAAACCTTGGAAAGGCAGAACAAAATTTGCAATTAAAGAGAAAACTGTGACTGTGATGATGATTCAAATCGAGCAAATACACTTTAGGCACATGAAAAGATAGCAAATTATTTGTATTTGAATACCATTATGTGTCAAAAATTATGCAAAGCTATCTGCAATGCATGAAGAAATCTGCTCAATGGGTTCCATGATCTATGAATGATGATCCGAAAGAGGCACATCTTTGTTTTGGCTGATGTTTCCTATACAATATTTGAAAAAAGAGCTACTAGCAACTTTAAACCTCAATTTCGAAACTTCATCTAAACTAACAAAGGGAACCACACATCATTTAGCATCCACTCTCCGCTCGGCGACTCTGTACTTTCGCAGAAGACAGACGTATTGTTGTCATTGAAGGTGTTTTGATGTACCTATGTTTGAGATGTTTGCTTTCTAAAATCGCAAAGGTTCAACACTTTTCAATAAGAAGGTATTATTTTTTTATTTGTGTACTTTTATATTTATTAATAAATTCAATTTTGGTATTAGGTACAAGTCGAAGAAGGACTGAAAAAATTTATAAGGTACATCTGTTCGCGATTTCCAGTCAAAATTTCATTGCATTAAGTTCACCAGAAGCGTATTTATTCAGTCTGAGGTGACAGAATGTTTGAGCAATCGGAACAAAAACGAGCATTGAACAAAGAGCCAACATTAAGTTTTGTTTTTAATTTAGTGAAACTTTTACCGAAACATTTCAATTGATGAACCAAATTTATGGTAATGAATTCAAAGTTATGAGTTGAAAGTTACGCGCGAGATTTAAAAACGGTGCATCAAATTCCATCTGTGAGTGAATTCATCAAAAATCAGTCAAAATCTTCATTTAAATTCATTAAATTGGATCTAAGCATTTTAATAGCATAAATTTCTGGCATTTTAACCGAACATTTGGACTACCGAAAGGTGAGTGCACGGTACATTCCGTAATTTACGGACGTCATCTCATTTATGAATTTTTTTTTACTGAAAATTACGTTTGATCAGTCTACCATTCCCCAGTTTTGACAATTTAACACTCTACAGCTTTGACATTTTCAAAACAGGAAAGCGTTTTGAAGAGGTAGAAGCCATCCAGGAGTCTTGTACCGACATTCTGAAGGACATCCCAGCAGACGATCTACAACTTGCAATTTGCGGCTTTGAATGCGACCTCATAATGGAATATTTTCACAAAAATTTTATCAGTTTTGCCTCCAAAAAATGTGTATTATACAAATATTTTTGGCTATTTTTATTCAGACATTTTATGGAACTTTTTCATGACCCCTCGTACCATATTATTCTGCATAGACAGCGCTCAGTCTCCAGCATTTAGTTAGTATTCTGCA
The DNA here is from genome assembly GCA_963971225.1 of Melieria omissa. NCBI lineage: Eukaryota > Metazoa > Arthropoda > Insecta > Diptera > Ulidiidae > Melieria > Melieria omissa. Next base: position 39,811,027 of record OZ020268.1, on the reverse strand, counting down.
TGCAGTGTTTGGGGCAAAACTGGTTTTTATAATTTCTTCTACAATTTCTCATAATGATTTTTTACTTCGCTTGTGATAAGCCGAAGCGTCGGTGAAAAGCAAAGAGTAAAGCAATTGCGCAACATTTGTGCAACTTATTGTCAGGAATTTTTTAGAAAAGTTTAGAGCACAAATATTGCTATCCTGATGTCTACACCAAAGTTATTTGTAACATTTGGATTCAGTTCAAAGCAGATTGAACCCTAATTTTGAGAATAATTTTTCTTTGCCAAATTGTTGTTTTGATCACTTATAAATATTTAAGTAGTTTTGCATAAGTTTCTCAAAGGAGAACTTGGTTACCTGTCTAAAAATTCGAATAAAATGTGAAAGATCTGATCAGTTCTAGTTCTAGGACTGTGACCATAGGTTTAAAATCTTCCTTCCTTTGATTCTCAAAATAATAACTTGTCTGGAAATATAAAAAGTACGTTTTTAAACAGCAATACACGTTGAACTTCAAGACTGCTCTTTTTATAGTTTCAGCAGTTCAAACTTTTTCCAACACTAAAGAAAATCAGTAAAACTGCTCCAATCTACTATTTTTGCCTCGCGACTGAACTCGAATCTAAGCGAATGGAAACGACTTTCTACTCTACTCTGCTCGACTTTCTTCTACTCGAATCGAATCGAAACGAATGGAAACGACTCCCTTTTATACTCGACTCGGCTTTACTCAACTCACTCGAATCAAAGCGAATGGAAACGACTCTCTTGACTATCTGCTCTACTAGACTCGAATCGAAGTGAATGGAAACTTATCTCTACTTTACTATACTCGACTATCGGCTCTACTCTATTATATTCTACTCTACATTACTCTACTCTACTCTACTCTACTCTACTCTACTCTACTCTACTCTACTCTACTCTACTCTACTCTACTCTACTCTACTCTACTCTACTCTACTCTACTCTACTCTACTCTACTCTAGTCTACTCTACTCTACTCTACTCTACTCTACTCTACTCTACTATTCTCTGCTTTACTCGATTCGACTTTACTCTACTCTACTCTACTATTCTCTACTTTACTCGATTCGACTTTACTCTACTCTACTCTACTCTACTCTACTCTACTCTACTCTACTCTACTCTACTCTACTCTACTCTACTCTACTCTACTCTACTCTACTCTACTCTACTCTACTCTACTCTACTCTACTCTACTCTACTCTACTCTACTCTACTCCACTCTACTCTACTCTACTCTAGTCTAGTCGACTTTCTACTATACTCTACTTTACTTTACTTTACTACTTTTAACCTTCTGCCTGTCTCTTGGGGTATATTTGACCCTAGGCAGAATTAAAAAGACGGTTGAGCGGGTTTGTGGACTCGTCTTACTTGTGTTATTGCGCTTACAACCCAATAACAAATCGAGAAAAACACTTTTCGGGGCTTTCCCCTTATCTTTTATGATCTATGTGTGACATTTCTTCATGTTTTGTCAATGAATTATATAACCGTTTGGTTGGGGTCATCTTGACCCCAAAGAACAACGAACATAATTTTGAGCAAGGGACAGGCAAAAGGTTAATGAAATTCTCATACTTTTTTTTATAGAAATTACGCGTTGTTGAAAATTACAGGAAGGAATAAGGAATTCATCAAAGTCAATGAATCAGTCTTTACAACTTTTAGTATATTTGAGAAATACCAAATTTTCAAAAACAAATATGCACAAATTTTTACACAGTGCCCCACTATGGGTTAAGCTTTTTGCCCATCACTGTTCAAGCCATTCAAAAACCAACAACACTTGACGCTCCCCTAACATTAGAAGGCAAACGGCAAAGCGAAAATAGAAGTAAAGCATAGAGAATAAAAAATTGTAAATTTGAGCACTGCAGATGTTTTGCATTGCAGACGAAAACGTTTTGTGACTGCTTCACATACAGATGACTTCGATCTAGCTGGCTTCATATATGTACATACATACTTACATAGTTATCTCTATATTTTTTGGTTTATTTGTTTTGCTTTGCCATTTTTGCTGTTATTTCAATTTTGTATTTTTTTTTGCTTTTCATGTGGAATCATTGCGTGATTAACGCATAGTTTTAGCCAACGCACAGTCGACCATATACCACCACAACAACAACAACAACAACCCACAGACGCACCTTTATGGCGACATAACAAATTGGGAATCGGTTGGCGAACGTGCCAAATTAAAAGTTGTACCCTGCAGCATTTCAAAAAAAGAATTGAAACAGAACCGGTGATTTGGTTTTGTTGGTAAACAAACTCAAAACTGCTTTGGGACTTGTTGAATCTAGCAAATTGTTTTTGGCATTAATGCATTTTGGTGCGACTGGTTTTTGGCTCGTGTTATTTATTTAACAGTTAGTGGTATTTAAAGAGCAATAAACAGGTTGTTGTCTAATAAATTTTTGGAATAAGTTATGTTTTTTCTATGAAAATTGTTGATAATCGCCATCACATCGCTAATTAATCCATATATTTTATATAGTTTTTCTAATAATCGTTTTTCGTTGCAGTTTGTTTTTTAAGTATGCAAGCGTCAATTTATTTTTAGCGGTGATAAGAAAATAATTGCATCAAATTGATTACTATAAAAATAAAGTGATTTTAATCGAGTCAAAACATAGTCGTTTGAGTCATGTTTTCTGAGACAGTAGACACATTGGAAACTGGCTCCACAGATTGTAAATAATTATTCATAACTGGACTTTGTTCAGTTTGGATTTGTACAGCAAAAAACAACTAAATATATTCCGTATGAAAAGTATTCCAATAGCAGCTATAATGATATAATCGGAATATTTTGTTCGAACATTTTCGTAATCAATTTTCCTTCGGAATGTGAGCCATAAATGTGCCAGAAGATCACACTTTGAGCTAAGGGAATCCATGTATTTCGTTTCCTTTTAGGTTCTTTTAATATTTTGAAACACCTACCACATTAAATATGTTCAACATTCTCTTATATACTTATTTTATGTGATATTCTACACACAAAACGTCCTTATTTAGTTTTATGGAGATTATTTACTTTGCTGTTCCTTGAATCTACCCAATCTGCAAACAAATCTAAGTAGATGATGGATTTAAAAAGAACCCTACGCACTTTTTAAAAGCCTACTTTGCTAAGACTGTCAGCGTTTCTAAACAAACATTTGCCCTACGCATAGAAAGTGATCTGTTATAATCTATAATAATCTCAAATTGCTTAGCCAGGTACGAGAAAAAGAAGAGCAGACACAAACAATGTTCAACAAACTTACCCTCTTTTTTCCACGGGACAAGCACCTAAAACTGTACGTCAAATAAATCATCCACATGTTCATCAGGTATTTAAAAATACGATCAACTCCCTGCTAGTTTGGTTTATTTGACATAGGTAGTTCTCAAGTGAAATATAAAAATCTTCATTTTGTTGCAACAATTCGTTAGCAACTCACTTATCTCTTTATTGATTAACAAATAACTTAAAACACTTAAATAAACAAAATGTTTAAATAGCTCATACGGTTGAACTTTCCAAATTTAGACAAAACAATGCAAATTTCATCATCCAAGAACTTTCCTAAATTAAGAACTTTCCTAAATTTACCAGGTGATTCAAGGCCCCTTTAAAGTTGAAGATTAGTCGGTGTTAGGTTTTGCCGCAGCCAGACGTTGTTTGTTTCTCACAGCTGTAGGATTCTAGGAAATTAGCACAAGTGCCATTCTGATCAAACAGTGGGACAGTCATTGACTTTAATTCCATAGTGCTCAGCAACTGTTGTTGTAAAAATACCAATGAGTGTAGTCTGAACTTGCAAGTAGGTTAGGTTAGGTTATGTTGGCTGCCTCTGTAAGAGACCCTCTCGAAGGTCTATTAAGAGGTCCATAGTGATACTAGTCAAGTATTTCATTGGTGTTTTTTTTTTTTGTTAAACCACACATTTCAAGCGGATGGGGGAAGTGAACCTTCAGTTATCATCGAATCCGGACGCGGTTGTCCGATTTTTTTTTTCCCCCTTGGAGACTTTCCATTGTTCTCATCTGCTTCATGTGGATAGCGATATAAGTATACGAGCATTTCATCAGCTCGAACTGGGATTCGAACTTTAGAAGACCAATCGATATATGATACTTGGTACTGTCTGACAATTTTCTGTTCCCGAACTAAATCGAACACTTTGAAAGATGTTTTGATTCCATGGCTGCTTTGAAGATATTTTGTTAGATGAACCATAAACTTTATCAGAATCAGTCCTACAGTTTTCAGTTAGTCCAGCCAGTCAGTCAGGTTTTCACTCAGGCAATGCATTGAAGATGGGATTGAGAGCTGCTATCATTGTCTGAGAAGCACACAGGACATAATTTTTGCGGATATGGTTTCCGTATAAAACTTTACCCTACAACCTAATAACACTCGAAACCACATTTGGCACCCAGAAGTTTTGTAACAAACAGAACCTCCTGGTGTGAACCGCCAAAAGACTCTTTGCTTGAACCACTGATCATCGTACTCGAATAAATTATTTCATTCTTCCTACACAGAAAATATTCAAAGTTCATTATGTGATTTTTAACTGTTCATCATTAGGTGTACGCATGTATTTTCAGTCATATTAAGCAAAAAGACTGGACTTACATACTCCAGGCTTCTTTTGAAACCATCCATAGGAATGGCCATCTGCATTAAAACTAGAAATTGTCTTATGGCTCAAATGCTAACAAACTGAGACTGCTGCCTAACGACTCTTGTAGAAACTGCAGAGTAGAAGGAAAATTTTAAGTAGGTAGGCAGGTAGATGTGGCGACTTTCCATCAAGAGAGCACTTAGGCCAAATTTGGTCCATTGCACAGTGATTCGTTCCATAGAGAAAATTTAAAAAAATTGTAGTCTCAGATTTTAACGATTTTGATGTCATTTGAAAGGTAAAACTCCAACTAAGAAAACCTCAACAAAATCGGTGCTAAAAATGCATTAGTATGTGTGCAAAAGCGGCGCAAAGTTGAAACTTTTTCACAAAAAAATGTAAACAGATATTTTCTGTTTTTTAGTCTGTTGAGTAAAAAAAATTGTAAAAATACATGTTACAGTTTTAGAAACTTCTTGGTAACAAGTTTCTAAAACTTTCAATATAGATTAAGAAATGATGTGGCCATTTTCCCTTTTAATGTTTCCTCAAAATTTGCAAAGCTGAGGTTTCTACTTCACTTTTAATTTAAAATATTTTTCAAAATGAAAAACCTGAAAATTGGCAACATTTAGAGGAAAATATCTAAAAAGTATGTGAAAATGTGTTCCTGGATTTTTTTAATTTTAAGAGTCATTCTTTCTTTGTCGGATAATGTAATTACATTCTCCGATATCTTCCCATATCAGAACATAATTCAATTTGAAAAGTAGTCTAAATACCTATTTTTCAACAAAATATATTTTATTTATCCCTGAAAGTATGCATGAATCAGCATGAGAAATGAGAAAAACTGTCACTTATTTGTTTTCGTATATAAAAACTCAGTAAGAGTGAAATTCTGTTAGGGATTTCATGGCCTAAGCGATGTCTTCTAGACGACCACGTTTTGAAACTCGATATTGAATTGTGTCTTTCAAACAAATGCCTTTAGCGATTTTCAGCTGGTCGACTAAGCTGCATAGAAATGCTGTTGGCGTCAGAACTGGCTTCAGAAGTTTCTATATATTTTAATATATAACATGCACACATATTGTCTTTGTACATATGTGCGTATATACCTAACTCTTAAAATCCACATTGCACATCTGACTGTTACATATTTCCACGTCTCGTGTGGCCCTTAACATCTTTTCGTTTCTCTCTACTCTGCACACTTTCACAACAAACAAAAACGCAATCGGTGGTGGAACAGTCGGTGAGCGTTCCGTATATTGGTGGCGTGTTGTTGTTGTTGCTGGTGGTGACGCCCGTAGTATGAATGAGCACAATGAACGCACCGCATAAAACGTTTTTACTTCACTTCGCTTCATTCCACTCCAGTTCAGTTCAGTCCAGTCTGGGCCAAACGTAAAAGCCGGTCAAAATATCAACAACGTCAAACAATAACACACAACAACAAACCGCAATTCTGACTGGAGTCTATTGCGTTGTTGTTTGTGGTGGCGTTGTCGTAGACGTTGTAATTTTCATTTTCGTTAACGCTATCGCTCTCGTTGTGGTCGTCGTTTCTAGCAAACGAAAATCAACCACCAAATAAATGTTCCAGCTGAAACGAGTCGCTGTGTGCGAGTGGTTCCCAAACGTTTGAAGAAAACTTTTGGATCAAAATTGAAAGGTTTTTAGTTGTTCATTGATGTGAAATGATGTCATGAGTTGTTTAGTAAAAGATTTGTTTGATAATGTTTTTGGGGGAGAGTCCTTTTCGGAGACAAGTCTTTTCTTTTTTTGAAAAGAAGTATTTTTGCAAGATTTGAGTTAACTTAATCCATATAGAACTAATGAGACAAGTCCTTTTTTTGAAAACAAGTCTTTTTGCAAGATTTAGACTTACGGATAGAGTATGGAACTAATGTAAATTTTTCTTTTAGAAGTAATTAAAAGTTTGCTCGGTCTGTTTTTAAAAATTAATTATGGCTATTGCGAATGGTTCATGGTGACAACTGATTGCAGTGCTTTCAGAGAGGTTAGACATCTGTCAAAAGTATTCATTATTTTATAGCTTTGAGATTATTTAAAAAATCTTGTTTTCTAACTGAGTTGAATATGTCCAACTTTTTGTTAACGAAGGAGCCTTTGCTAGAGACTTTAATTTTATGCTTTAATTGGAAGAAAAGTGCAGCTAAGGCACATTGAATGCTTGTGGAAGTTTTTGGCGACAATTCTCCAACTAAAAAATCATGTAGAGAATAGTTTTTACGTTTCCAGAATGGTGAACTTAGCGTTCAAGCCGCGCTCTTTCAGCCAAAAACAAATTTAAGACAAAGAATTGCAGGCATTACTCTATGAAGATTCGACTCAAGCGCAAGAAAAGCTTTCAGAATAATTGGATAAATAACAAAATTTCGGTACAATTGAATTCTTTGAGAATGATTCAAAGCCATTCATTCAGGATGCCTTATGAACTGAAACCTTGACAAAGCTCGGCCTCATGTCGCAAAAGTCGTAAACAAATATTTTGAAACGCTCAAGTGGGATATTTTTCAGCACACGCCGTATTCTTCGGGCATTGCTGCTTCTGAGTTTTTTCACTTTTTCAGCACTGAGACATTACATACGTCCATTGTATGTACTACGATTTGATATACCCTGTCAATGTGTTTTGGATCTACCCGACTTCCGGAGAAATTTGTATTGATCCTGGTGGGCCAAGGAGTTTCTAATTGCTGGATTTTATGGCTGCCCACTTCTTTCGTAGAAATGTATAATTGGCTCCTCACTTGAATCGCCTTAAAAGACGAATAATTTTTTCGAGATGGAATTTGAAAATTGCCTGAGAGATGGAAAAAAGGAGTAACCAGCCATGGACCACACCTTGATTAATCTGTCTTGACTTGACTTGACTCGACTTCCGGAAGAATCTGTTTTGATCCTGGTGGGCCAAGGAGCTTTCAATTACTGGTTTTTCTGACGATTTTTTTCGTAGAAATGGATAGTTCCTCCCTTGGATCGCCTCAAAAGACGAATAATTTTTTCGAAATGGAATTTGAAAATTGCCTGAGAGATGGAAAACAAGTAGTAACCACCCATGGACCACACCTTGATTAATCTGTCCATTCATTTTGTTATGGAAAAAAATGCATTTTCGGCCAGAAAAAAATGAACCAAACTAATTTGTATTCCCAATAAATGAAACAAATGTTGAAACCAGAAATGGTTTGAGGGTTATGGTAGCATTAAGGTTACGATAGCATTAACCCATTTCATCTGCACTCACTGTTTAAGTACTTTCACAGAAGTACGCATCGTAAAAATCACATAAAACTTGTCCATTTTACTACCATTTAACTTCATACTGAATCAAACATTTCACCGTTTAAAATCGTTCTTTGTGGCATACTTTTAGGCTGAGTTATAACTCGAATCTCTCAAAGTCTTTGACTGAGTGGCCCCTTATCAGTTGTCGCTCGCTATCGACTGGGAACCGCTGCCCTAATACCTTATCGACGCGATACGAAAATGGGGAAACAAAACAGTCGACCCAAAGCGTTGTGCTGGATGAGCCCAGACGGACCGTCCACATGGCGACGCGTCGAGAAACAGCGTCGTCAAGCGAAGCACAACGAAAATAAAACTCAATCCAAAAAATCAAAATAAATGCAGAAAGAGACCAAAACACGAAACTCACACATGCGCACTCGTCGAGTGGCGATTGTGTTTGTGCTGTTGGCTGCCGACTGCTCGCAGCTATTTAAGGCAGCGTGAGCTGCCAACGCAGCTCAGTGAAGTTTGTGCCTTTGTGCAACTCAGAACTAGAAAATTCAAACAGAAATCAATAGTCAACCCAAACGTTGGCAGCAAAGAATACAACAAGAGCAAAAATACTCAAAAAATTGTCAGAGCTACTGTGTGTAGTTTGTTATCACTTGAGGCACTGCAACAAGTACAGTAACGCAGCAAATCGGCAGCAACGTGCAACCCGAACACAGCAACAGTAAAAGCAGCAAGATGCCGTTCCCCATTACGCCTCCTCCGCAGATGCCGTGTCCGCACTGGAATCATTTTCCTATTCGGCCGGCGGAGCAGCAGAGATTCCGCGGCATTTCCTCCAACGGCGGCCTACCATCACCGCCGCCCACGCCCGGCTCGTACGCCTACTGCAGCGCGTGCGGTGCAATGCGAAAGACGACGTGAGTGACACGCCCCCAGTTACGGCGCTCCCAGAAGCGACGACAGCGCAAAAGCCAAAACAGCTGCAACGGCCAGCAGCAGCAGCAGCGGTAACGCACGCGTGTGCCATCGCTTTGCTTTGACAAACCAGCATTTTTCATGCTGATCCAAGCAGTTTTGCATTTAAATTTAGACTTGAAAGCATACAACAACAAACAGGAGCAACAGACGCAGATAGACACCGGCCACAGCAGCAACAGCAGCGCCGAAATTAAACACGCCAAAAAAGATGGCAACAACAAAAACAACAACAACAACAAAAAAGTGGCATTAAAACGAGTTTTACGTAGTGTAATTGTTGCTGCTTATTCTTGGCTCATTTACTTATTTACTTGTTGTTGTTGTTGTTGCTACTTGTTGGTTGGTTGTATGTGGTGTCCTAGAAGTCGTGTCATATTGACGCACCTGAATCCATACGATAGCGTTTATATAAAATCTATTTATTCATTAAGTGCCCAGCCACACACACACACACACATCGATGCACACAGATACACACTGATGGTCTGTGTGCGGGTTTAGATTTAAGACAAATTTTTGTACTGTAAATGTGAAAAAAATAAAACCAACATATGAAATCATTGTGAAGAACAAACAAACTTTGTGGTTTACTTCATCGAAAAAGGAGAACAAGCACAAAAAATGTGTAGGTACACATAAAAAATATAAGGAAATGTTGTTGGTTAATGCTCAAAGCAGAAATGACCAGACAGAAGTTTTATTCGTTCACTTGGTTTACCATATGGAAAGTCAATCATGCTTGTGAATAAAATTGATGTGCTTTTGAATCTGTAGATAAGATTGGATTGCCGTGGATATGACAGATTGGTTATCAGATTTGGCTCAGTATTGCCAAAATTATAGTCTGGCGTTGATAAAAATCACTTCAGATTTTTCATTGTCAATATTCAGCGTCTCAACTATTTGCTGTCATTCTCATTTTCAAACCTTACAAAGATAATGCAAATGAAATCTCTCAATTACATCTGGCAGGCCAAATAGTTCACAACGCTCTCACTTTTGATGGGAATCGCAAAGAAAAGAAATTGCTTCCTACTGACACTACTAGAGTAGGTGATAAGGACTTTCCCGCACAAGGCCTCCACACATAGCCCAAGCTTTTCCTTTCAGGCTCTCCGACTGGCAATAAGACATAACTTTCCCCTTGTAGCATCACAATGGATCCACCTTGTGGCCTAAGTGTATCTTTTCTTTACCACTTTAACCTATCCTACCTCAACTAACTTTTACTTTGTACAACATGGCCGCTTGAACTGATCCTGATGTTTCTCTTGTATTATACATAAATTGTATATAGTGTACAGAAGGACTTACATATAAAAGTTTCTATGTATGTATGTGTTTTTTAACTGACACAACAGCCCTCTCCATCTCCTTGCCAGATGCCTAGAAAACACATAGCTTTATTAGGTATAAGTTTTGTATAGTTCAAGTACTAAGTTTTGGGAATTCATAATATTTCAAACTGAACTATGTGAAAGAATAATGAACTTCTTTTCTTTACACATGTTGCTCACTTATTGCGAAAACCTCCAGTTAAACTTTCATCCAGTAACATATTTTTGAGTTACGAAAATGAAGAGATGACACAGCATAGGCGACACCTACAACACTTTTTCTCCAAGAACACTGCTTTTGCACCATGAACCAAGATTCTGACCTCTTCTGTTGAGCCCATGAAAGGTTTAGTTACCGAATGAGCCTAATTTTATTAAGCAGTCAAAGTGGTTGGACTAAGTTCAGGACAGAATCTTCTTCATGAAGGAACACACAAATGATCCAAATGATCTTCGCGTGAAACTCAATCGAAAGGCATTTTTTTCACTTCTTCTTCGTTTTCAGAGCCATTTGTGTTGTGGGTGTGTGAATTTGTAACCAATTAGAAGATGAACCTTTAGTTTCAGCTCAATTCGGATCGATAAGTGGAGAGTCTTTTCATAGGCAATTTTTCTTGCCATGAATTTTGTATTTCCTGCAGAAATTCTTTTTAATTTTTCGATGGTTGCAAGCAGTGGCGGATTCAGGGGGGTGTTTTGGGGGTTGAAACCCCCCCGAAATATTAGAATCGACATTAAAACTGCATACAAATTAAAAGACAATTTATGAATATCAAAGAATTGATTGGTTGCAAGAGCACTCAAACGTCAACCCTAATGGCCGCAACACATTGAAGACAGCAGCGAGACGGTCATACAACTTCAAGATAGCATCGAGTTCAACTGTTGCCATGTGGTCAACTGCTTGATTACAATCAAAGCGACAGTACCACAATTATATTTTTTTGTACAAATTGGAAGATGGCTGCGCATTTCGTCTATTCAGAATTCGTCTATAGCCATTTGATTGCCCTACAATGAATTAAAAAAAAAATAACAATGTGTAATAATTTTAACAGCCATTACAATTTAACTGAAATTCTAACAAATTTGTAATTTTTGAAAAATTAAGAAGAACGCCTTTAAAAATATCGGTTTTGCGGCAGTAACACTAATTGATTTAGCTAAAGTTGAACGTTAAGAACGTTCTGATTCCGTATTTTGGCAGTCGTACTCGTGTCGCTGCTGTCGCCAATGTGTTCAGGGCATAAAACTCGCCGACCAATGCATTAAGCACTGAGCCAGATTGGACGCAAGTATGGCATTCAGCATCAGAGTCCGACCGATTTCCACTTTTTTGGTCGATACCGATGCCCATTAATCGGCCGGAAGGGCGAGAATCGATGGCGACGCCGATTCCGTTGAAAAATTTAAACGAATGGATTCAATCAAAAGTTAATTCAAGTTTATTTTACATAAGAACAAAAAGAAGGGCTATATTAAATATATATTTGTTTGAAACAAATTTGCATAAGTAACACAAAAACGAAAAAATTAAAACTAAAAACTGAATAAAATCACAAGAGAATCCAGCGTATACATTAACATTTGTTGAAAAAGAAATTACATATAATCCACGTGTCCACTGGGATCAAAAAAAATTCTGACGTAAACGCGACTTATCAAAAAATATTGCACTAAAATTCACTCTCTTCTTCAACTTAAAATTCGATGTGGTATCGGCCAAAAAAGACCGATACTAGCCAATACTTGTGGCCGATACTAGCCGATGCCGATTAAGCGGTCGGACTCGTTTCAGCATATCATCTTTCTATCATCACCCAACTAGTTTAAGGCGATCAGTAACCAAGAGCTGTCTTATATTTTCTGCAAACTAATCATTGCCAGGAATGCATTCAACACTAATGAAGCATCGGAAGATTAGAAAATTTCTCTCAAAAAAATCAACACTATTTCAGGTTAAAAAAACATCAATAAAATAACACAAACAAACTTTAAATATTTCAAAAAGTAAACAAAATAATACTGATTTGCAAATCGACTAAAGCGTGAAATTGTTTAAACCCACAAAACAAGACCCCCAAAAATAACAACAAGAACCTTTTTGGAAACGCGGTTTCCGTAATCAGCACAGTCCAAGGTCAGCATCACTCCATTCCATACAATGGCACTGCTGGTTCTACAAAATCATACACAGCGCCATGGGCGTAGCCAGCCAGATGGCAACGCAGCTTTGGTGGGTTAAAGCGTTGTCGAAACTTACTGCGATAAACAAATAAAATTAAATTAAAACACGCAACAATGTAAAACGAAACCAGAAGCATGTGAAGTCTTTCAGAATTTCATATGCAACTGAACTGTTCCCAAGCTGACTTAAGTATTAACTTCAATCACTGTGCCCCTCATCGCTTTGGCGCCGGCCGCATAAATCAAAATCTGCTGTACAAAATTTGTACAGTCGGCACGTGCGTGTGAGAATGTATGTGTGTGTGTGTTAATATTCCGCTTATCAAAATGTTTTTAATTTAATTTTGCTTTATAATCTCGCTTAAGGTCGTTGGTTTTGCAATTTTTTTCACTTCTCTCAATTTTTTGTTGCTATTTCGGCAGAATTGTGCAAACAGCCAACAGTTTAGTATGAGAAAAAAATTCAGTTTATGCTAAAATTTAATTAAATATTTGTCTCCGCTTAAGTGCATATCGACAATAAACACATGATCACACACACATCCTCATGTTTATGTTGTTTGTTTATTTGCTGAGTTGGGTTTCTTTGTTGCGGGCAAAAGCTACTCACAGAAGGAACAAAGACTGTTTAACTGCAGCCAATTAAAAAAAAGTGCTCATCAACTTTGTAATTGTGTGCTTGCAGCACTTTGGTCTTTGATTTATAAGTTAGCGAGTTCTTTTGTCAGTCTGAGATCTGAGTACTATAACCGTATATACTACATAAATATATACTGTCGAATGTACTTAAGAAGAAAAACGTTCTACAAAGTGAAAAAGATAGAATTTTTGCTATGCGAGAATTATAAGTACAATTTTGTTTTTAATTTCTGACATTTTTATGAACCTTTCAAAACCTATCTTTTTATGCGGTTTGATGAAAACGTGCATGAGCTAAAAAATTGAGGGGTGAATAGAATTAAATGGCATCGCAGAGAGGTCAAAGTTCACGAATGTGCTTGAAAATTAAAGAAATTGACACACAGTTTACAATGAAAATTTTACATTTTCCCACAAAAGTGAAATAATTTCTTCTTAACACTCAATAATGATTGCCATTATATACATTTGATTTTACATTTCGAATTTTGCTTCGTAGAAACCCAGAAGCTAACATCCTCACAACATGGGAGTATGGGAGTATGGGAGATGCCCTCTGGTGTTGAATATTTGAACTTAAATAATTTTGTATTTTTTAGACTTAAAAATGTTGCAGATTCTTAATTAAATCATTCAAATCCGTTTAGTAGTTTCAGAGATACCATGTTTTCTAGTTTACCTTACAGCATTTACAAGTGGATCCAATTCGATTGAAAAAAAAACTAGTTTTGTATGGCAGCCCTCATAGGAGTTGGAAAAAGTGATTAGATATGTATGAAAAAAACATTCGGAAGGAAAAATAAATGGTGGTCAGTCTTATATTTGATACGTCTGGGGGCCACCGGGGAACAATGGGAGTCCATTTTATGAAAACGATCATTTTGTATGGGAGCACCATGAGGTGTTGGAAATAGGGGATAAGTATGCTGGAAAGAAATGTTCAGAAGGAAAAATTAGTGGGGGCCAGTCATAGAATTTAACCCTCTAAGAGCAATTTCTAAGCAGCTCTGAAACAATTTATTGAATTTCCACGCAACATTTAACCTCATTCTAGGACCCACTTTTTTTTGTCAAACCAGAAGAATGTTTAATGTTCATGCTAATTGTTTCTGGTTAATTTATTTTTTATGCTGAATATCAATTTTTTGTGATGCATTGCAAATTCAGTTAGTAGGCGCGCCACAAACTGATTAGAAAATATACTTGATGAAACTTCGGGTCATTTGTCATACGAAATAGAGATGAGTCCTCTACCTATAAACATAGAACCAAAGATAATACAAATAAAAAATATAAATATAAATAATATACTTATATATAAAAAAATATTTTCTTTGATACAATTATCTGCTTTGATAGATTAGTCAGACAGGCCAAAGTTAATCAGTGAGATTTGGTGCTGGCCGACTGATTGTTGTCGCCAAGTCTGAACCGCTGAAGCTGCAAACACATAATATGAACTGTAGGTTCTTTTTAGAAAATAAATCTCCACTAAGGGGGTCTTGATAACGGGAAACTCGTTTTCTCTTTCGGTGGCTGTCCTCTCAGCTGGAAATGGCAAACCTCTGAGAGTAAAAATTGCCTATGAAAAAGCTCCCAACCTGCCGTTCGGAACCGGCATAAAACTGTAGGTCCCTTCCACCCGCGTACAAAATTCACACGCACAACACGGGTGGTTGCGGGAAGCTAGGCCTTAGTCTCGCGTAAGCGGGCTGTCGTGCCAATCAATTATTAATTATTATTAAGGGGGTCTTGACAAATCTGAGCCATATAACAGAAGCTGAACTATTAAACTTGAACTATTTAACTGTTAAACTTTATCAACAAGTCGATTTGATTTATTGACTGAATCAGGGTTAAAAGACGATTGAAATTTCCTGTACTAACATCTATACATATATGAAGAATGGAATTGCAGCGGCTCAACGCAGCTTCACCCCAACATAAGAAGAATTTTTTGGCTGCCAAACACGGGTTAAAGTTTTAAATAAAAAAATCAGACTTAATTGACCTAATGGTTGCAAATTTAAAGTTTTTTTTACCTAATTGACACTACAGCATCTTTCCATTTGCTTATATGGTCGCTTGCAACATGTTTGGCAACATTGTGTCCCGTGTTTCCAGAAAACATGCTATTCCCGCCATTTCTTCAAACGGTAAACAATGCCGCTTTGCGATCTGACAGGTGCAAAAAGGAAAGCAACGAACAAATTGTGGTGGTGGGTGGTGGTAAGCAAAAAAGTGAGTTTTTTGAAAGGAAATACGTCCACAATATTTATTATTCTTTTTATATTCTCATTTTCAGCATGCCGGGCCATTACGTAAGAATTATGGCAGCGCCCCACGTAGGCCACAGCCCACAAAAACAGTGAGAGTGACAACAACGTCGAAGGTGATTTCAAAGTGCTGTCATCTAAAGTGTTGTAAAAGTGAAAGTTAAGTTAGAAGTGAAAGTTATCAGTGGATTGATGAGTGATTGCTATGACGGCGAGCCTTATTGGGACATTGTGTTCCACTAAAAATCTTTAATAGAATCTTATATCCCAGGATAGTGGTAAGCCTCAAGTATTTTGCTTGGATTGAAAACATATTTTTTTGCCAACTTAACTTTTAAAAAACAAGCTATTTTCAAGCTTAAACACCGAGGCGAAAGGGTGAGGAAATATGAAATTCATTAAACAACATTTTGTATAACAAATTTGATATTTTGCTAAAGAATTCTGTTTCCATGTAAAGTTCTTCACTTACTATATCTGCTTAACATACTCAGTGCTGCTGCTACAGACTCAGTTAAACATCAATTTTCCATATTAAACGCAACGAATATTTATTTGTCACATGCGTGAAGTCAAGGAACTGCAGCTGGGGCATATATATGTATGTACATACACATATATGTAAATATAGAAATGCTGCATGCTGATAAATTTATATAAGTTGTGCAATTGAGCTGCATACGGATTGCATTCACTCATTCATTACGCATTGTGCTGTAACTGGGACGAAGGGAATACGCAAGCATTGATTACGCTATAGTTGATTGGATATTTGGCTCTCAAAGTAGTAAGCAATGATTTTGTCACGAGTTGAAATTTTAATAATTTTTAAATTTCCTAAGCTTCGTAGTCGAACGAATGGTTGAAAAACGTTCAGAAGAAACTGCAGAATAACTGAAAACTGGGTTCGCATAGGGTTAATAAGTATGGAAATAAGATGCTTCTTTGCTCTTAAAACTAAGTTGACACCTCAAGTTTATGCAACGACCTCTCTTCAAACATTGTTCCTAACACAAGACAAATATTGAGAAGTTTCTTTACCTACGTTTTCAATCTCCGGGCTAGGTTAGGTTAGGATGAGATGGCTGTCTGGGCATGGGATTTGCCGAAAGATACATTTAGCGTACGAAGTGGGTCTGTTTTATGGCAAGTCAAAGAACCCAATCAAGCCAGTTTGAATTGTAGATGAACTTTAGCAAGTCTTTGCTGTTCAGTGGCGGATTCAGGAGTGGTTTGGGGGTTGAAAGCGCCCCCGAAATATTAGGATCGACTCTAAAACTACATACAAATAAAATGGAATTTTTTGGCATTTTATGAATATTAAAGAATTAATTTTTGAAATCCCTCCTGAAATATTTTTCTGAATCCGCCCCTGTTGATGTTGACTGAACTGATGTCATTCAAGTTGTCGAAGAAGAGAGAGCCTAGGCATTTGCACATTCAATCTCTAACCTCATTTGCTTTTTTGGAACTCAAAGCTTTGCATTAAAAAATAAAAACAAAAATTATCGATTTGGCTTAGCATTGAGCAAAAATTAGAAAGCTGTTGTTAAGCTTTTTATTTTACACAAACGCATTTTGTTATTTCATTGAAATAATTTAAGTTACATTTCCTCACATAAACTTCTAACACATTTTTTTCCTCGTCTGACGTTGATTTTAAAACACTGAAAAACATGAATTAATTGATGAATTATTTCTGATTTTGAGAACTTTTTCCCCAAATCTGAAGTCAATAGGCCCAATAAATCACGTTTTTGTTAACCTCAACCCGTCAGATTTTAATGGAAAATATTTGGCTAATTATATCTCACTTGAAATGCTTTGAAGTCAATGGACCCAATAAATCATATTTCCCCCAAACAAAGTTTTAAACCACTGTTGGCCCGTCAGGTTTTGAATTTAACAGGGTGAAAGTGAAAAAAGTACGGAATTATTTCTCATTTGAAGTGGTTTCATTAAGTTTAAAATAAAATAAAATGTAATCGTGTTTCTCCATACAACATTTTAACCCATTGTTGGCCTCGTCAAATTTTAATTTTCAATGCAATGAAAAAGTGTTTTTTTACTAAGCAAAAAACCCATGTTTCTGCATACAAACTTGTAACATATAATGGGTTTCGTCAGATTTTGAGTTAACAAAAATAGTAAAACCTTGTCTTGTTATTTTCGTTTTAAGTGTTTTCACCAAGTTTGAAATCAATTGGCCCTTTTAAATTTCTTCATACCACACCTCATTGGACTGCGTATTTCAAAAACTTTCCTCTTAGCAGAGGTTAATTTTCTAGAGTGAACCTGCAGTTCAAATTTTTTTAAATGGTTTTAGTTTTGGCGGTATGGGCTAAGTGACATTAAATCAGTCAGTTAGGCAGGTCGGACAAACATTTATATATAGAATTCATAATTAGTTTAGATACGTAGATAGATTTGAAAGGGATAATGTGCACTGAGACCAAAGTTGATCTATTGTGCCCCCTACAACTTTAGAGAACGTCCCCCAATCCCACCGACCTAATGAAGCCTAGTAACTCACGTGGGAGAAGGTGTTTGACATTCTCTTCTGCAAGCCAGTACTGGCCCAGGTGCTGTCTCCTACTGCGGCATACCGCATCGCAGTGCAGTATGACGTGCTCAGGAGTCTCCTCCGTCGTTTCGCAGAGTCTGCAGACGCTTACCTGTTCTAACCCGATTGTGTGCATGTGTTTCCTCATCCTGCAGTGCCCGGTTAACAGCCCGGTGACCAGTCTAAGCTGGGTTTTCCCCAGTCTGAGGCATTCTTCACTCCATTTGGAGTTATAATCTCTGATGAAGATTTTCGATTGCCTTAGACCTGTGGCATTTGACCAGTGTTCTGAGTTCCTGGTTCTTTCCTCAAGTCTTACTGACTCTGCTAGAGTGCTTTTGCCCAGCCCGATGAAAGGTTCTGGTGCAAGGGGGATCGTAGCTGCCCCAGTTCTAGCAAGGCTGTCAGCTTCCTCATTCCCTTCTATTCCTCTGTGTCCAGGAACCCAGAGGATTTTAACCTGGTTATATGTGCCCAGTTTATTCAATGCTTCTATGCATTCCAGCACCAACCCTAAGGTAATCTTATACGAGATTAGTGATTTGATGGCTGCGTGACTGTCGGAAATAATTAGTTTTGAAATGAATTGATTTTTTAGGTAAAATTCAAGAGTCCACCTCTTACTGTTCCACGAAGCAATTTCGCCCCAACACTGCTGACACGTTTTCAAGTATGAAAAAGTCACTTAAATCACCTCACATTAACAATAAATAATGTCTCAAAAAAATCCTAATTTTGATAAGCGATTGCAAAAATTCCAAAGCAATTTGCCTTTGAAAAATAACAAAAAAAATTGTTGTTTTGCACTAAATAAAAGTCATTCTAAATTTGTTTTTTTGAATTCTAAAATTGGTTGACGAAATTCTAAAAGAAATTGGTACTATTCGCTGAGCTGATAACGGTTCAGAGTCAAATAATGGCAACAAATAATGCGTGAAGCAATCTCACGTAAACATAATTTGTCCCATAACGACAAAAAATTATCAGCTGTTCGCCCCACTAGCAACAGGCGACCAAAACAACCCATACGAACATTGCAGAAAGCATGCAACGTGCGAATGCTAACTTCCCTGTTGTCGTCGAACTCGAGTTTGGAGCGTGTCCAGTGAACGCCAAAATTAACGGCGTTAGATAAAAATAACCCGAAATAACGTTATGTTGACTTGGCTAGACGTCTAGAAGCGATAAAACTCAACGGCTAATTGGCACTTTCGTTTACGTTCCTGGTTGACTCATACAGTTTTGTGGTTTAATGCGTTTAGTACGAATGCAGTTAGTTACCAAAAATGGCGGGAAACCAAGTGAAACAAAGGCAATGTGTAGATACTGACGTAGTCTTCATTAATGGAGAACGTTTGTATTGGGCAAGGCCGTAGAAATTAATTCAATTTACATAAACGTGTGTAGCGCATATTTTCTAGAATGTTTAATTCATACATAAACAGCAAAAAACGGACAATAATGATTTTCACCTTTTCTCTGATGTTCATTTGCAGAGTTACAATGCAATGTTAGCTTATCGCTCACAAAAGGTCGAATCTGTATTGGCAAAGTGGCTTAAGGCGGCAAGTCTGACGAGATTGGCTTGAAGCTAACTTCGACCTCATTGTAACTTGACATAAAATTCCACTTTGGTGTGATCTCAAGTTTTTCTTATAGAAACAAAATTCTTAAAACCAACGTGTAATCAACATCTCTGGTTTTAAATCTACTCTACAAGTAATAAATTTGTTACATTTGCTCAACTCTGTCCAACGAAATGGTCTCAAACTGCACCAAACAATGCATATTTCCAATAAAGATTCATAGAAGAGTTGTTTCAAGTCTCAGAATATAAACAAATTTCGGTGTTTTTAACGTAAACTAATAAATAGTCTCAATCTGCACCGAAATAGTCTCAAACTGCACTCAAACAATGCATATTTCCAGTAAGGATTCATAGAAGAATTGTTTCTAGTCTCAGAATATAAACAAATTTCGGTTTTTTGACGTAAACTAATAAAAGCAAACATTTTAGAAAGCAAAATTAGAAAGCTTATTAAAAATTTTACCTATAACAAATAGTTATTTAATATAAGAAATTTTAGAACTAGTATCAGCTATGTTATCTGCAATAAAAAAACTAAAATTTTATATACCTAAGAATCGCAAACCTATGCAAAAATATATCTAATAATTCTCTGCCATATTTGAAAAATTAATGCATGCGGAAAACAAAACAATTACAATTTGCGAACTTTGTTTACAAAACAAGCCAATAAATTGTTTTGCCAAATCCCACTTATAAACCAAATACACTTGAAGAGGATTAAGTTACATGAGGGAAAAATAGGCCACTCTACTCTTTCCACTAATTCATCACGACCCGAGGCAGTGGACACCACACTTATTTACAGATACGAGCCTATTGCTCAATATAGCAAACAACAAAATTCAAAAATACTATCAATAGTAAAGTCACTATGCACGTCTATCAATAGAATTACGTTTGCTTTTGCGTTTATTACGGAAACAAAATAAAAAATATCGGTCAACAGATAACGTCACTGCAATGCTTTACAAAAGTTGATTCACATTCAGCGCTGATTGTAGACAAAGATTAATTTGATCAAATTTTGATAAGCTACACATGACAACATTTCTTCTGTTATGTGGATTTAACAAGCACCGCAACAATCGCGCTTTACAAATGCAAAACAAACATTATGCTTAATAAAACCAGTAAGTATCAAAATACAAAAGACAACTTTGCATAGAAATCATTAAAAAGTTCAATCTCGCATGTTTAGGGATTTGTGTTTTTGCTTAGGCAGAGACGCTTTGGCGCGGGCCGGCTGCTGCCGTTCGATATCGCATAGCTGCGATCGAGCATCTCCAGCAGTGTACGCTGACGTGGTGCGTTACGAGCGGGCGACTTGCTTGTAGAGGACGTGGCAGTTGCAGCTGCACTTTGTTGTTGTTCTTTTGCTTTCGCTACTCTGTCGTGAGCGTTTACTTCGCCGGGAGCTGGGCAGCTGTCGCTGTCCGGGGTGCAGAGGTCCACAGTGCTGATGTTGGATGTAGAAGTGGCCGCTTTGGATGGTGGCTGCTCCTTTGAGCGCGGGGAGACTTTGTTAACGGACAAGTTGGCCCCTTCAGCGTCGTGCTCAGACTCCGAGGATGAAGCGAATAGATCCAGACTGTCGTTAATGCGCTGGGACTGGGAATTTGGCGACTGCGACTGATGTTTGACACTGGCAGTGGACGTGCGTGTGTCAGTAGTCGTTGGGCCAGTTGCGTCGGCACAGTGCTTTGACTTGACGCTTTTAGTCAGCGTTGGAGTCTTTTGGTTGCTCGGACTGTACTGAAACAAAAGTAAAAACAATTTCGGTAAATGTATTCTTTTCTCTAGTGTTGATGAAAGAGAACTGTTGGTAGACATTGTCTATGTAATTGTAAATACGCACAAAACAGGACCTAAAATTGAAATTCTCAGATTTTCTGTAAACATAAATTTCACCATATCTGTGTTTAAAAATTAACATTTGCCTGCTTTTTAGAGGTTTATCTCAACATTGCAATATTTCGACATATTTTAAAAGTGAAATACGTTCACTCTGAAATTGCAACAACTTAATTTTACATGAGTCACCCTCTAGCAGTTCGAATTACTGTGATTGAACATGAAGTTCAGCTTTAAAACTTCGAAATAGAAACTTTGCTCTGTTGGTTCTCTCTTGGTTCTTGGTACATAAGCAGAACTAAGATATCTGAGATCTAAATTGCATTGAATTTGAAAAATGCTGGTTTCTTAGAATCTCTACAAGTCAATAAGTAGGATGGTAGCTGGTCTTTGGCATTCAGCTCTAATATATATTTATTCGATTCATTCAATTTTGTCTCAATATTTTACAAATTGTAATCGTCTGAATTCTACAAACTATTAAGTGATTAAAATTATTGCTCAATTTGCCTTAAATTCATTGAAATTGTCACCTGCAAATTTCTTTGTACTTTTACATCAAACAAAATGGTCCAAAATGAATTTTGAGCATTTAAAAAAGTGTACTAAATATAAACAATTAGATGGCGAAACACACATTCCAACCTGAAAGCTTGGCCGAATTCGAAGGTCATACCTTTGGTTCGCCGCAAAGGCAGCTGTAGAGGAAGTTGTACAGTTCCTTGGGTGCCAAGTTCTGCGACTCGAAGCGCTTCAGCGCCATCCACAGGTCCTTGACGCACACGTTGTGCTCAATGAAGAAGGTGTGCATGCGATGCACCTCGTCGCGCAGCTCTCCGTTGCCGAATGTGTAGTAGACCAGCGGCCGTTTGGTCACCGTGCACACCATTAGCTGCAGCAACGCCTTCAACAGGGCGTTACCGCCGAATGCGCCGCAGCCCCAATTGCCCGAGGCCACACCGGGTGCAGGCGTCACCAGCGGATGCACAAAGCCCGCGTACGCCTTATTTAGCTCGCGCAGCATAAATTCTTCGCGGTATTGAAGCGGCGTTTTCATGAAGTGCATGGCATCGATGGCCACCACGTGCGTCATGCGACGCCGCGAACAGTCGCGCGGTGTGGAGTCTTCGTGATTGCCCGCCCACTGAAAACTATTAGCGTAGCCGGTATAGTTGCTGTAGCGCTCGCAGCCGACAATCACCACCGCCTCGGTGGGACGCATGTACTCGATGAACAGCTTCGACACGAGCAACTCGGGACAGATAACAAAGCGTATTTCCTCTTGCACGCAGCCTTCGCGCAGCACACCGCCGCCCAGGAACTTGTTGGCAAAGTCGACCTGCAGCAGGCCAATGCCCTGGTCTTCGATGGTGCCGGCAGCGGTGATGTGCAACGGCGTGATGCCCAGCGGCGCATCACAGTCGGCCCAGTTGGGTAGTTCGGCGTTGGACAAGCTGCGTCGCGTAAAAGTAACCACGCCAGTGGGCACATTGGCACTGCCGCGCGCAGTGGGACAGACACGTCGAAAGTAGTGGCAGATGCATTTGATTTTTTCCAGCGTGTGCCGATTGTGCGTCTGGTAGAGTCTGCCATGGAAATCAAGTAATCAAGTATTGTTTACAAAGCTCGTCAAAGTGTGGCCTTACCGGTTGAAGTTGATGTCGGAGAAGTTACTGTACTCGGAACCCTTTTTGAGCGTGTTGCGCCGCGGGAAGGTACAGAGAAAAGCATTGGCCAGCAGGCATGCAATTTGCTCTTGCGTCAGCGTCACAGAGTGATTTTGGCCTTGGCGTAGCAGCGGAATTGGCGCCTGCACCAGTTCTGGCAGTCGCAGTGCCAGCCGTATGATGCGTGGCAGCAGATCCTCGAAAAAGACCGCCCCCTCACTTTCGTCCAGCTCCTTCTCGAACAGCACGTGTAGTCCGAAAAAGTCCCAAAATTTTTCGTATTTGCTGTTGTACGACAGCACAGCCGCTTGAAATTCACGACTGTTGGTAATAGGCTGCCGCAGTGCCTTTTCGATCATTTGCCAGCGCGACTCAATGGTGGACTTGCCATCCTCCGCGGTGACCGGGTACTGACTCTTGCTGGAGCAGGGCAGCCGCACGTGCTGTGCGTCCCATTTGTGGTGCGCCTTGTATGGACGCGGCGCTACAGTATCCGGTTCGCTGATCGGGTAGCTGTGCAGTACAGTGTGTGCGTCACTCGGTCGCACTGGCGGCACATGCTCCAACTCGAATGGGTTCAGGCCGCGATAGATTTCCTCCATTGCACAGCCACGCCAATACTCATCCTCTGTGCTGCTTTCTGCTGGAAAAGAAAGCATGAATGCGGTATTAGCACACTTGCCGCGGAACTATTTATACACATTCGAATTTACGACTGTCGTCCATGTTCGTCCCACTGCCACCAGCTGCCATTACGTGTCCACAAGTGGCGAGTGTAAAGCGCCTGCAATTGCTTGCAGATGTGAGCAGCGTTCTCTGGAATTTGCGAAGAATTCTGTAATCTTGAGGTTGGGAAATTCCGGCAAAAATTCAGGATTTCAGTACAACGTTTCGATGATGCAGCACTGGTAATTGACGGCTTGTCAGTAGTGTTGCCAAGTGTTTGGGTCAAAGTAAATTTTACTTTGGTTATTTCGTGTTTACATTGAAATTAGTTTTGTTTGTGTTATGTAAGGCTGCCTGTGCAGTGGCCAAATTGCAGCAGAATGGTTTGAGCTATTTGTAAGGTCGCTCTTACTGGTTCTGTAAAATGAATAGGAATACGGTTTGTTGAGAATTGGTAGGAATAGACAAATTGTTTGCATTCAAGGCGATTGGCAACAATGTTAGTATGACAACATCCACCTTGACAGCTGGCATGCCGGCATTTTTGTTGGTAGTGAGATTCCACGTTCCACAAACCTCAGCGTTGCCAACTGCTAACTCGAAAAATTCCACAAAGGTGAACAATTGTGATCGTGTGGAATTAAGTGTTTGCGTGCGCTCAGAAAACGATTCAGGAAGCTGGTTCCGGTTTTCTAACGGTAGCGTGCTTCAACCTCCACGTTTCGGTTTCGTTTTTTTTTTAGTTTGCCATTTGATTTTAGGATTTTTTCCCCCAATTGATTTGCAATAGCCTTGAACAAATGTGAAAAAACCGCTATGTGCAAAAATGGCTCAAATTCCAGTGGATTCCTGATTCGATCAGGTGATTAAATTTTCTCTTATTTATTGTTCTTTCTGGGTAGCGTTTTAAAATTTGCTTCCCAATTCTGTTATGTTTCTACGTTTCAGAAAACAGCAAAATACTTACAGAATTGGAAATAATCTAAGGTAAACTGTTTCCGCTTAGTGGCTTTGGAAGTACATACATACTTACATACATTCGTTGATTCCCAATCTCGTTACCTTGAACATCGCTGTGATCAAAAATCCAGATAAGTTGAAGCTTATTATATCTTGATTAAACACTCCCCTACCCCTTTCTCCACCATTCTCCTCCCAATTTGTTATTTACTCCCCTCTCCCTGCTTTTCCCTCAAAGGTGAATACCATTGAAATCCGCACTAGAATCAAAGTCTGCATCCCCTTCCCACCTCGATTGTGTATGCAATAAAACAAGCGTGGGCTATGTGCTTTTTCTTGTACATATATAAACTCCATGTATATATAATGTTTTTTTGGTTTTGCTCATTTATTAATTGTTCATCCTTTGCAATACTATCATTAGGGTTTTTTGTTGCTTTTGCATTCTTTTACATATATTTTTCGGTTGTGTGGTAATTCATTTTAAGTAACATTCAATTCAATTTAATTTAAAAATTGCGTGTTTTTTTTGATTTTGCCTTTCAATTTTTTTATACAACAGGATATCTCGTAGTTGCTGTGAGTGAGTTTTGAATTTCGTGTAAAAGGAAAATCAGATTCAATTGAGTACAATACGATTACAATTACAATATTTACGTTATTTCTGCTAAAGTCGCGGCCTTGTCTGTGTGTTTTTTGTAGGTATGTATGTATATATAAAACTGATCCATTCTGAACGTAAATCAATATCATTGTGGAACGGAATAATTGAACTTTCTGTTTGAGTGGCTTAAATCGTTTCGCTCTCTTGTGGTTTGTTTCATTTTGTCGTTTGTGGCCGGCATTTTATTTCGTAGTTTTGTATTCGAGTTTGCGTAAAATCCTTCGGTTTCCTGGTACGGCTTTCAACTACACAAAGAAATCGAGTTGCATGTACGAACGAAACGCAAATCGGAGAGGTCCAACTGGAATTGAAACACAAGTTTGCTGACTTCTCGCAATGTTTTTTCTTCATTCTTTCATTAGAGTCTAAGTTCACATCAATATTTGTTTTGAATTTGCGCTTTAAAAATTGTGTTTCTCATATTTATGTTTAAAAAATATTTTTAAGTTGTTTTTTTGGTTTTTTTTTTTGCTTTGCTATTTTGCAATTTTTAGGTTTTTAGTTTTTGATTTTTTTTTTTTGTTGTTTGTTGTTTTCGAATAAAAGACACGAAAGTGAAAGAGGTTGTTTCTTTTTTCTTATCGTTTCTTAATTGCAATGCAATGTTTCAACGTTCGGTTCCTTATTTCAAGTGTTCAAGTGTGTTTGTGACTTGGGGTATGTATGTGTATGTGTGTGTGTTGGGACTTTTGTTAATTTTGGGGCGTAAAATTTGACTTGCTTCTGCTTAAATTTTGTTGCTTAGTTTAAAACATCGAGATTTGCTTAAAATTGGGTTTCTTCCTAATTTGCTTAAATGTTTACGTTATCCAAATATAAATTTGTGGTTGTTTACTTGCTGGTCTTAGCTCGCCTAAAATGTTTAATTTATGTTTATTCAAACGGTCGCTTGTTCATTATTTTCCGTTTTCTGTTCTGCTTTAAAACACCAAAAGCTTAAATTTAGAGTTTTTTAAATGTTTTTCTTGCTAAAATTTTTAATTTTTACAGTGTAATTTTTTGATTTTAAACATTTTTGTTTGTTTTTTAATTTCTCTGCATTTCCAAAAATTTCATTTGCAAACCGTTTGTCTTTCTTTCGCTCAGTTGAAGCTTTGAAAATCAGTTGAAAATAAGGAAAACCCTTTTCCATAAATATTAAAGAGTCTATATGTGTTGGTGTTTGTGTGGCGTGGGCGGGTGTGTTGGTGTTGGTGGTGGTGTCGGTGTTGGCTGGTTGCTGGAAACTGGTTCAGATTCCTTTTGTCTTTATGCCAGCTTGGAGTGCTTATAGTAGCGAAATGCTTAAAACTCAAGCTGATTCTAATAAGTAAACGAAACCAAATGTTTTAACTTTATCACATTGTTTACGTCTTTGTCCATAGCACCTTGTTTGGCCATTCAGTAAAAACGATATTTCATTTTTGTTTCAGATAAATAAGAATGATTTCGACGGCATTTTTGAATTATGAATTTTAAATTTAATATTTGTTTTTTTTAATTCTGGTGTAAAATTAAATTACTAACTAATAATTAAGTAATTTTATTGATTGCATTAATTTTAAATTGATATAATTAAATTATTTTTAAATTAAAATTATTATTTAATAATTAATTAAGTAAATTAAAATTATTTATTTTTAAATTAATTATTTTTTCGATTTCCGTATTTGATTTAAGTTATTATTAAATAAATTAATTTCTTATAATTTGAAATACATGAATTACAATTTATTTATTTAATAATTATTTTATTTATTTTATGAATTAATTTATATTATATTAATTAGTTTTAACTTTAATATTACTAATACTATTACTAATAAATAATTAAGTAATTTCATTGATTTCATTAATTTCAAATTGATTTCAATTACATTATTTTTAAACTAAAATTATTAAATAAATTTTAAGTTTTAATTACTACTAAATAATTAAGTACTTTCATTGATTTCAATTATATTAATTTTAAACTAAAATTATTACAGTAATTTTAATTTTAAATTACTTATAAATAATTAAGTAATTTTATTGATTTCATTATTTTCAAATTGATTTAATTTAAATTAATTTTAATTTCAAATTATTTATTAATAATGAATTAAGTAATTTCAAACTATTATTTTTTTA
This sequence comes from Melieria omissa, assembly GCA_963971225.1. Lineage (NCBI taxonomy): Eukaryota > Metazoa > Arthropoda > Insecta > Diptera > Ulidiidae > Melieria > Melieria omissa. The sequence goes on along the minus strand of OZ020268.1, from coordinate 39,783,629 downwards.
TTTTTTCAAATAATTATTTTTTTCAATTTCCGTAATTAGGTTTTAGTTGTTATTTAATAAAATAATTTTTCATAATTTCAAGTTTATTTGAATTAAATTAATCTTAATTTTATTTTATTAAAAAATGAACTATCGTTTTTACCGGCTTCTCTTCAATCGTCGAAACGTAGCTACACCCTTTTCACATCTTACATACAAATTTTCACTACTTATTCATTCCTAAACACAACTCACACACATTCGTTCCAATTCCATAATCAATACCAAATTGTTCTCTTTCCACTCACATGTCAGACTTGTGCACACTGTCTCATATTTTGACTAAACCATATGGCATCGATATACCCTACACACCTACGTCCCTTTCCTATACTACGCTACAACAATACAATCTCACCTCATTTCGATCCATGTCGTTTCTTCTCGTTTCATTTCTTGAAGTTTTTCTTGCATTTGCTTTCGGTTTTTTTGCCCATTTTTATCACAATCATTTTTGTTTTACTTACAATCCCATTCCAATTCTGCTTATCTTTAATTGCCTTACGCTAAGTGCTTCTCTATCCGCTCACACATTATTCTATTCGTTTTGTTTCACTTCGTTTCGTTTCATTTCATTTCACTCGTACTTCAAACATTGGTTCTGCGTGTTTGTTCTTTGTTTGTGCTATTTTTCCCCCCTGAACCCCCATGTCGTTTAACGCGCTGTGCTTAAACATTCATCTCACTCACGTTTGTTGTTCCTCTACAAGCTGTTCCTACGTCCGTTTCGGTTTCGGTTCCATGCGTTCCTTAAAACTCAAAAGTGTAACGAATGCATGGATAATTGAATTCAAACTGCTAGAACATTTTTTGAAATAATCGCGTTAAGGCGCTTGGGTTGCAAAATCATGGCTCGTCTCTTGCATAAAAAAGATTTTAAAACAAAAATCGATTCTTTTACAGTGAACTGAAAATCGGATTCATGTATATCTATGTTTGTAATTAACTTATGAGAACTTGGGCGCCGTGCGCGCGTCAAGTGGCTGCTTTTGCTCTAAACATTTTCCAAGTTTTGCTCTTTGTTTTACATAGTTTTAGTTGGTTTTTATGTATTTTTTTGTTGCAATTGTTGTAGTTGTTGTTGTGAAAAATCAGTCTCTATTGCTGCGTTTTAAAATATTTTACTTTAATTTGTTGCTGCTCGTTTTGCGTGTCTGCCAACTGACTATTTTTTCTTTGCGCTCTTCTTCTTCTTCGTCTTCTTCTTCTTCTGCAATTCATTTTCGCCATTTTGCTTTTAAATAGTGGGGTTGTTTTTGCTTTTGTTGGCTTCTCCACGTTGGACGCTGTATCGCTTTTATGGGGCTCTGGCTTCCGTCTGTTTGTTGTTGTTGTTGTTGTTGTTAGTTTTTGAATTAAAAAACTTGTTTTATCGGCTTTTATTTGTGTGGCTTAGAAAAATATCACATTCTTACTTCGTTCGATCGAGAGACAATTACTTTTGTTGTTGTTGCTGTTTTGTTTTGTTTCTTTACAATAATTTAAGTTTAGTTTTTTGTTTTGTGTTGTTGTATTTGTTATTTCTAGTTTCACATTTAGTAATATTCGCTTTTTAACTGTCGCTCGGCGTTCGCTTTTCGAGATTATTTACAAATTGTTGTTGATTTATGCTGGTTTATGATTTCTCTCTTACGCCTAGACTCGCTAAAATATATATATATATATATATTGTATGTGTATATATAATTTGAAAATATTAATAATTACAATATAATAATATTCAATAGTGTTTTTCAAATACAATATTTGATTGAGGTCATGTTAGAATTATTGCTAAATTGCAGCTGCTGCGACACCCAGTGGCGTCCCAGTCCATCAATCGGCTCGCCGACGGACTTTGCATTGCGCCAAATTGCTACGCCAAATACTCGTGTACCATATTTGTAGACATTCAATACAAAATTAGTTCTCGAAATACTTTCATCTCCCATCCGAACGCGTTTTTCTGTGCAGTTTGATCGCTTCGAGTTTGCTTACGTATTTATTATCTAAGTAGAAAGATTTAGTCGGTTAGTTATGTGGATAGTTCTAGGGAGTGTTACAGAACGATAGAGAGAGATAGAGATAGAGATAGATAGATAGAGACATTTGTAAGTGTATTTTGTCTCGCTTTATGTAGCTGGCGAAGGAGTAGTGAGTAAAAATATTTACTTGTTTCACTTGTTCACAACATCAACAGTAAAATAGTTTCAATTTTTTGTTGCTCTTACATATGTTTAGCAATCATTTTTGTTCATTTTTATATTATTCAATATTGATTTTGTATATGTTTTATCCAAAAAGACAACTAACACCGAAAAATAGTTTTATCAAATTTGCAGATTAAATTTTGACATTTCGTTTGTTTGTTTGTTTGTTTGTTTGGTTTGCTTTGGGGGGAGTTTTCTGTTCTGTTCGTTACACTATCCAATGCATATTTTTGTGTATATATTATTGCATGTATGTATATATGTATGTATGTATGTATATATGTAATAGCAATCATAATAATTAAAACGGACCTTCTATTTTTTTACATGAGATAGTTGTGTTAACATGTTTTTGATTTCTTTACAGTTATGTACCCATAAACTATTCCGTTCAAGTGACCACACTGAAGAAAGTCGAAACTAGATATACACTTATCTAACTATAATCTCGATTGATTAATTTTGGTTTCTTGCAAAATATATATAGAAACATATCTGTCTATCTATAATATATAAATTTAAAGCTTCAAATGGGCTTTCGAATGTTTGCAGCAATAAATTGACAGACAAAATGAGTTCTTCCAAATTATTTCATAATAATTTTAAAGCGGTTTTCAACCATTCTGGTTGGAGTTTTTCTTTAACGGAAAGAAAACGGAAGAACGGAAGGAACGAAAGAAAATCTTTAGGATGATACAAGCATCGCTAGGTAGATAGGTAGGTAGGTAGAAGAGGCAACCCCCAGTCGTAAACCCCAAGAATGTAATACTTGGGGCTTGTATCTCCAAAACCCTCTTGCATGCGCCACTGTTCCTAGTTTAGATCCTTGTGATGCCTCAGAACTGAGTCCAACTTAAAAATCACACCATCTGCTAATTAAACTAATTAAAAGCTGTATAGATGGAGAGGCGGTGAAGTATTGTCTTCCCTTCTTCTTGTTCTTACAGCTCCTATAGAAATTGTTAAGTTCGGACGAATTCCTGCCCGCCTAAAACACCTCTCGGTTAACATTTCGCCGAAATATGCCACTTAAGTTAGGTTAGGCAGGGAACTCCGCACTTCCTCGCGGAGGCCAAATTGGCTCATTGTGAATCCCTTTTTGAATGGTTCTGGAGTTAATTAATTAGTCTCAATCTTAGGCAAACCAGTTCGACCTCTTGAATTAGGAGAGCAGATCCGAAATTTCAACTTTTGCCGAGCTAACTTGCGCCTCTAGGAATCTTGCCCCCCCGGGTACTACAAAATTAGGCCACTTATAAGATTTAATTTTATTACTTAAGTCAAAAGAATTAGTCATTCCGAGGTCTTTCGTAGTTGTCGGCCTTATTTTCTGTGATTAAGTATATGCTTCGTTAGCTCGAGTAGGTCCATATGTTGGATGGTTGGATGTTATTAGGATATTAAGTATTTATTGCTTTCTTGCCAATAAGGACAGCCGAATAGGAGTGTGAGAGAACTTGCCACATGGTAATGGATTAGACTAGGCAATGTTATTTAGATTTAAAGGGGGTTAACTGAGACACTGAGACCAGATATGATCTGTTTTGCAGCTTACCATTTTTAGAGAACATTCTCTAATCCCATCGATCTAATGAAGCTTAGTAACTCACGAGGAATTTAGGTGCTTAAAATTCTCTTCTTCTGTTTGGGCCCAGAGAAGAGCAGATTATACCGCATCGCAGTGCAGTACGATGTGCTCAGTAGTCTTCTCTGCTGTTCGGCAGAGTTTAGACGTTAACCTGTTCTAAACCGATTGTGCCCAGTTAGAAGTCTGAGACATTTTTCTCTTCACCTGGAGTTATAACTTTTAATACAGATTTTCGATTGCCTGATACCCGAGGCGTTAGATCAGTGTTCAGAATTTGTGGTTCTTCTTCAAGTCTGAGGGACTCTGCTACAGTGTTCTTGGCGAGACTAATCAAATGCTCGGGTCCAAGAATGACCATGGCTGCCGCAGTTCTAGCAAGGCTATCGTCTCCTCATTTCCGTCTATACCCTGTAAATCAAATCAGTTTCGAAGTATTTTATCAAATATCGGGTTTTTATTGATATTTCGGACATCGAGATTGCGATTAATAAAAATAACCTCTAATCAGGTATTTATGTCAATTGAATTGTAAACTATTTTGTTTCTGTTAAAAACTGAACTCTATGACTGGTTTCGTGTTTTATCTTTTAACCCTTTTAGTACCGAAGGCCGATATATCGCCTTGTAGCGCTTTACTATTCGCATTGCGGGAGAACTCTATCTCAAAATAAATTTGTAACACGTTATGAATGATCTAATTTCACTACGAGAGATTAAAAAAAAATAGTTTTTTGTTTATGTTATCGGAGCGTGTTATTTATATAACTGTTTGAAGACTCTCGCGAAATAACGTTGCATTGCCGCAGCGAGACGTAGGATCAGTTAGGGTCTCCTCGATCGTTGTTGTGAACAGTATATTTCATCCCAGTTGCAGTTTGAAAGCGTCATTTTTGTTACTGCCGTTGTTTTCCGTTTGTGTCAAACATTGTTGTTTTCGGCAAACCAACAATTAGCAATACAGGATTTAGAAAATTCGATTTATTCTCTATTTCATCCTTAGTATACTGCTTTTTGAATCATGTAAATATTGTTTCTCGTTTGGTTTTTATGAGCATTTTCCCAAACCCTAGAAAAACTGTGAAATTCGGCCGGTTACTCTCGCATAGGCACCTCTTTTTCGCCCGGCACTAAAAGGGTTAATGACTAAATAATGCTTCTATCGAAACATAACTAATTTTCAGTGCATAGCTGCTGAAATTGTCGTTATGGATGGCATTCAGCCCATGAAATAGCCAGCAGTCACTGGTAAACTTCTCAAGATGGTAAGGGGATAGCCTTATTAATTAATTTAATAATAAAGGGTGATCCAACTAGAGGTACTTTTTTCAATAACCGTTTTTTGACAGATCACGCGTGAGTCGTGTCAAGCTGTCATATTATTTTTGTTCAGTATTGTTTGGCATTTCATCATGGAAAGACTTACGCCTGAAAAACGTTTACAAATCGTTCATCGGTCCATATTTCTTCAAAAATGATGCCGGTGAGAACAGCTAATTTCACGTAATGGGCCGGTCGATTGGCCACCAAGATCGTGTGATATCACACCGTTAGACTTTTTTCTGTGGGGATAAGTAAAGTCTTAAGTCTATACGGATAAACCCGCTTCGATTCAGGCCTTGGAGCAAAACATCACGCGTGTCATTCGCCAGTTACCAGTCGAAATGCTCGAACGAGTCATCGAAAATTGGACTCAACGGATGGACCATCTGAGACGTAGCCGCGGCCAACATTTGAAAGAGATAATCTTCAAAAAATAAATGCCAAAGAATGTTCTTTCGAATGATAATAAACATTCCCCGTTAAATTTTAATTTTCTGTGTTTTTTTCTTTAAAAAAGTAGGGAACCTCGAAATGGATCACGCTTTAGTAATTGAAGTAGTTAAAAAACAGTAATTTAAATAAAGAGCTTTTTCGCTCTTTGCTTAGTTCACAGAAAAGACATTTCGTGTAATTAAATATTGTGAAGTAGTCTGGATCTAAGTTTGGGTCAAACATTCGAGTCACCTCTCAATAGAAACGTAGGAGTTGCGTCTTACAAAATGTTTTTTTTATAATTTCTTCTATTTTGTAGATTCTAAACGCATTTACTTCTGAACTCAATTATATTTAAACACATTTTTAATTTAATATAATGTTTTTTCCAAGTCCAAAATTGAAAGTCGTAAATGTTCAAAATCCTTCACATTATTCTATATGCTTTTTACACAAAAATATCTTTGGAAGTGATATTTTGTAGGCAATTAATTGCTGCAAACACTCAATATTGAATTGAAAATAATTCCTACACATTCATACGTACACATATAAAAAAGTTGTGATTTGATAAATTTCAATGCTCCTAAATATTTACATACATCCTACAGACGCCCCCACATCCATAACTCGTTTCTTCATATGTTACTAGCATTTGTTCTCTACAAATTCTTATAAATAGCATTGTTGAAACCTTCGAAATTGTCATAAATTTTCATAAAACGGGGGCATAAAGTGCTGCACATTTCCGCTGTCGGTTTGCTCTCTTTCTTTCTATATTAAAATAGTAAATACCATTTATAGATTTTTATGCAAATACAGTAAACTTTGAAAAATGTGTTTTTTTTGTGGTTTGTTGATTTTTTTTGTTCTTTTCATTGTAGTTTTTGTTTCATTTTGATTATTTGCATAGACACCGAAAAAAACACACACACAGAGAGGTGTAATTCTTAAAAAGTTAGCTAAGCCTAATTTTACGTTTATCTTACAAGACGTCGTAACCCGTACGTCTGGTACTAAAAAAAGTTTCGTTGCTGTAGTTTTGTTGCAGTTTTGTTTGCTTAATCTTACTTTTTTGTGATTTACTTGTGGGCTTTTCTTCTTCTCTTCAAGCTTCTGTTTTTTTGTTTTGTTTTGTTTTGAATTCAAATATTGTTGCTAACACACAAATCGAATTTCGAATCGAATATAATCGAATGCAATCAAAACAAAGAAAGTCTATAATCCCTCCAGTGGTTTTGCGAAGTTTTCACTTCTTTTTCAACATATATTTGCCGCCTCATCTGAGTGCGAAATTTCCATTTAAATGTTGAGGCTGCGAAAGCGTTTGCTTACGTTTCTGTTCCTTTGTATGAGTGCAGCTGTCATTGAAACTCGCCAATGTCCATAAAGCGCTGACCTGCTCTGCTCGCGAATGTTCGAAACACAAGTTAACAAAAATTTTCAAATTCAGCTAAATACTTCAGTTCTTGTTCCTTGTCTGTTTTCGTTTTGCTCTAAAGTGCGCCACCAATTTTTGTTCTTCATTTTGTATTTTTGTTTGGAGTTTCGAATAGTTAATTGGACACCGAATTTAATGATTTTGACATTTTGTTTTGTGTTCCAAGTATTGCTTTTTGTGGTTTGTGAGTTTTCTTTTACATTTTCAACTTTGACTATGATGAAAATGACTTTGCGCTGCACGAAAGTTTAATTTTCAATCTGTTTTTCGGTTTTTTGTACAATGTGTTGCAGTTTGAAAAGCAAAATATTGTTAAACTAAAAAACAAAAAAAACAAACTAAACTACAGAATTAAACAAAATAAAACAAAACAAAAACGAAAAGTGTTTTTCTGCATAAAATTTTTATTAATAAAAAATAACATTAAAATATAAATAGATATATGTAAATATGTATGTATGTATAATTCCTGCTAATCTCTAGAACGATTCTTGTATGTAAATATTTCAATCAATTCAATAATATTCTCAATTTTCATTACATATTCCACTTTCGTTTCGTCTTCCATTTCATGGTCATTTGTCTCGTTTGCTTGCCTGCTTTGCTTTGCTTTGCTTTGTGTGCTTTCACAAATTTCACAGCATAAAAAATTAATTGCATTTGCATTTCTTTGCCTCAACTCTATTCATTCATTCTTCTCCTTCGTCTTCTTCTTCTATTTATTATCTTCTTGTTCTTATTTTTGTTGTTGTTATTGGGATAATTTTGCTACAGAATTTAGTCAACTCAACGGGTTCATAAACAGGATGTAGGATATAAATAATAATTAAAAAAAGTATTAAATAAAAGTGTGATGTAAAAAAAATTGTTTAATAAAAAGAATATATATGTATTTGTTGTTTTAAAGAATACTTTGTATTGCAAGTTGTAAATGTTTAAAGTGTAAACAAGCAGAAAAAGTTGTGTAAAATATGTTTTGTAAAAAAAAGAAACAGTAACTTTCGTTTGTCTGTGTGTGTTTGTGTGTGTTTCAGAGAACGGCAGTGTTGGTTGTTGTAGTAGCTTTTGTTGCACTTCACATCTTTGTTGCTGTTGTTGTTGTAAATGTAGTCAACAGAAATAATAAAAATATATAAGACTTGCTTTCAGTTGTATTTGTTTTTTTTTGTTGTTGTTTTAATTGTAAAGAATATTGTAATGTCTTGAAAAAAGGCTTTAGAGAACTTTGAGAACTCTAATGCTATTTTATGCAATATTTATGAGTAAATATTAGGCGACAAATATTGATGACATGAAGAGTGTGTATTGAACAGTCTACGTCTTATTTGAAGTACCTGACAGTCTTCTTCTTCTTTTTTCCTTCAATGAGTGTTTGTGGATTTTGTCGAAATTTAGGAACATCTCAAATGGTAATCAAAACCTTTCAGATGCATTGTCCTCTACTTAGTTCAGTGGTTAAATGTGTTCAATTCTAAAGCACAATTAAAGGGAATCATAGAGGCTGATAGTAAAATTTCTTAGGTGGAGGAGTAGAACTCCGCTGAATCAACTCCCAAGAGAAATAAATCTCTGTCTGAATTTAATGGGAAGAGACGAGTTGCTTTGACCTATGACAGAGCGTTGCCTAGGAAAAAGATTGTCACATGTTCCACTAAATTCAACTGAACATATGATAGGACACCTGTTTTCTAAGGCAACAAGATGCAAATGTAAGAGACTCCAGACTTGGTTTCGGTTTTTGTTTAACTTCGACTCAGTTCTGAGCAAAAATATAAACCATTTGATTTGAATTTCGGTTGCAAAAATTCTTAAACACGAGGTTTTCTACTCACACACTACATATTTCATTTGCTTCATGCGGATAGTGAAAGATGAAAATGAACAGACCAGCCTGAGCTAGGAATCGAACCTAGGACAACGGAATGAGAAGCCAGCGCGCTACTCACTGGACTATCGAGGCCGATAGGTACTTGGGTAAGTAGGTTGGCTAAGTGGTCATCTCAAGGACCACACTTAGGCTTTGACATTCATTATATTACGAAGTATCACACAAAGTTTTACTATCATTTAAGAAGTCACTTTTGCTCCATCTTCTCCAGGTCCGCTTAGCAACTGAGGAAGTATTGTTCCATAAATATGAAAGGGTTTCCTTTTTGGCTTTGGACATTTGCACAGAAGACGTTCTACACTTTACTTGCAATGGCGAGGAGGAACTCGCTTTTCATGTTCGAGAATCAATAGTTCTTACAAATCAATTGAAATATTTTGGTTCAATATTGTTTTTCTTCTCTAGGTCCGCCAAGCAGCTGAAGGAGCAGAGTTCCATAAGTCAGAAAGGGTTTTCTTAGCGCTGGACATTTGCAGCAATTGCGAGGAAATCGCTTTTTATGCCCGAGAAAAATTATTGGTTCTATGAATGGTACACAAATTGTTGGTTTCAAATTCTCCAGTTCCCCTTGGCGGCTGAGACAAGTATCGAAAAAATGCTCAGCTGAAATTGCTTTTCATGTTCGAGAACCAATAGGTTCTATGAATGGTACAAAAATTGTTGGTTTCATATTCTCCAGTTCCCCTTGGCGGCTGAGACAACTATCGAAAAAATGCTCTACACATTTCTCGCAATGGTGAGGAAATCGCTTTTCATGTTCGAGAACCAATAGTTCTTGCAAATCAGTTAACATTTTTTTTGCATCTTCTTCTTCAGGTCCGCCAAGCAGCTGAAGGAGAGTTGATCCATAAATCAGAATGGTATCGCACGTTTGTAGAGAAGATGTTGTACGCTTTTCTTTTCTTATTTTTAGTTTTGAGCGGAAACTGTTGTACAAAACGATTTGAAAATTTGTATCAGCTATAGTGATTTCAATATCTTAGAATGATTTCCCTTAGAAACAAAAGTAGCATATTTCTGTTTGTTGCTGGTATAGAAACTTTTTTAGGAATCTATAAATTAACCCCAGTCGTGTTAATCATTGCAATACCGACTGCTTTGCTTTACCGACTGCTTTGTGAATGATTTCAAACGACAAAGGTCCATAATTGTACGAACAATGCAAATGTGCCAATAAATAATTTATCGCCCACAGTTTGATAGACTTTCCTATTTTTTGAGTACTAATAAATCTCTTTTGCATTGAATTTCACACTCGGGAAAACTATTTAACTACTTTATGCGCAGCTGCAGTGGTTGAGGAATTGTTTGCTTTGCGGTTGTGTCGTGGAACTTTGAAATTCCTTTGAAATTCACCTCAAAATCGACTTCAATCTCTACACTCAGTTCAAGAAGAAAGACTGTCACGTGTACTGTTCAGCCTCATAAGACGATTGACCGAAAGTAGGGTACACTAATAGCCAGATTCCTTTAAAGTACCTTGAAAAACATTTTTTACGGGGAGTCCTTTCCTCTAAAGTTTTACTGTTCTGGCCATAGGTCACTAGGTGCACAGTATTCAACTGTTTGTACATACTTATGTATGTAAGTATTTATGTATGTATGTACTTGTGCATGTGCGCGTGTTTACAGAGTAAAAGGGGGCAGAAGACGACAAAGGTTCAAATTGAAAATAGCATCTAGCGTTCAGAAGAAGCATAGAATAATATATATGTATGTAGATATGGTGAAGCATCTATGTATGTATGTATGTATGTAAGTAAATAATAATATTTAAATGTATCACAATACGGGCATGAACACTTCTTGAAGAAAACTACACTTAGAGATTAGGATTTCGCTTCTTCACATTTAACTTTAACATGTTTGTTGTTGTTGTTGTTGTTGTTGTTGCAGCTGGGCAACACACACATAGTTGTTTTTCTTTAAATCATATAAATTATTAGAATTGTACAAAATATATATGTATGTATATGTGGTTATTTATGTCATATTTATGTATATATAAGTAAAAAGAATTACAATATAACTAAACTTATTGCCTCGACTCTGCGCTCCAATCTCGCTGTACGTGCTTTGCCTCTTTCGTTAACGCATTTTCTAGCTTTAGCTTCTTTACTTGTTCGATTCATTCATTAACTACACATTTTAAATTAAGCATACAAATATTTAGTGTTTATTGTGGCTCTTGTTGCTGTTTTTGTTTGTTTGTTTATTTATTTATTTGTTTGTTGTTGTCATGTGTGTGTTCTTGTTATGTCTGCGGTTGTTGTTTCAACTTTTGTTGTTGTTGTATTTAATTTAATTCTTGTTATTTTTAGTTGTTTATAAATTAATGAGGTACTCTTACAATTTTTTGGCACAGTGAAAGTTTTCGCTTTCCTTCATTCTCGACGTTTGCAATTGTTTGTGTTCATTTATATTTAATGCATTCGATGCAGATTTGTTGTTGTTGTATTGTGTTTTGTTCACACACACACACATACATCATTGGTATGTATGTGTTGCCAAGATCTGCTAGTTGTTGTTGTTGTCATTGGTACGGCAAACATTTGTTTGTTCAACAGAATTTTTTTTTTATACAATTTTTCATATAATTTATTTCATTTACCATTGTTTGCAATATTTGTGTTGTTTTTGTGGTTGTTATTATTATTGTTATTTTTGTTGTTGTTTATTTATGTATGTACCTATGTATATTTAATTAATTGCCGTTATTTCTATTTGCTTCGGTTTTGTTATTACTTTTGTGTTTTGTTTTTAAAAAATACTTTTACTAGTATTCTAGCATTTTCTATGTGAATTTTGCCATTTGCTTTGTTGTTGTTGTTTTTGCTTTGATTAACAATTCAGTTATTGTTAATTTACAGTTATTTAATTTGTTGTATTTGTTACATTTTACTGAAACTACTATTTAGTGGTAATTCGATGTTCTTGGTTCAATGTTTAAATTTGTTGTTGTTGTTCTTTTTGTTGTTCTTTTTGTTGTTGTTTTTTACATTATTTAGATTTGTGCTCAACTGACGTTGTCGTTAGACCAAAAAACAAAAAACACATTTAAATTATGTTGAAAACTAAAACAAAACAATTTGAAAAATTGCTACTAAGTAAATAGAGAAATACATTTGTAATGCCTATTGTATTTGTTGTATTGGTTGTTGTTGTTTTTAATTATAACTTAATGAATAAGTATTGCAAATTTGCTATGATTATTTTGCTATTATTTGCTTGTTTGTTTGTTTGTTTTGCTAAGTTTCCTTGTAAAATCACAGTTGTTTGTTGTTGTTGTGTTTGTTGTTGCTATTGTTATTGTAGTAGGTTTTTTTAAACATTATCGGAGTATATTTCATTTTACAAACAAATTTAACTAATCTTTCGTTCTTGCTTTTTGCTTGTCTAGTGAAACTTATGGTTATTGTTACTGTTGTTGTAATTGTTGTAGTTGTTTTACAATAATAAAAAAAAACAATTTCTCTATTGGCGGTGGTTGTTGTCAATAACTGTTTCAGTTTCAGCTAAAAATTACATAAAATTGCAGTACAATAATTCGTTTTTTATTGTTATTATTATTATTGTTTTTGTAATAAAATCTCACAATTAATATTTTTGCTAAGTTAAAACAAAAATTAAAATCGTTTTATAAAAATAAATAAATTCTATTGTTTGTTTTGTTTAGTTTTTCCTATTTCGTTAAAAAAATTCAGCTATTGTTATTTGCTATTCTTCTTCGTCTTCTTCTTCGTTTAGACGTCTTTGTTTTGTTTTTCGTTTCTTGTTGTTGTTGCTATTTTCATGCATGTGTAAAGATATTTTGTTGTTGTTATTGTTGTTGTATAAGTAAATAGTTTAGGTGTTTGCAACATTGTTGTTGCAAAGTCATTGTTATTATTATTGTTGTTGCTGTAGTTGTAGTTGTATATAAAAAAATTGTACAATCGCTATTTTTTGTGTGGCGTTTCAGTTGCGCTGCTAATGAAAAGTAGGTAATGTGTCTATGTTGTTGTAATTGTTGTTGTATATATAACAAATCAATGCATAAATACAGTCAAGTTACATTCACATAAAATCATCGATATAGACGGCTTGTTGTTGTTGTTTGTTGATTTGTTTGCTTGTTTGTTTCGTATTATTGTTACTCTGCTTTGTTGTTGTTGTTGTTCTTTGTGAAAATCAAATCAACAATTTCAGTTACAAAACTTAAAATACTTAATACAAAAAAATTGTAAGTAATTCTGTGATTTTTTGCATATTTTTTAACTTTTTTAAAATTTTCATAATACTTTTATACATTTGTTGTTGTTGTTGTTGCATGCTAGTTCGGTTGTTGGTTTGATTTTTTTAGTTTTTTGTTTTTAGTTAATTCATGTGTTTTTTTTATTAATTTTTGTTGTTGTGGTTGTTTGTGTTTTTGTCAGTTGTTTGTTGTTTTTGCTGCTGAAACCAAAATATTTCCCATTGATTGGTTGATTGCTTGATTTGAATTCTAGTTGCTGCTTTTACTATAACTCGCTCAAACTGATCTCTGCGCATTTCTTGCATTACTTTTTTTCATTTCTAAGTCATTTTTTTGTTTGGAAAACTCTCAACTGTGTCAGTTTAATGTAGATCGTATTTTGCCCAATAAGAAAAATAAATACTTAAATAAACCTCTGCACGGCTGAAATTATTCTAACAACTCGTCTCGCCCTCATCCCTGAACCCGGGCTTTCTTCGTACACAAAACCACAAAACCAGCACCAATATTACTATACAAAAATACCAATACATATGTAAATAAAATTAGTGAGCAAAAGCGGCGACAATCTATCGAACTGAAATCGAACCATTTGCGGATTAAGAGCCAAAGTTCATTACGAATCCTGATCTGATATTTCATTGTCTGCTCGCTGTTATAAACAATTTGCATTTTCCTAATCAAATATTAGATTTTTGAATGAGAATTACTCGAATACTCGAATTGATATTAAAAACTTCACTGAGTTGAATCAAATGTTGAAGCATCATTGTCTGGAGCAGTGTTGGCCATTCTGCTACTCGCGAGGAGAAGCAATGCCGACAATGACGCATATCTGTCTTGACGTTGCTACTGCTTGCGAGTAGCAGAATGGTCGTCACTGGTTTTTAGATTTTCAAATCCATCTCAATTCACTGCACAGCCCAGCAGAGCATTTTTGAGTTGATATTTCGAATTTCCTAATTGAATTGCACAACAATCAAAGATAAGAAGTAGAAGACTTAATAGAATTTCTTGCGCGAGTTTCGAATTCAAAATAAATTGCACAGTAATCGGCATCAAAGCGGTAGGAGACTAAGTTCTGGATGAGAAATAGTAAAAATTTTACTTGCTAGGAGCAAATCACAATCAACTAAGGCAACTAACTATTTATCTCATTTAAATAATCTTTTCTAGATAAACCAATCAAAGACCTAGGCACGAGAAGAGATAACTTATGTTTGATCTTGGATTCTTGTTAGTTTAAAAAGAAATATGTTCAAGAAACTTGCATAAGAATTCTTTAGATTATAGTAAGTACTTGTCTATCAATCTGTAGAGCATAGTCGGCGAGGGCTTTTTTCCTTCACACAGATAGAAAATAAAATGCCTTGCTTTATTCTTGACTCCATTGAGTTATTTTTGTTTAAATATTCTGTTTTATAGCTTTCTGAAAGAAAATCTTCTGAAACTTTTACTATTCTTAAAGCCAATTTAAATACCAAATAAAATTGTAACCTAGTTTACATGATTTCATATCGACATTGAAGGGAGTTCGGATTTGTAGGACAGTCTAGTGTTAAGTGATTTTTTTCAGGAAAAAGCTGCTGCTTCAACCTAACCACACAGAGCCTAACATTAGCCTGTCTTGATTGGTTGATAAGAACTTTCTTCTGTAATTTTACATAAGCTGACTTGCTACTAGTCCATGACTTGAAAGTCTTATACGTGCAAGGTTTCAATCCCAACTCTGTCGGCGGTTCAGTTAACATTCGTTTACCAACTTTTGTAATTCATTTTTTTGCTTTGTTTATATATAAAAAATAATTAAATACAAAAGATTGAATATATTAAAAGGCAATTCCTGAACGCTGGCTCCAATTATTGTAAGAGATAAAAATATTCAATATTATTTAGTCTGCAAATCTGATATTTGAAACTATAAATTCTAAGTGATCATCAACTGAAAAACAATGACTTTTTTATTTAAGATTTCTCTCTCATTGTTGATGAATTTATGATTTTAAATGAAAATCTAATAAAATCTATAATCTGAAACTATAAATTCTAAAGGATCATCGACTGAAAAACAATATATTTTTTTCAATTAATATTTCTCTCTCATCGTTGATGAATCTATGACTGTAAATGAAAATCGTATTACGCTTCAAACTCTAAAAGATCATCGACCGAAAAACAATGGATGCTGATGATTAATTGAAATTTCTCCCATATTTTTAATGAATCTTTAGTGGAAATTGAAATCTTGTTTTCTTTGAAAACACTGAATGAACATCGATTACATACTTTTCTTTCAGTTCAAATTTCTTTCTCATTTTTGATGAGCTGTAAAGTAAAATCGTGTTTACGGTTCCAGTTCAAAGTTATTATTGACTAAGAAACAATGGATTCACTTTTGGTTAAATATTCTCTTCAAGTTTTGATGGATCTATTAAAATTTTGTTTACTTTGAAAACACTGAATGATTGTCGACTAAGAAACCATGAATTCACTTCAAGTTGAAATTTCTTTCCAAGTTTTGATGAATTTATTAAGGTCCTGTTTACTTTGAAAACACTGAATGAATGAGTCGACTACAGATTTTTCTTTCAGTTTAAATTTCTCTCTCATTTTTGATGAGCTGCTAATTGAAATTGTGCCTACGGTTCCAATTTTAAGTAGTTTTAAGTTGACTTAAAAATGATTGATTCACTTTTAGTTGAAATTTCTGTCTTAGTTTTAATGAATCTATTAGAATAATGTTTTCTTTGGAAATACTGAATGATCTTCGACTGCAAAGTAAGCTTCTGTTTTCTTTTATCTTTTATGAGTCTATGGTTCAAATTCTTGTTTGCGTTTTCAATTCTGAATGCTAATCAAAAAACGTATTTTCTTCTTCTTATTTTTTAGTTGCTTATTCTCATTTTTGCAAAATTGTAAATTAAAATCTTGTTTACGGTTCCAATTCTAAGTAAATATTGACTTAAAAACAAACAATGAATTCATTCATACAATGAATCATCATAAAAACAATGAATCATTCACTTTGCGTTGAAATTGAAATTTTTAAATGACCATCGACTGAAAAACATGGTGCCCTTTTAGTTGAAACTTCTCCGATATTTCAAATAGATCTATAGTGGAAACTGAAATATTGTTTTCTTTAAAAATAGTAAACGAACATCTACTGACATCTTTCAGTTCAAATTTCTCTCTCATTTTTGATGAGTTGGAAATTAAAATCTTGTTGACGGTTCCAGTTCTAAGTAAATATTGACTTAACCCTTTCGGGACTACTGGGATAATACATCCCAGCAGGGTTTTTAAGCCCCTCAAAACAATTATTCAAATCTTACGACCCACGCAAAATATTTCTTCAATTTCGGTGTTCTCGCATAAAAGGATGATTTCAGAATTTGTGAGCATCCAATATAATTTTCTAACCCCAACATTCATAGCATGAGAATATTTCTACTTAGAGTATTTTGGATTTCAAAATTAAACTCCGTCTCGAAGGGGTTAAACATGATGAATTAACTTTGAGTTAAAATTTCTATCCAAGTTTTCATGTTTAATTTGAAAATGATCCTCGATTGAAACGCAAGCTTCTTTTCTCATTCTTTATGAGTCTATGGTTCAAATCTTGTTTACATTTTCAATTCTGAATGCTCATCGAAAAAGTGTGCTTCTTCTTCTTCCTTTTCAGTTTTCTCTTCTCATTTTTAATTATGTAAATTTAAATTGAATTTACTATTAATTTTAAAAACCACAAAAGAAAAACAAGCTACTTTTTCAGTATATAAAGGGTGGTCCATTTAGCGTTTGGAATTTGAACTACGCTTTATTTCGAGAATGGCAGTAAAAATGTCATTCAATTTGTGTTCGAAATTTAGTTAAAAGTTTGACATTTACGAAATGGGACGCTATACGTTTGAACTAAATTGGGAAATATTGAGAACTTACTTCCAGAGTGGAGAGCCTTCAGCCCAAACTGTAAGAAATTCAAAAAAAATTTTCAAAAAAAGATTGACCTTCAACTAGGTTTGTGGATCAATTTGTGAAGCGAGCTCGTGAAACTGGATCGTTAATGGACCAAGCAACCCGTTCCCGTTCTCGTACAGTGTGCACAACCGAAAACATTGCGTGAACATCCATCAACGTCAACTCGTCATCGCTCTCAGGAATTGAACATTTCCTGCACTCCTTTGATGAGAATTTTGCATAAAGATCTCGGCATGAAGGCTTACAAAATTCAATTGGTCCCAGAACTGAAGGCGGATGACCATCCGGTACGTAACAATCGAACTTTTGGGCACCGTTTTCGAAAATTGAATAATCAGCCGAAATTCTGAAGTCAATTGGCCGTCTCGGAGCTGCGATTTAAGTCCGTTGGACTTTTTTTTGTGGGGAGCCGTAAAGGACAAGTGTTACGCTAACCATACAGAGGCGATTGAAGCTTTGAAACATGAAATCAAAGTTGCCATTTACGAAATTCTACCCGGAACAATCAAACAAATACTTGAAAATTGGGTTGACCGAATGGCGTATTGTAAGGTCAGTCGTGGCAGTCATATGAACGATATCGTTTTTCATTCTTAAATAACAAAGTCCAAGCTTTGTACTAAAACAGGAATTAAATATTCATTCGCTTTTTTTATAATCGATTGAAATTCGAAATCTTAAATGGTCCCCCTGTAGTAGAATTTCTCTGCCATTTTTAATGAGTCTGGTCATGGTCATAAATCAGAATCTTGTTAGCTTGTTTAATATTTAAACTTAAACATTCTAGTTTTTGTAGTATCAAATAAAAAATAATCGATTTTTATGTGATAAATATTATTGCAACTCTAAAAGGCCTCCGCACACTAACTCGCTTTCTTCGAATAGGAACAAGAAAGTGGATGCAACACTCAAACACTTTTGAACACTTTATCTGGTTGCTATTTGATCTGGGTTTTGTCTATAACAAACTTGCATAATTTTGCATAAATCTTGCAATTCTAATGCAAAAATCGTGAAAAAATCGTATATCTTATACGAGAGTACCTTCTTTGTACCTCATGCTGATGTATCGAAAACATTCCGCCAACTAATCAACTCCCTCACAGGTTGAGCAGACTATACAGCCTGATATGTTCAGGCATTAACTCAATTGAACACGCACATCTTCTAAGATTAATTAGGACGCTATACTTAAAAGGTCATGGGTCACTCTATTAAATCCATTCTATACTAATGTCTAGCTTTATCACCTCATAGACTAAACAATTATTTTCCTATGTTGTCATTCTATGGCCAGTCAAACACTCAACTGATGGTAGAACACTCAGGAAAATGTCAACTGAATCTGAAACTCTTCGAATATCAGTTCAGAGTACGGCAAGTTGAATGTATTGAAACACTCTTTTGATTGTTCTAGGTTAGTATGAACATATAACGTATAAAAAATGACGTAAAATCTTCCAACAAAATAGAAAAATGTTAGAAACCTGATACCTTAAACGAAACCTACTCGGTTGATGTATTTGACTTTTTTCTTTTCTGTATCTTTACAATTTTTTTTAAATAACTAACTTAGTAAGCTGGCAAGCTCAAGAACAAGAGTGACATTTCTGCTTATGACAATAACTTGAGAACTTTTTGTGCCCAAATTACTATCAAGCAGACAGTCTAGAAATGATATGATCCTCAGGCTTCCTAATTTTTTCGCTCTTGATGTCATAAAACTTAACAATTTGGTGCGAACTCATTCAAGAACGCAATCTAAACTCAAAAATAACAAATTTGTTTCACATCATCCTAAACACAACTAAGCTCCAATACCGCTCAAGATGTCATGTCATGGTTTCCTGTTCCGCATAGATCTGTGCAGTGACATTGTTTACAATTGTTTGCATGTAACATTTGTTGTACAGTTTTGCATTTTACATATGTACGCAGGCATGTATGTAGACCCTATACTGATGCTTAATGTCGTTTCGAATTTAGAGTTTCGTACAAAAATTAGATTACTTATGATTCCAATAATAATAGCGCCGAAATAAGATTCTTTAACAAATGCCAAGGCTTATCATTCTCCGAATTCACGTAATTTATAAGTTAATACCCGTGCTAAGTGCTAAATGTTTGTTCCCCGTTGCCTATATTTATTTGTAAGTTCTTGCAGAATTCCCCTGTTGCGCGCAGTTTTCTCTTCTTTCACCATTCCTCAATTCCTCTGATAACCCATCTGTGCTAATTCTTCAATCTCTCAATTCTCTGCCTCAACTTGACACTTGCGTAAAATTCCCAAATATTTATTCTAAAACTGATTATTTTCTCTTAAAACTTTCTCTTCACGCATAACGAACGAGCATTTCGCTATGGCAAAGCTGCTCTCGACTGCAAACAGAAAAATCGGGCGCAAGCAGCTCAGCGCTTCGCAAATGTGTTTGTTGTCGTCATACTTGTCTTACAAATAAAAGATTCCTGTTTCCCGTAATTGTGTCGCGTGCCTCAACTTATATAACCTAAGCATTTATGTATGTGTTGTTGTGTGTGTTTTGCTCCAACGGCGCCAATTCGACGCCGTGCCGCTGTCGCTCGATCTCAGTCAGCGGCCGCTGATCGTCGTCTGCCAGCGCCGCCATCGTCGCCGCCAGCCCTCAACGCTTCGTTCGTTGTCATTTTATTATCTGCGAAGGAGTCGTTGTCTCCTTCGCGCCTCATCTCAGCGCGGAGCGTTGTGTATGTGAGTGGTCAGGTGTTTCGACAGATAGTCGGCGCGCGCGAAGCACTTGCCGCACGATTCGCAGTGGTACGGCCGCTCGCCGGTGTGGATGCGCAGGTGGCGTGTCAGATCCGACTTGCCGCCGAAGGCGCGTCCGCAGAACAGACAGACAAACGGCCGTTCGCCGGTGTGTTTGCGTACGTGCAGCTTCAAGTTCTCCTTGGAACGGACGCACTTGCCGCAGAAGGGACAGGCGAAGCGTGATGTCTGCGGACTGAAAGGGGGATAAAAATAGAGAGAAATAGGAAGAGAGAGAGAGAGAGATGTGATTCCAATGCATCCAATAATCATGTGTAAAAATAATAAATTGAGGTTATCTTGTCACAAAAAGTGTTAAAAGCAGGGTGTCACA